>OZ020258.1:16457418-16458913 GCA_963971285.1 Astropecten irregularis | reverse complement strand
GGGAGAGTATCCCCGGGGCAGGCGCGGCCCGTCGTCCCTTCCTCGGTCGGGCCGCCGGCGCAACCTCGGCCGGGCTATAGGACCTCCGACCGGCAACCCCCGTCGGGGAAGCCGGGTTGGCCGGAGGAACCCCGCCCGGCCGGCCTCTGCCGGCGTAAAATGTCCCGACCGGTCGCGGGCGCCGCGCCCGGGAGAAGTGCACGCGGCCGAAGCGCGGAGGCGCTCGCCGGGCCCCGCCGGCACCCTCCCACCGGGACGAACCCGGCGGAGAGACCGTGCGGAGACCGCGGCGGCGCCGCGCCGGCCCCGCTGAATCTCCCGGGCCCGATCTGCGCGGCCCTCCCGTTTGCTTCTCGACGGCTTCACGTACTCTTGAACTCTCTCTTCAGAGTGCTTTTCAACTTTCCCTCACGGTACTTGTGCTCTATCGGTCTCGTGCCGGTATTTAGCCTTGGATGGAGTTTACCACCCGCCTTTGGGCTGCACTACAAAACAACCCGACTCCCGGAAGCCCTGGTCCGCGACCGGACGGCGCCCGCAGGGGCCTGACACCCGCCCTGGGACGGGGGAGGCCTCGATCAGGAGGACCTCGGCGCCGGCGCGGCCGCGGGGGGCCGGACTTCCTTACGCCACAGTTCCCGCGGGCCCTCGGCGGGGCCCGGGGATTCGGCGCTGGGCTCTTCCCGCTTCGCTCGCCGCTACTGGGGGAATCCTGGTTAGTTTCTTTTCCTCCGCTTAGTGATATGCTTAAATCCAGCGGGTAATCTCGCCCGACCTGAGGTCGATGTGATTGGGTTTGGTTTTTCTGGTGGAGAGGTTTCTCTTTCCTTCGCAACGGGGGCCCGCCGGGCTCTAGAGGCGAGCCAAGTGGGGGGACCCCCCTCCGCGACCCGGCCGCGCGGGTCAGTGTCTCTTGCTCTCTCCCTCGCTTCCGCGGAGCCTTAACCGCTCGACAGAGCCCGAATTCCCCGCCGCCCCCGTCAGGGGGCGACCCCACCTCTCTTAGGACGGGTGCCGCTTGGCGCCGGCTCCCGGGCCGCGAGGCTGCGCACCCCTCCGTCAGGTCTTGGGGCGGGAGGGAAGTCCGGCGATCGCGGGTGGGGCGGAACCGAGTTCACGGTCCGGCCGGCCACGCCACGGCGGAAATCCTCGAGCCCTAGCGACGTTTTCGGGGGGCAGCCAGCGCGGCACCGGGGCGAACCCGGCGCGCGGTGGTGTCATGACCGTCGGGTGGGTCGGGGGAGTTTTGCTTCGGGGACGGGGCCCGCTTCCGCACAACGTCTATCACGTTCCCTTGCGCCTCCTGCAGCCAGTGATCGACGCGGCCGGGTTAGGGTCCGAGGACCCACCCCCGAGCGCGTACTGCCGACAGGCGCCACTGCGCCCGGCCGGGCCCTTTGACAGGCAGGCGGCCGGGCGATTTCTAGTCTTCACGACCCTCAGGCGGACGAGGCCCGGGCCGCGGGGGGCCCGGGCCGCCATGTGCGTTCGAAAT
>OZ020258.1:15962418-16454918 GCA_963971285.1 Astropecten irregularis | reverse complement strand
TCCTCCCGGTTCGATTTCTCGCTACCTCCCGTCGCTACAATCCGGCGGACCGCGCGGTGGCCAACCACCGCTGGACCGGTCCGCCCGAACGGGACGGCCGCAGAGGGCCGCCCGTCGCGGGCCGCCGCCTGGGCTCGGGCTCGCCGAAGCGCCGTACTACCCCCGGCGGGCAAGCCAGCCCACCGGGTCCTGCGGGGGCGTCCCGGCGGACGGGTCCCGGTCTCCCCTCCTTCCGCCCCGCCCGGTCGGGCAGGGGGATCGGGGGCCGGTACCGTCCGCCCGTGGACGCGTCATACTGCCAGTGTGGTTCGGGATCCGGCGGGAGGCCACCGCGGGCCCGGGCTGCCAGTTCCCCCCGGAGATCGGGGGGATGGTCTGCTCGGGTCGGCCGTGGCTCTCCGTCTCGCTTCGCCGGACCAGTCCGAAAGCGCGCCCCCGGCCGGAGCCGTGGCGGCAAGCATCGATAATCGCCGGCCGGGTCCCGCCCGGTCCGGTCCCGTCCCATCCGATCGGATCCCGGGCGCCCGGGGTCCGGCTACCTCTCTTCTCGGGGGCCCGCCGCATCCGCCGCCCGACTGACCCGGCGGGCTGGGCCGTGCGGGCCGAAGCCCGGTCCCGTCCCGTCCGATCGGATCCCGGGCGCCCGGGGTCCAGCTACCTCTCTTCTCGGGGGCCCGCCGCATCCGCCGCCCGACTGACCCGGCGGGCTGGGCCGTGCGGGCCGAAGCCCGGTCCCGTCCCGTCCGATCGGATCCCGGGCGCCCGGGGTCCGGCTACCTCTCTTCTCGGGGGCCCGCCGCATCCGCCGCCCGACTGACCCGTCGGGCTGGGCCGTGCGGGCCGAAACCCGGCCGGCCCCGCACGCCTTCATCCTGAACTCTCTCTCTTACCGGGATCTCCCGTCCCCGCTCGGCGGTTGGGGACGGCTGGAACCAACCCGAGACGCGGTGGTAAGCCCCGCGCCCCGGGATTTCTGACACCTCTTATTCTCGAGCGGGCCGCTCGAGCCCAGGCCGGGGCGGACCGCGCTTTCCTTCCCCTCCGGTCCGTCCCGCCGCCCGCTGCTGGGGTAAGGGTCCCGGGCCGATTTTTTGTGCACAAGCAATGGGGAGCTTATGTTTTTCTTTATCCGGCGGCCTCTCCGAGGGACCCTACCCCCCTATAGATGGTTCAGACCCGGTCACCCTCTATACGCCAGGCGACCCACTGCTCTCTCTCGGACTCGGCGGCAAATCGGCCATTCCAAAAATGCGCCAGAACGCTCCGTGGGGCCCGGCGGCGCGCCGGACCGTAGGTCCGACGGCTCGGAGGCCCCCGTTTTCGGAGTCCGGGTCCTTTCTCGTAGCCGTCCCGGACCAGCGGGCGACGGCGGTCGGGTCGGCCGAGGGGAGGCGCGTTCTCCCGCCGGACTGGCCGGCCGGGCCCGCTCCGGGAGGGAACTCGGTCGGAGGCCGCCTTTTGTGCACAAGCAATGGGGAGCTTATGTTTTTCTTTATCCGGCGGCCTCTCCGAGGGACCCTACCCCCCTATATATGGTTCAGACCCGGTCACCCTCTATACGCCAGACGACCCACTGCTCTCTCTCGGACTCGGCGGCAAATCGGCCATTCCAAAAATGCGCCAGAACGCTCCGTGGGGCCCAGCGGCGCGCCGGACCGTAGGTTCGGAGGCGCCGAGGCCCCGTTCTCGGAGTCCGGGTCCCTTCCCGTGGCCCTCCCGGACCAGCGGGCCGCGGCGGTCGGGTAGGCCGGGAGGAGGCGCGATCTCCCGCCGGACGGGTCTGACGGGCCCGCTGCGGGCCGTGCGACCCTTCTCCGCCGTGGGGCGAGTTGGCGCATTCTCGCCCCCAACCTCGGGGGACCCCACCCCCCTATATATGGTTCAGACCCGGTCACCCTCTATACGCCAGGCGACCCACTGCTCTCTCTCGGACTCTGAGGCAAATCGGCCATTCCAAAAATGCGCCAGAACGCTCCGTGGGGCCCGGCGGCGCGCCGGACGGTAGGTCCGGAGGCGCCGAGGCCCCGTTATCGGAGTCAGAGTCCCTCCCCGTGGCCCTCCCGGACCAGCGGGCCACGGCGGTCGGGTCGGCCGGGAGGAGGCGCGATCTCCCGCCGGACGGGCCTGACGGGCCCGCTGCGGGCCGTGGGACCCTTCTCCGCCGTGGGGCGAGTTGGCGCTTTCTCGCCCCCAACCTCGGGGGACCCCACCCCCCTATATATGGTTCAGACCCGGTCACCCTCTATACGCCAGGCGACCCACTGCTCTCTCTCGGACTCTGAGGCAAATCGGCCATTCCAAAAATGCGCCAGAACGCTCCGTGGGGCCCGGCGGCGCGCCGGACGGTAGGTCCGGAGGCGCCGAGGCCCCGTTCTGGGAGTCAGAGTCCCTCCCCGTGGCCCTCCCGGACCAGCGGGCCACGGCGGTCGGGTCGGCCGGGAGGAGGCGCGATCTCCCGCCGGACGGGCCTGACGGGCCCGCTGCGGGCCGTGGGACCCTTCTCCGCCGTGGGGCGAGTTGGCGCTTTCTCGCCCCCAACCTCGGGGGACCCCACCCCCCTATATATGGTTCAGACCCGGTCACCCTCTATACGCCAGGCGACCCACTGCTCTCTCTCGGACTCTGAGGCAAATCGGCCATTCCAAAAATGCGCCAGAACGCTCCGTGGGGCCCGGCGGCGCGCCGGACGGTAGGTCCGGAGGCGCCGAGGCCCCGTTCTGGGAGTCAGAGTCCCTCCCCGTGGCCCTCCCGGACCAGCGGGCCACGGCGGTCGGGTCGGCCGGGAGGAGGCGCGATCTCCCGCCGGACGGGCCTGACGGGCCCGCTGCGGGCCGTGGGACCCTTCTCCGCCGTGGGGCGAGTTGGCGCTTTCTCGCCCCCAACCTCGGGGGACCCCACCCCCCTATATATGGTTCAGACCCGGTCACCCTCTATACGCCAGGCGACCCCCTGCTCTCTCTCGGACTCGGCGGCAAATCGGCCATTCCAAAAATGCGCCAGAACGCTCCGTGGGGCCCGGCGGCGCGCCGGACGGTAGGTCCGGAGGCGCCGAGGCCCCGTTCTCGGAGTCAAAGTCCCTCCCCGTGGCCCTCCCGGACCAGCGGGCCACGGCGGTCGGGTCGGCCGGGAGGAGGCGCGATCTCCCGCCGGACGGGCCTGACGGGCCCGCTGCGGGCCGTGGGACCCTTCTCCGCCGTGGGGCGAGTTGGCGCTTTCTCGCCCCCAACCTCGGGGGACCCCACCCCCCTATATATGGTTCAGACCCGGTCACCCTCTATACGCCAGGCGACCCACTGCTCTCTCTCGGACTCTGAGGCAAATCGGCCATTCCAAAAATGCGCCAGAACGCTCCGTGGGGCCCGGCGGCGCGCCGGACGGTAGGTCCGGAGGCGCCGAGGCCCCGTTATCGGAGTCAGAGTCCCTCCCCGTGGCCCTCCCGGACCATCGGGCCACGGCGGTCGGGTCGGCCGGGAGGAGGCGCGATCTCCCGCCGGACGGGCCTGACGGGCCCGCTGCGGGCCGTGGGACCCTTCTCCGCCGTGGGGCGAGTTGGCGCTTTCTCGCCCCCAACATCGGGGGACCCCACCCCCCTATATATGGTTCAGACCCGGTCACCCTCTATACTCCAGGCGACCCACTGCTCTCTCTCGGACTCGGCGGCAAATCGGCCATTCCAAAAATGCGCCAGAACGCTCCGTGGGGCCCGGCGGCGCGCCGGACGGTTGGTTCGGAGGCGCCGAGGCCCCGTTCTTGGAGTCAGAGTCCCTCCCCGTGGCCCTCCCGGACCAGCGGGCCACGGCGGTCGGGTCGGCCGGGAGGAGGCGCGATCTCCCGCCGGACGGGCCTGACGGGCCCGCTCCTGGCCGTGGGACCGTTCTCCCCCCAACCTCGGGGGACCCCACCCCCCTATATATGGTTCAGATCCGGTCACCCTCCACACGCCGGGCGATCCACTGCTCTTTCTCGGACTCGGTGGACTTTTCGCCGATCGGAAAGTTCGCCAGATCGTTCCGTGGGGCTCCGCGGAACGGCGGCGGGTAGGTCTGACGGATCGCATGCCCCTTTCTCCTCGCTAACCTGCCGAGTTTTCCTCTCTCTCTCCCAGCATTGGGAGACCCTACCCCCAATAATGGTTCATAACCGATCACCGTTCTTTCTCCAGACGACCACCTGCCCTCTCCCGGGACTCGGCGGATTTTTTTCGTGGGTTAGAACGTTTCGTGGGGCCCCGCGGCGCGTTCAAGGAGTCTGGCACTTTCCTCGGAAAAGTCCCGAGCCCGCCGGCGCAGGCGGTCGGGTCGGCTGGGGGATGTTAGGCGGCAGGGGATTGGCCGCACTCCAGGCTGGGCCTGGTCTGGCCTCCGGTCCCGCACGGCCTCCCGATCGCTCCCGATCCTTATTTTGGTGGGTCGGTCGGTAGGCCCCTGCGCCTTCGAGGACCTCTTCTACGAGCGTGCAATTTCACCGGGCTCGCCCCGGCGACTCCCCGGCCACCAGTCCTGGATCGGGTCCGGCACCTGCACGCCCAGGTGCGAAGGGTGCTGTGTTGGAGGTCACGTTTGTATAACAAATATTTCGAGGTTAGATATCATTTATATTTGACAAAGTATCTGAATTACCAACAAAATAATGAAAAAATAGCATATTTCGGTTTTTAAATGATCTAAAATGAGACATTTCGCCTCATTTTTTTTTATGTCCCTTGTGCGCTCCTCCCACACCCTGCCCCTGTCGGTCGCTTCGCTCCCTCGCATAGGACACAAAATCACCGAACATCCCACCCCCAATCATGAAAAGAAATCGACACCTATGCTCAACCGCAGCCAAAACCATACATTACAATTACAAAATTATATTTTGTTCTGTAGCATGACACTGTTGGTTGATTCAGTTTGACTGGGAATAATTGTCAAGGGTGGAAACGCCATCGAGGAAGCTTCCTCCCTTTGAATTCCTGAGGTTGATTGATGTTATACAGCGTGCGCCTGTCAAAACCACCTGTTTATTACACCGTTAGTGAGAGATGGCGCCCTCTTGTGTGAATAGGTCATCAATTGTTATAAGGCAATACTTGACAGTTGCTGCATACTGCTGGCGCATCGTGTATCCTAGACACTATTGAATTAGTGTCAACAATCTTGGCGGACGAGTTGTCTCGTTATAATTGTACAACGCTGAGCACTTCATGCACGTTACACAGGGTGTATTGATTATTTGGTTTTTGTCGTCTGGCTGGTTGTACGTAATAACTAATACGATCGAAGCGTCCATGTTGTTATTCCTCCGTTAAAGTGTGATTTTTTCCCCCACTTCTACGCAGTTCAAGTGCAATTAAATAAGACTACTTCTTGATTCTTAATACTCAATACACCAGCGCATGATGCTTGTATTATGTTCGACCATGCATGTCATTGATGCATTTTAAGTCGACGGATTATAAAGATGAAATAGCTAGTCATCTCGTGTTAACGAGTTACAACTATCGCCATAATTCATGAATAAGAAATGAATATTGTGGGCCTGCATAAGAGGTACGACTTAGTGCCGATGGAGCAACCCATGAGCACACCATGAGGGTAAGTTGACATGGCTGAGGCCTGTGTATGGTTTATGTTGATCTTGTAACTAACAGTTACTGTAATTAGAAAGGAAATGAAAACCAGTTAAATTGTAAATTAATTCCCTTATCATAGGCTACCTTGGTAGGAAACCAAAAGAGATATTGTTCCGCAGTTACAGATTTACCTATAAGTTATAACTCCCAGGGTATAAAGATGGTGCTGGTACTAGTGGTAGAAACATACTGTTATTTTTGTGTTAAAAGTTTTTTCCCGAAATGGTGTTTTTTATCAAGAAATAAAAATGCCGAAAAACAATGACCAAAAATATTTTTGATCTTTATTAAGTTTATAAGATGAAACAAAAATAACGGTGAAAAGATTGAACAAATTCCATGGGTGCATTTTATTGTTTTCTCAAAAAGTTGGCCACCGTATGTGACTGGGAATTTCACTGATGATATTTTTGCCCATGAATCTGCATTTCTTTAACAAAACCAAAGTATGATATTTCTTTCAAATAATATTCTATACTTTGGTGGTGCGGTGGTGTCCTCTTCTCCCTTCTTCCTCTATGATACCATGGAGGTCTTGCCTTCGTCCCTGATGATACACACGCAACTACATGTACTTGAAAGCAAAGTTAAATTTGTGGAAAAATGGCAGGGCTTTGATTTTTGAGGGAATTATGGGGTAAAACTTTAACAAAGATGCGACATTCCATAAACGAAACGTGATAATAATTGCTTAGGTGGCCTAATAAACATAGTTATCGCCACTTAGCTTTCAACTGTCATGCTAGAGAGGTTATTCACGTGCCGTCAAGCACAATGATTGCACTCGCGAAACAATACGCTTCAGTGCACACGCAACGTACAGTGTCCTACGGGTAACCATGATGGACAACATAGAAAAGCTTGACGGCCAATCACGTGATATTTATGACATTGGTGAATAACCTCTATTGAGTTTTGCCCTGTGCCCAGTGGAAATAACATTGAAAGAGGTTTAGGTTCACTTTTTGGACTACTTACAAAAATTATGGTATGAGGATTGTAAAATCTCAGTTGAAATAAGTTAATTTTTACCGGCTTGTCAACTCATACCTATGCCAACTTGTACTGAAGTCAACTGTGGAAAAACAGCTCAAACAAAGTACCAAAT
The DNA here is from genome assembly GCA_963971285.1 of Astropecten irregularis. Classification (NCBI taxonomy): domain Eukaryota; kingdom Metazoa; phylum Echinodermata; class Asteroidea; order Paxillosida; family Astropectinidae; genus Astropecten; species Astropecten irregularis. Next base: position 16,448,196 of record OZ020258.1, on the reverse strand, counting down.
ATTATTTATTCACCAATCACCGACATGATAATTATTTACTTCTTCTCTAAATTCTATTTTGTTTGTGGAATGGAAGCACATTTTTTGTTTCCCACTTTTTATTTTTAACAAGTTTGCTATGAAAAATGTCTGCGTATTCAAAGAATTTTCATAATGTTGTGGCCAAAATAGTTTATTGCAGTCTAAGTTAACTTGGGTACAGGTTGCCTGTGGTGAAAGTTTAGGGATTGTAAATGACTTGGATATAGTGCATTCGCATTTGTACAGATTGTCATCAAATAATAAATCATGGAGCAAGGCTCTGTCATTCTTAGCGTCATACATTTATAACTACATTTGTACAATGTAGGCTGGCTAAACAGAGAAACACAGAAAGCAGGGCTCGAAATATCCACTAGTGATTTCATTGTCGGTCTAGTAAAGTGTGTACTGCACTAGTCCGGCTGTCTAGTGATTTTGTTTTACTTGCACAATTGAAATGGTTCCTTAATTTATGATTTTTGACACATAATTGCATACAATGATGGTTTTCCTATGTTCATGAATGCCAAGTAATGCTTGTCTATTTGATATTCACGTAAGACCCACAAAGTGGCAGAGTGTGTTTTTGCAAATTGTAGTGTCTAGACCGATACGACAGCACGAAATACCGTCCGCCCTCTGCCATTACTGCGGTGTCCCCGTCCGCCTTTGGTGCCCACTGAGTGGCAACTAAAGAATTTCAACTCCGCCACACTGGCACACTCTGGGTGCCAGTCAACTCGGTCCTTAACCAACTCGGTCCGAGTCAACTCGGTCCGTGACCAACTCGGTCCGAGACCAACTCGGTCCGTGACCAACTCGGTCCGTGGCCAACTCGGTCCGAGGCCAACTCGGTCCGTGACCAACTCGGTCCGTGACCAACTCGGTCCGTGACCAACTCGGTCCGTGACCAACTCGGTCCGTGACCAACTCGGTCCGTGACCAACTCGGTCCCTATGGGAAAACGTACACAAACAAGAATCCAGTTTGCAGCAGTGTACAACATGTACAACATGTTGCTTGTGGCTGAAACCCTGAAGAAATAAATTATGTCTTATTATGTTGATACCATAATTATTTGATAAAATGGCACAATACAATTTTGATAAAAATATAAATTAAATTACACACGAAGATCAAATGCCTTATGAAAACGTGCTTTTTATGTTTAAAATTAATAAATCAATTAATGAATAATAATGATGATTGTTTTGTGTTTTTTATTTTTTTTTAGCTTTGTTTTAATTAATCTGTGTATAAACATATATAAGATTTATAATTGGCAGGTGTTTGGAAAGGCACGTCTTTTGATGACAGGTTTTTTTTATTTATTTTTTTACTTTTTGTCATCCCTGGGCAGCACCTGCCAATGTATTTTTTATTCTTATGATGTTTTTAAGATAATAAATGAATAAATAAATAAATAGTCTTAAAGAAATACCGGTAGTTAAATGCACGCAATTTGCGAGACTACGTACTGGTTTTGCTGCAACAAAATTACCAGACTTTTTTGCGTGCATTTTCCCATAGGGACCGAGTTGGTCACGGACTGAGTTGGTCAGGGACCGAGTTGGTTACGGACCAAATTGGCCTCGGACCGAGTTGGTTACGGACTGAGTTGGTCATGGACCGAGTTGGTTACGGACCGAGTTGGTCACGGACCGAGTTGACTCGGACCGAGTTGGTTACGGACCGAGTTGACCTGAAACCCACACTCTATACTGCAGGGTGTATGTCCCCTGATACACCGCAGGGGCAATTCCATGAATCACAAGTTGGATTGGGTATTACACTCGAAAGGCAGGCGAGGACACCACAGTAATGGCGGATGATATTTCGTGCAGTTGGATCGGTATCTCAAAGCCACAATTAGTGGGTCATTGCAAGGATATGTTCAGAAATTGAAGAATTTGCTATTAATTTAAATCAAATTTATAACCAAACAAAATGTTCAAAAATGGACATTTCATAATTCTCATTGATGATGAAAATTTTTAGATTCAATATACATGTAAAAATGGGGCCATAATTAGTTTTGAAGACCCTTCTCAATACACAAACAACTTGTTTGCAAACAGCATTTAAAAGGACATGGAGAATTTGTTTCAAATGATATTTTGAGCCTTCATCTTTCCGTTTTGGTTGTTAATAGCAACCCAAGGTTGGTTGTAATTTACTCTTGTCATTTCTATTGTAACAAATTGAACTTTGTTCTTTGGATCGTTTGAATAACCAACAGGAACAGATACAAGATTGATAAAGAAATAACCAACAGGAACAGATACAAGATTGATAAAGAAATACTTTATTGGCTGTTAATTGGGGTAATTTGAACAGTGTACACAATGCATGCACAATGATTCCCAAGGCAGGGCTGTGGAAGGTTACTCTGTGAGTCACATACAATGACAATTGGTGTGTTTGTACACATTTAGGGAAATTATCAATAATTTCTTCATTCACCATCATTTTCATGCTGAATACAATCATAGAGCAAGGAACAGAAAGAGTTAGAACCAAGCCACTTCAGTGGTGCAATGATGGCTACCGCATTCATGTACACGTCGTGATCGCAGGCTTTGTGTAAAATTGTAAGAGAATTTATTAACACACTAGTCGGGCCGTGAGCTGGCTTTACCGACTTCCTCCATGTGGCACACTTTGTGTACACAACAAAACCAAAAAGGGAAAAACCGACCGCAAACTTTTCACCAACTGGCCATAACTAGCATGGCTCTAGCATCTAACATATATACACACATGTACCATATTTTCTGCTAAGACTTTATCTGCAATTTAGTCTGGTTTTTCACCATTGAAAAATTGTTGGAAAAGCAGCATTAAAAGCCTCATAAGGAAATATGAAATTAATTTTTAAAAGCATAAAGTTTTTTGGACAAATGTAGGAAAAGAAGACAACTTGCTGTTTAGATTTTGACGAGAGATGCACTGGTCAATTGAAACAAACTTTTTTTTGCGGGTTGCCATGTAAGCAGGCAGGGGCTTTCAGGATCGACTGCGCTTGAGATTAATATTTGGTTTGTGTGTTTTGCTACTCAAATATGCAATTTAAGTGATGGATGGACCATTTTGTTGGTTAACAGCGAATTGCGGCGACCAACATCGTGCACAAAGGATCGACTGTGGTTGTGTTTAAATGTAACCAAGTCAGCGGGCAGCCGCAGTGCTTTTTTGAACATGCATGGCTTAATTGGGCGATTCTTGATTGGATTAGTTAGTGATAGGTTGCCATCCAAACTCCTTCTGTTCCTTGCTCTATGATACAAAATAGTATTCCTGATACATAGTGATTTTCATCCTGTAACACTAATTTCAATGTATATTGGGCAGTCACATATCCCTCTTCTCTATAATGGCCATTTGCACAAATAAAATAATTTTAGACGACAGTTTCTCAGTTCACTAAAGGCTTCCCACTAGGTTTTATCTTTGCTCGGTATCAGACTGACAAGGTGTGTTACCATGCAACTGCACATGGGCAGGTAGATTTACAGTTTAAAATTGATATATATAAAACTGATCAACATGAAATGTTCATTTTAAAATCTTTATTTAGAATAATCAAGATGTATATTAAATTCAAAAGTACGGTGTGCTTGCTAAGTTAAGGATATAGCAGAAAACAGCATAAACCTGGGATCCTATTTTGTGACTAATTAATTCAGAATGATTTATTTGTTGATTTCAGCTAGGAGAGTGACCTGTCAGTGATGCAACATACAGTCATAGTGCTTCGTCAGTGAAGGACAACAAAGATTTTCCACTGTTTCCTAGAGAATGAGATGAGTCTACAATCTTCTCCTTGTTTCCATGGTGACATTATCTGCCATGGATGCTACAAACTGAGGTGAACATGTACATCAACAGAACAGAAATTTTACCATAGGAGAATAATCACGATCGCAATATAGTGGTTTCTATGCACACATAGCAACACAGTACAATTGACAATGCTTTAATCAGGTGGAAACCTGTGCAAAGTTGCTCTTGGGTGAAGTGGTTAGTACATGTACAGGTACCATATGGATCAATGAGCTTGTGTACACGTTTGATTGATCAAAAAATCAATTGTGCTGACAAACGTGACCAGAATGCAGGGTTATTTGTTGCATGCCCAACAGCATATGCCAACAGCAACAGACTATTTGAGCTTATATGATTGGTCAGGTGGGTTGACCAATCAAAGGTATTTAAACTATGTTTATGTAAATACTAATGATTCCACTGACAGTCAGTGCTGCTCTTCATTCTGAGATGATGCAGTGATTGTACACAGATCACCAAGACATGCCGAAAAAGATGGAGCCTCCACCTAAACGGTATCACCAAAGCTTGGCTGACAGGGTCAGCAGCAGAGCAAAAGTTGTCACTTTTTTCAAGAGTGGAGACAAGAATTTCAAAGGCGTCCAAATGCCAATTGGTAAGAAGGCCAATTTTAACACAGTGTTGAGTGAATTGAACAGATTAAGTAATTTCCCCTTTGGTGTAAGGCGGATTATGACACCAATGGCAACACATGACGTGACTGATTTGCAAGACTTTGAGGATGGTAAAATGTATGTCATGGCACCAACCAAAAGGAAACCAAAGCCATTAGATATCGGTGATCTACACACCAAACCTCCATGGAGCCATGTGAAGTCATCCTCAGGGGTTAGTTCAGAACAAGAGGTGGTACTACATTCACCACGCAGAATGCAGAATAACTATGGAAGTGACAACTCAAGAAGCTCTGATACAAGACAAAGTGCATGCACAGTGAAAAAGATCATGGTGATGAGGAATGGAGATCCTCGGACTAAGCACATGATGCTTTTGAATCGTAACAGAATCCCATCATTTGAATCCCTCTTAACGGATATTGGTGAAAGTTTCCAGCTGCCAGCTCACAGACTTTTCTCTTCAGATGGCACTAAGGTAAGTGATCCTCAACATTATATTTTAACATTGTTTCTGTCAATGTTCATGCTGATGGCCATACCTGTGCATACAAAGTGTGGTACATGCATGCAGGTAACTTATTAACTACAAATGATAGATCCACAGTGTCTGATGTACATTCAAGACTTAACATTAAAGTAATCATGAAGTGCATTTTAATTCAGTACATAGTATCAGTTACATAGTACATGCATGATTTGAAATGGAAAAAATCCAGCAATTTTTGCTGTAGGTAATGAACTCACTCAAAACGCACTGGTCATCTGACATCTCTGAGAATTCACTTTTTACCACTCATTTCAAGACCAGAAACTTAAAATTGTTTGGACAATTTTCCTTCATATTTAGTTTCAATGGTCTAAAACATTTTAATGCAAAACTTGTTCATCTTTGATTGTGGCTAGCAAACACGTTATCGGACAGGGACAGGTGTCGTACATTCCTTTTACAATTGTACAATTTCAAAATAAATAATATTATGTACAGATAACATGGGTATACATACTTAATGTATGCATTACACTGTGTCAAGTGAGATTTAAATAACTGTGTCATCTCATGTATGAGCAAGATGCAACAGGTTAACAGTTTATTACACATTCAATACAGTACATGTACATGTATGTATGTCAATATGTTCATGTAAGGACTGTGTACACTGTACATATGGAACAGTAATGCAGATTTATAAAATATTTATAAACTAGAGGCAGTTGACCACAAACTGACTACAGACTTAATGTACGACTGTACATGTACATACTGTATATGTGTACAATATACATGCTCAACCACGGAGTAAGCAACAGACTGCACCGTGCTCCATGGTTCAACTCAATGCAAATCATAGCTGTGGTTGTCATGGTAACCATTTTTTTAAAAATATAATTTATATTGCCAGATTTGACTTTTGAGGGTATGAAAGTGTTGGTAATTAAATGGGTGTTATAGCACGGGGCAGTTACATGTACGCATTATTTACGACAAAACCAAAACCTTTTTCTGATAACTGCAACCAACATTTTATGTAATTGAGCTTCCATTTCTCAATATTATTTACTTTAAAAATAAACAGGGCGGCAGGCCATCTATGTAATTGGTTATAGAACAAAGACAAATTGACTGGAGCGGGATTCGAACCGGCAACCTCCTGAACACTAGGTACAGGGTTAGTCGCCAGTTCAAATCCCGCTCCAGTCAATTTTTCTTTGTTTACTTTTCAATAACTTCAAATTCAGTCGGTTTCCCTTGTAATAATAATAATTCAACATTTATATTGCGCTCTTTGCATAATGATCAAAAGCGCATTAAAATAAAAGGCCGTAAATAAGAACATTATGAGAGAGAATGATGCAAGCTATGAGAGACAGAATATGATAAAGACAGGTTGCCGAGTCAGTGCCCAAACCGCAGTATATGGGGATATGTCTGTCCCGTCAGCAAGGAGTTAATAATGAGCTGTTCTGACATTTCTGATGTCGGAACAGGTTTAGTTTTCGTTCTGGTTTTTAGCTGTTCCGACATTGCCGATGTCGGAACAGGTATTGTTTTCGTTCGAATTTTTCACTATTATTATTCTTTATCGTCCAGATTTTGTTTACTGTTTATCTCTTCTAAGCTTCTTCCAATCAGCTTAGATGAGGTATCTTCTAAAAGCTTATAAGCTAAGGATCATTCTGACTCAGAGTTGTACAAATTCTTCATTAATTAGCCAAGTTACAGTCATTTGAATATTTAATTAGTAATTTTTGTTCCCAGCATATCTCGAGAACGACAAATGCTACAGACATGATTCTTTTTGCAAAAGCTTGGTTATATCCTGTAGTTGTGCATGCTGCCCAAAAATGGCCGCAACATCATCATGACTTCATAAAATTGGCTGTTTTTAAGCCCTTTGTCAGAGCATAGGCCTATTATGTGTGTGTAGTGTGTACACGTACATGCACTGTATTACTGCATGTATACAGTTAACCCCATTTGCAGCTGGGATTGTTTATCTCAAATGATCAGAGTCTGAGGAATGTGTTGTTATGTAAGAGGTAGGCCAGCAAGTGCATGACCATGCACTGTTGCCACAGTAACAAGGTGTGTTAGTATTCAAGCACATGAAAGCACATGTAGTACGATGTTGAAAGTACTGTAAAGTTCATCGTCTAGAGGATGTGTTATAAATGAGGCTCACTTTCATGACCCCAGTTTATATGCTTAGTTCTTTTGATTATTTAGTCAGTTCATGGTTAGTTTGATATTATGGAAATGACCATGACGTCATTATGATGTCTTCAAAAATGCTGATTTTATTATTAGCAGCATATCTCGAGAACGGTAAGTGCTACGGTAATGATTCTTTTTGTAAAAACTTTGTTAGACCCTCTAGATTTGCATGCTGTTGTTAAATTAACTGTGACATCATTATGACCTCATCAAAAGGCATAATTTATGTTTGCAGCATATCTGGTAATGATTCTTTTCACAAAAGCTTCGTTAGAAACTTTAGATGCACGCTGCTTTGTAAATGACTGTGACGTCATCATGACATCATCGGAACTTATAAAGCTGATCAAATAAGTCGGAACAGCTCCGTGTTCGTCCACGAACACTTAAATGTCTAGTTAGCTGTTCCGACATTTCTGATGTCGGAACAGGTTTAGTTTTCGTTCTGGTTTTTAGCTGTTCCGACATTCTGATGTCGGAACAGGTATTGTTTTTGTTCGGATTTTTCACTATTATTATTATTCCTTCGCACTTAAGTTTGTTTATTGATTATCTCTTCTTAGCTTCTTCTGATCAGCTTAGCTGAGGTATCATATGAAAGCTTAAGGGATCATTCCTACTCTGAGTTGTAAAAATTCTTAATTAATTAGGCACGTGACAGCTCATTTGCATATTTAATTAGTCAATTTTGTAACCAGCGTATCTGGAGAACGGCATATGCTACGAAAATAATTCTTTTTCCAAAAGCTTCGTAACATCATGTAGTTGTGCATGCTGCAATTAAATTGGTTGTGACGTCATCATGACGTAACCAAAAGGCTGTTTTTGTTAGGAGCATAATATCTCGAGAACGACATGTAGCACTGTAATGATTCTTTTTGCTTATCTTTAAGTCCATCGTTGTTGGTGATTCTGTTGTGGACACTGTTGTCAAAGCAAAAGATCTTGGTGTTATCATCGACCAAAACCTCTCCATGATACCCCATGTCAATAATATTTGTCGTTCTGCTTCACTCGCCATCAGAAATATCGGTCGTATCCGCAAATACCTTGACAGAGATTGTACTGAGAAGCTGGTACATGCTTTCGTTTCTTCAAAGCTGGACACATGCAACAGCCTTTTGCATGGTCTTTCGGACTTCCAAATACACAAACTTCAACGCCAACAAAACGCTGCAGCCCGGTTAGTTACCTTGAGTAAGAAGCGTGATCATATAACGCCCATTCTACAAGACCTGCATTGGCTGACCGTGAAAAAACGCATCATCTACAAACTCATCCTTTTAACGTTCAAAGCTCTTAATGACCAAGCACCAAACTACCTACGTGAACTCATTTACATTTTAAGGAACCTTCTCGTACTCTAAGATCAAATGCTGCAACCATTTTACAACGGAGAACTGTCAACACTAGCACATATGGCCAGAGATCAATTTCATACATAGCTCCCGAACTCTGGAACCGGCTTCCAATACATATCAGAAATGCTCACTCACTGGATTATTTCAAGAAATCGCTTAAAACTCATCTGCTCACTCAGTGATTTTTCAATATCCTGCCAGCTATCTCACATTGGTGTATTCTCATTTGCCTAATAGTTGTATAAAATTAAAGTAGTTTAAGTACATGTAGTTAATTTCTTTGTATGTTTGATTCATGCCTGTACAGCGCATTGGGGTCTGTCTGACGGAATGCGCTCTAAAAGAGTGATTTATTATTATTATTATTATTATTATTATTACTTATCGTCTTCTGGTTAGCTTAGATGAGGTACATGTACCTTAGGAATGCTTATAAGATAAGGATCATTCTGACACTGAGTTATAAAAATCCTTTAAAATCAATTAGGCACGTGACAGCTCATTTGCATATTTTAATTAGTCAATTTTGTAACCAGCATATCTCGAGATCACTAAATGCTACGAAAATGATTATTTTTGTAAAAGCTTAGTTACATCATGTACATAGTTGTGCATGCTGCCACAAAATTTACTGTGACGTCATTATGACGTCATCAAAAAGGCTGATTTTTTTATCATGGCATATCTCAAGAATGGCAAATGCTACGGAAATGATTCTTTTTGCAAAAGCTTAGTTATATCATGTAGTTGTCCATGCTGTCATGAAATTTACTGTGACGTCAATATGACGTCATCAAAAAGGCTGTTTTTTTGTTCCCAGCATATCTCGAGAACGGCAAATGCTACAGAAATGATTGTTTTTGCAAAAGCGTTGCTACATCATGTAGTTGTGCATGCTGCCACGATATTCACTGTGACGTCACTATGATGTCATCGGAAGGTTGATTTTTTGTTTGCTGCATATCTTGAGAACGGCAATTGCTAAAGTTTTTTTTCAAAAGCTTTGCTATATCATGTAGTATGGAATGTAGCTATGGTAATGATTCTTTTTGTAAAAGCTTTGTTACATTATGTACATGAGTATGCTGCCATGAAATTTACTGTGACGTCATCATGACGTCATCAAAAATGCCGATTTTATTGTTAGCAGCATATCTTGAGAACGGCAAGTGCTACGGTACTGGTTCTTTTTGTAAAAGCTTTGTCGGATCCTGTAGATATGCATGCTGCTCTAAAATTACCTGTGACGTCATCATGACGTCATTAAAAATGCTGATTTTTGCTTCGATCCATAGCTTTGTACGTGTGATAAGTTTGTTTATTCGAAATCTTTTATAATCTTTTTCTCGTAAGGTTATATGTGGTATCTTATGAAAGCTTATAAGCTGAAGTTAATCCTAAGACTGAGTTTGTTAAAATTCTTAATTAATTAGTCATGTGACAGTCATGTGAATATTTAATTAGTCAATTTTGTTAGCAGCATATCTCGATAACCACAAATGCTATGGAAATGATTCTTTTTGCAAAAGCTTTATTACATCATGTAGTTGTGCATGCTGCCTTGAAATTTAGTGTGACGTCATCATGACATCATCAAAAAAGCAGATTTTTGATTAGCAGTATATCTCAAAAACGGTCAGTGCTACAGTAATAATTCTTTTTGCAAAGGCTTTGTTACATGTACATGTATATCAGGTAGTTAGTGCATTGCTTCGAAAAATGAACATGATGACGTCATGACGTCATCAAAAAGCCTGATTTTTTGTTTGCAGCATATCTCAAGAATGACAAATCCGCTATTGTTATGATTCTTTTAATAAAAGCTTTGCTGCATCATGTACATGAGTATGTTGCCATGAAATTGACCGTGACGTCATCATGACGTCATCAGAGCTTATAAAGCTAATTAAACAGGTCGGAACAGCTCCGTGTTCTTCCATGAACACTTAAATGTCTAGTTACCTATTAAGCCTAACCCTGCTGACATCGGTAGTGTCTTGACTTTTTAAGGGGACAGACATCAAGCTATAAACCCAACATACATAATTAAAAATCTAGTAACTACCTGCCATGGCAAGTAGAAACAGAGACAAGACAGTCAAAACACACAGTAGCAAAACAATATTACTCTACAAATGCACTGTTAAAAAGAAAGGTTTTTAACTTAAAGGGTGGCTGCAATGATATTTAATCCACCGAAATAATTTAAGTTTTTGTTTAAAAATATAATAAATATGACTCAAGTTTGGTTTTTTTTTTTCCCGCATCAGGGATTTTTTTTCCTCGGAATAAACCACAACCCATCAGCATTTTGTGTCCACGCCCCCACCCACTACTACGGGAATTTGGCACGGGAACCAGCATAGCATTACTCGATGGCTTGTGAACCAGCTACCGGGTTCCCGAGATGACGTCACGACGTTCCCCCATCTCAGTTAATAAAATGATTTTAACACCAACACAAGGGAGGCTAAAACTACGACAGCCACACAACTGCGGTTTAAAGACTTAATTCCATCAATAATAAGCAAAACCACCCATTGCGGCCACCCTTTAACATTTAAAAGAGACAAGTCTCAGCTCTCTACATACATACATGTACGTACAATGCCATGGAAGATTATTCCACAACGTAGGGGCGGCCTCTGAGAAACACCTATCACCAAGTGTGAACAACATTTTACCACTTGGATGTTCCACAAATAACCACAAGTGGTTATTTGATAATTCGTTACGCCTTTCTTTTGCAACGTCACAGCCCAAGTTTTTGCCAACCAGCATGGCGGAAACTATGGCGAGCCGTCAAAGCCAGTCATACAATATAACCACATTTTAAAAACAACGTTTCATAAACATTTAAAGATTTTGCTGACTGTAATGGAAACAAAACAAGCTAGCTTGTACAGCTATGGAAGGTTTGTAAAATTTTTGAATTTGGTCACGCTGTCTGTCAAGAAGATGAAATAATTTGCAACATTTGGCCGCCCAAACCAAGTATTGCCAACCAGCATGTCAGTGTATGTAAACAAAAGAAGGTCTATAGCTTTGATTTATAATTGATAGTTTTCTTGGTTAAATTTGAAGTTAAATCTGAAGTTCCTCACTCCATAACATGTTTTCAAGTACATGTACCATTGATTTGAATAACTGCATTGAAGGTTAAAGGGTGGCTGCAATGATATTTAATAAAATCCACCGAAATAATTCAAAGTTTTTAAAAATGTATTTAAATTTCATTAAAGTTTTATTTTTTGTTTTCACCACACCCTTTAATTGGATAGTATAAAAGATTAAATGGCAGCCTTTAATGTGTCCTGGCCTTAAATGGAAATATTTCAAATGCATGAACTGCATATATATGTTTCAAATTTGCTTGGTTCTTGGTCATACACTCTGTGGTTTGTTCCATTCCATGTTAAAAAATGTATAATTTAGATTTAATAATTAATTACCACGCAAATGGAAACAATGCATGGTGTAGTATGTTTCGAGCTTAGTTAAGGATTTGCTAATTTATACTTCATTCAGAAAACAGCATTTTATCAAATTGCAAAGAATTCTAAAAAATTCAGATGGATCAGCAAGCAGAGATGGCAACCTACATTATGCCCACAAAAAGAGTAGGCCTACAGTGTACATTTGCCCGACAGAGTAACAGTATTTTTCGAAGCAAAAATAGTATTTACCTGAAAATGCAGCTGAATTGAGAGAGAAAAGTGTACTTGGAATAGTTGTACACATGGGAAATGCTCTAAACTGTGCAATTTAGAACATTTTAAAGAGTCATACTTATAGTAAATGTGTTTTTCCACCAGAAATCATACTTTACTTTAAAATTACAATAGCTCAACGTGCAAAATACATTTAAACTGTACTGGTTGGCATCTCTGAAAAGGAAAATGTAACAAGACTGTACCAATCTGTGGATAAAAACACCAGTTACCAAGATTACTGGATGTTGTAGATTGAGAGATGTGTCTAGATACATCTGGGGTTCAGGTAGGATCAATGTGATGGTTACTGTCACAATAACATTCAACATCTTCATGCTCTGGCCACGTAAACGTAAACTGTGTGATATGTATATGGAAATGTATACACTTTGTGCATGCGTAATTCTGTTACCATTTCGTAATTCCGTTACCACTTGGAAAAATGGCAAGAAATTATTTTTTTTAAGTTTTCATTTTTCATTCATGTTTATAGTAGGGCCCTTCTTAATTTAACATCCATGATTTAAAAAAAAAATCCAGAAAGTCTGTGAAATTAGTAACTTTTGCCATTTTTTCGGTAACGGAATTACGTGCTAAATTTGATATTTTTAAATTGAGGCCTACACTATATATAAATATATATATATTTACAATATATTTTTATGACCCCCAGTAATGTTGCTAACATGTAACATTATAAAATAAATCAAACCTTTTCCCTGTAACTCAGAAGGTAAATGTACTCAAAAAAATTTTGTTTTACCAAATCTGTACGTTTTTAATCTTTAATTGCAAAAATCACCATTTTTACCCCAAATTTACATTTTTTGGCAATTTCGTTTTTTGATCTGAATTCCCCATTTAATTGTGTTCTGGAAAAAGTACAAAAAAAGGTTCAATATGTACAGATTTATTTTTGACATTTTTTCCTCTCCCATGGAGAATTGCCCAAATGTTCCTAGGTAAGTAGACAAATGGAATGTCCATTTTAAACATTCTGGTCTGAAAAAAATATAAATTAAACAATTATTGTAAACACCTTCAAAATGTATGCTATGCTGTGTACTATCACTAAAAATATTGGCTTAAAGGTTGCCTGTAATCAAGTTTGGGAAATTAGTTACTAAAGTTGATAACTAATGCCTAGGTCACATTTGCTCACATTTGCCGCGGCCGCCGTGGATTCTAAAATATCTACGACCAGTAACAATAATAGGGTCGCCGCAGTATTTCCACGGTAACAGACTGTAGCAGTCACATTGTTAGGGTTGCCGCACGGCGTATTTTTAATTTATGGGGAGAAAAAATCCTGCGGCTGCCGTACGTCCTTTGAAGTGATGATGCATGGTCGCCTTAGGGTGACCCTGCGGCGGCTGTTGACAAAATGCATGACACAAGCTTGCTGCAAAGCGCCCGCAGCATACAATGAGAATGATAATGAGGGGTTTGCCATACACATCAAGATTTTTCACGATGGTCATTTCATTGCAAAGTTTCCAAAGTGTTACGGATAGCGTGCGTCGAGCATACGGGAACCGAAAAACCGTTCTACGGGATGGCTACGGCGGGTCGAATTGCCACGGCGAACGTATAAATGAAAAGAGTTTTAACTCCACGCTATAACTCTACGGCCACCCCTACGGTCTGTACAAAATAGGGATTTGCCGTAAGGCAACCCTGAGGCCGCTGCAGATATTCGGCGGTACAAATTTTGGGTACAAACGGCTGCCGTATGTTAGCCGTATAGCAAATGTGAACGAGGTATTAGTGCTTCATTTTGACCCCAATTTTAAACAATCAGTACTTGTATGCCCTGCCCACCAAAAATCCCCTTGGAACCGATCCACGCAACAATGCGTTGTGACGTCATTGGCAGAACAAGTACATGTAGGCTCACGCACACTGTATGCATGATTTTGCTCTCCGATTTGAACAAAAACGCGGGGTCGGCAGGTTTGCGACTTGTATACTTTGTGGCATTCTGCCGGTGACGTCACAGGTTTTTCGTCGCAAAAAGTGGGGTGCTAAATAATGGGTCTCAAATAACTGGGTTTTTTTATGTACAATATTCTGTTAGCACAAACAATCGTAGAAATGTTGAGTTTTATTATAATACAGATGTATTTAACCATGAGTTTCGATTTCAGGTAGCCTTTAAAAAGTAAGCACACGTTGTACTAGTATTTCAAGTTGTATCACAAGTCAAGTGTGTAGGCCTACAATACACATGTTTGGTACATGGGCGGAAATCCCTCCCCGATCATGGGGGGGACATCAATTTACACTTCATAAGAGAGTAACTTTCAGTATACAGTGCCATGCCTGTGGCCTAGCATACGCTTGCATGTTTGTGTACCGTATCGTAATGTATGGTAGGTGTGCCGATCACGAGTCAGTGTTCCCCAACTTTGAAAAATAAAACTATATGAGGCTATGCATGGTAGAAATACAGGTTTTTTTGTCACACCATGTGACACTCTTGTGTAGTATGGGGTGGGTCTGCAAAATCCTATCACTTTTTTTAAGAAATAAAGTTACGGCGTGGGATCCGGGGCCCGCTTAAGGGCCCGGCAAAATTTTGATTCTAGATGCTCTGTAGTGCATTCTAAGGCAATTCCTGGCCACTTTCCTCAGACTTTTTTTAGGGAAAGTTTAAAAGATTTTAATCAGACTAGCATGGTATAGAAGTACATAATAGGCTCTTTGGTAACATCATGTGACACTCTTGTGTGAGTACGTTATTTGGTCTGAAAAGAGCATGTTAACGGGATGTTCCAGCCAGTATGCTCTGGTCGCTCGCAAACCTATGACTTTTTTAAGCCATGTAAAGTTACGGCGTGGAGTCCGGGGCCCGCTTAAGGGCCCCGAGAAAATTTTGACTCTAGATGCTCTGTGGTGCATTCTAAGGCAATTACCGGCCACTTTCCTCAAACTTTTTTTAGCGAAAGTTTTTGAAAATTTTTAATCAGACTTCCATTTATTTAGCACATAATTACTAAACAGAACTTAAAATAAAAGATTATAAATAAAGATTAATACCACTACGTACTCCTATAATTCCTAATTTTCCAAACTTCTATTTTTCAGTTATTGATCTGGGTGAGTGGGTGGTTTAAGGAAACACGCAAGTTGGGGGTTTTAAAGGTATTAATTTATCTACATAAATTGTGTACATTCGTGGTACCTCATAGTATCGGGTAGGGTGAGGAATAAAAAAGAATATAACAATGCAAACAAAACACATCAAAACGAAATAGAACAAAGCAGAAACAGGATGTTTGTCAGTGTAAAATGATCCATTTGGCCCGACAATTGTAACTTCGCACGTGTATTACCATGTAAAACGGAAACATGAGCTGTGCCCATGGGCGGAAATCCCTCCCCGATCATGGGGGGGGAGGACATCAATTTACACTTCATAAGAGAGTAACTTTCAGTATACAGTGCCATGCCTGTGGCCTAGCATACGCTTGCATGTTTGTGTACCGTATCGTAATGTATGGTAGGTGTGCCGATCACGAGTCAGTGTTCCCCAACTTTGAAAAATAAAACTATATGAGGCTATGCATGGTAGAAGTACAGGTTTTTTTGTCACACCATGTGACACTCTTGTGTAGTATGGGGTGGGTCTGCAAAATCCTATCACTTTTTTTAAGAAATAAAGTTACGGCGTGGGATCCGGGGCCCGCTTAAGGGCCCGGCAAAATTTTGATTCTAGATGCTCTGTAGTGCATTCTAAGGCAATTCCTGGCCACTTTCCTCAGCCTTTTTTTAGGGAAAGTTTAAAAGATTTTAATCAGACTAGCATGGTATAGAAGTACATAATAGGCTCTTTGGTAACATCATGTGACACTCTTGTGTGAGTGCGTTATTTGGTCTGAAAAGAGCATGTTAACGGGATGTTCCAGCCAGTATGCTCTGGTCGCTCGCAAACCTATGACTTTTTTAAGCCATGTAAAGTAACGGCGTGGGGTCCGGGGCCCGCTTAAGGGCCCCGGGAAAATTTTGACTCTAGATGCTCTGTGGTGCATTCTAAGGCAATTCCCGGCCACTTTCCTCAAACTTTTTTTAGCGAAAGTTTTTGAAAATTTTTAATCAGACTTCCATTTATTTAGCACATAATTACTAAACAGAACTCCTATAATTCCTAATTTTCCAAACTTCTATTTTTCAGTTATTGATCTGGGTGAGTGGGTGGTTTAAGAAAACACGCAAGTTGGGGGTTTCAAAGGTATTAAAGGAGTTGTATCATACTTTAGTATGGAAAACCAAAACAGAAAAAGGGGAATGAGTCACATGTCGACCCTAGTCAAATTTTAGTTTTATATACAGTGTTAGAGAGGGCAATTAGAGCTTTCATAAACTGAAAACCACATGTTGATATGACTTTTTGTTCCGAAGTTACGTAAAATTATGCAAATGACGACGAAAACTACAGTTCTGAGAAAAACGCCTTTAAAGTTTTGGTTTATTTTTGGGGAAAAACGCTTTTTAATGATTCCAAGATATGCAAGGCTTCAGAAAATCAAATTTTTAAGCAACTTTTGATGCAGTTCTGTAAAATTAAGTTAACACATGTGATAAATAAGGATTTAAACAACCAAATTATTCAGTAATCCCAAAACTTGAAAAAACCACCCCTCACACTAAAATAACCGTAATCTCCATTCGGGATTCCCCGACATGTGACTCATTCCCCTTGATCATGTGTTCACATATTTACCTATTACTTACAGGGTATAAAGATGGTGCTGGCAGATACCATCACAATTGTTCTGCCTGAAATGGTGTACTTTATCAAGAAATTAGTAAAACAACGACAGAAAATATTTTTTATCTTAAAAAGATCCTGTGTTGTATTTAGAAATATGCCTATATGGTGAAGCAAATAATGTAAACCTCAAAATGATAAACATATTTTGAATGAAGAAAATGCAAATGTTTTGCTTCAGCTGAAAACAATACTTGGGTGAACCAGTTAAGTTTTTAAATGAAGACACTGTATTTTATGGGCCTAGGTAGATTTCTATACTGTACTCTATTGTACTCAAATTCTGCAATTCCACAGAAAAATCATGAGAACTTTACTTTCATTACAAACGTAATGACAGATGACAAATAATAAATATAAATGTACCTTAATATTTTCAAATATGGCACCTTGTGTTTTTTTTATGGATGTACGAGAATTCTTCGGAAATATAGTTTGATTAAAGCAACCTCATTCAAAACGCAGTAAGAAGTTTTGTGAAACTCCGACGACGAACGAGATTAAATCCGTCATGAGTCAGTGCAAAATCATTGGATTCGAGCATGGTGCTCTATGGAAAAAACCGGTTTTAAATGGATGAGTCGAACGGGAGACGCGTAACCAGATTTGTATACACAAGAATGTATACGTATGCAGACTGTATGCGGTTTAAGTCGATTTCAGTGCAGTAAACGTTACGTGTATGCATGCGGGCCGGCCATGCAGGGGCATCTCAACTTCACGTCATCGATTTGAGTCGCATGGCAAACATGACAGTTCACAAAATTTGCCCATTGGGAATGAGCAAGCGGTCAGTGCGCAGTCGACAAAAACAATTGCTCATGGTAGAGGGTTAAAACATGGAGGGGACAATCGACATTATGTCCCCCACTTCCAAAATCATGGGGGGGACGTGTCCCCCCTGTCCCCCCCGGGATTTCCGCCCATGGTTTGGTATCCCTTAGGGATTGCTGCAAAAAAGTGTATTTTTATCGGACAATCAGTTTGTCAGTGAGGATGGAATGAGCATACAGATATATGTACAATGTAGTTCCAAGTAATTCTACAGGTTTTTACATACATTGTACCTAATGTATAATATGTACACATGTACATCATGTACTGTACATCAGTACATGCATGTTCATGTACATGTATCTAATTATGTATGGTATAGTATACAAATATCACATGGTTTGAGGGTGGACAGTCGATTCTAGCTCCCGAGGTATTGGAAGTTGACGAACTATAGGCCCATGTCACATGAGGCAATTAACAGGCAACCAGTTCCATGCAGGCAATCTTCAACTGTTCAAGAAGAAATAGCATTTAGCTTTAAATGTTCGAATATAATTTCCTTGGGGATATAAGTGAGAAACTACCAGAAAAATGACTGTTGTAACCAGTGGCGTATGCAGGATTTGTTCAAGGGGGGTGTTGAAAAAAATGTGAATCCACGGCGTGGCGTGGGGGCCCCGGAAAATTGTTGATATCAGATGCTCCCTGGTGCATTTTAGAGTATTTTTCCGTCCCCTTTTGAAGCCATGGAAATAAGATGGGATTTTATTCTTTTCATTTTTATAATTCCGGATTTTAGACACACATTTGACCAAAGAATTTTTATATTCTGGGATGGCAAATATATTTTTATATCGTTTTCATTTTAATAGACGCAGGATCAAAAGGAAATAATCATTCCCGATTTCTTTTGAACAAAATTAAGAAATATGAAACAAATATATTATTAAGCCATGAGTTGCACCAGTTTTGAAGAAACGCGTCAATTTTGGCAAGTTCCATTATCCAAGTTATTTTCAGGTGAATATATTTTTTTGACATGGGGTATGAATTATTTTTTTGTCCCAGTTATCTGGCGGCCGCTACAAAAAAACAAAACATTCACACCCCATATCAAAGAAATATTTTTTACGCAACCGCGAAACTTGACAAAATTCACACCCGATGTCAAATAAATATATTCACTTGGCACTAATGGGCTTCCGTACAATGCTGTGTAGTCGACATTTTGAATTTCTAATAATTTTATTGAATTAACATTTTTAATAAACATGGAATTTCTGTGAAAATCCAGACAGAACTGAGAGACATGTTCCTTTTTGTGCATGACACTGAAAACGCAGTCACGTTAGTCCACAAGGAAGTCACGGACTTCCTTTCAAAAGTATGGGAACAGATTCCATTTAGGCTATGTTTTTATGGTTATAAAAATATAAAAAAGTAGGCCGTGATATAGCCCCACGTCCTCGCACCAATTTTCGCTCAAGCCGCTAAGGATGGAGCGGCTTAAGAAAAATCGTGCCACATTGGTGGGGGGCTAGCCGTGACAATGTCAATGATGATATACTGACATCAAATCACAAGCTAGAAAGTTTAACGGGGGAGCTCCATGATATGGCCTAAACCTGCAGCGCGTACCGTATACCAATACAAGGGCCTACACTGCCTGCCTGTACGTAGTGCTAGTAGAGTCAATCGTGTTGCATGCTGCGAATGGTGGGTGCTTCGCGCGCGCACAACACCGATCAAGAGGAACGAACGTACGTCGCGATGTAAAATTTTATAGTAGGGGGCCTTATAGTTATACAAGTACGCAAGTTTTATTAACACACATGTTTTTAACATGTTTAGGGTGTGTTATTTTCCAGGTTACAAATGCTTGAAAAGTATACTGCTTGAATTACATTCATTGGGTCATTAAATTAGTGGACCAATATAAAGTGCCAGAGCAATATCATTGTTATACTGACAGGGATTAATTCAATAAGTGTAAGAATGTTCTTTTCATGTTTACATTCATCGTATTAATTAGGATGAGATGACCATATGTGTTATGTATGTAACAATTTCTGCCTTCCCTGTTACATACATTTACGTATATAAAAGTAGGCCTAAATCCTTTCACAAAAAGAAAAAAATGATCAACTTAAAACATTTTTGGTAAGTCCCTGATTGCATTCAAAGTAACATTATCAACACTTTCATTACGTGTTTGATCTTCATAATACAACAATTAAAAAAAAAATGAACAAGTCTTTTTTTCTTTTAACAGAAAGTCTGTCCTCTGTAATAATCCTCAGTTTATAGGCTTAGTTTTTCATTTGTGATTGTCAGAAATGTAAAATAGCTTTCTACCCAGTTGCCAGATATCACAAGAATTTGGCCACATTTCCAAATGTCCAGCTTAGAGACAGTTTAATTCCCTGTCTGTCCACCATGTTATGTTACATACATACATGTACATGTTCAGTTTCTATCGTACTTTCAGTTCTTCTTGGGCAAAAATCTTTCATTTTTTAGGCCTACTCCGGTACTCCTTTTGTCACACTTATTAGTCCATGAGTGTAGAATTGCCCAGATATATTATGCATGCTGTACATATGGACCAATGTGATTGAGTGTTTGCACATGTGCAGCAGTTAAAGAATACAAAAAATGTCAGTGCGCTTGTATACCCATCACCATGGCAACATAATGCATCTTGTGTGATGCATTTTGTGTACACAGCATACTAGATGCCTCTACATGTAGTGACTTACCGGTAGTGGGTAGGATTTAATGTGCATGCAGTGTGTGCATAGTGCTCATCACTTGATAATGCTTCTTTGCAAATACTCCAAAATGAAATGTGTCCTTCGTATGGAAAATTACATTTCAGTTTTTTATTTGGCATCTAGTAATAAGCATACTATGTACATGTACTTCACGTGGACAACAGTGCATTATCCACATTGCACAATCTAGAGTCTGGGTAGTGGAGAGTGTCTTAAGCAATGGCCACAGCGCTCCCTCCATTACATGCTAATAAAAGGAATACACGTACGAACAGACCAGTGAAAACAAATGTGACAGAGTCAAATGGGGAAATGCACGTTGAGCTCGGAGGATTGAAGAAAAGATATCAGGAACCTGGCAAGGATGGTTATATGGACAATACCAACAGGAGGAATTCAGACAGGAAAGAGAGGTATGCATATTCTGATGAAGATGATGATGCCCAGAGTACTCCTGAGGACAAATCATTTCAGTCGGAATATGTGGATACAACAAATGGCTTGACAATGGAAAGACGTACATGTATACCCGCTCTGAAACTTGGCATAATGAAAAATGGAGATCCATTCACAAAGAAAATTATACTTGTTAACAGGAAAAAAATGCCATCGTTTGAGTCCTTACTTAGTGACATTGGGGAATGTTTACAACTTCAAGCCAAAAAGATGTTTACAGTGGATGGAAATAAGGTTAGTGTCAAAGTGAGAACTACACACTTAATTGCATTACAGTAACAACTTAATTGGATGATTTGGGAAAGGTCATTGATGTTTCAAATTACAAAATGTTTAAAATCAGCACTTGGCATCATTTCAGATGTTGTCAATATATGTTTATTGAAACCATGTACTATACAGGTACATGTACTGTATATATACATGGGGGCGTGGTCCCCCCCATCCTTCTCAGTTTTTTTTTAAAGCCCAACTCAAAAGGTCGGAATGGTATTTTGAGTTTTTGTATTTTCTGGTAGGATATGGACTCCGGAATACACAGATGTTCACTTTTGACAAGTATTCCACTGAATACACTCTTTAGACGAGTTTTCATTCTCCCCCCACTTTGCCCGAAATCCGAAAAGCGTGAGGAGTGAGTTTGTAAACACGATGACGTCATTCTGGGATTTGCTACATTCACAATGGTATGGTGTTCCATTTGTGCCGTCAACGTGTCGCATTTGTTTGTTTGTTTGTTTGTTGTTTTGTTTTTTGGCGTCGCATTTACAATACATGTAATACAATACAAATTGATACAAGTAATAAACTGCTGGAAACTGCTCATTTACAAAAAAAAATGCGACGCCAAAAAACAAATGTGACGGCAAAAAAATGCGACGCGTTGACGGCACAAATGGAACACCATACCATTGTGAATGTTGGAAGTCCCAGAATGACGTCATCATGTTTACAAACTCACTCCTCGCGCTTTTCGGATTTCGGGCAAATTGAGGGGAGAATGAAAACTCCTCTAAAGAGTGTATCCAGTGGAATACTTGTCAAAAAAGAACTTTTGTGTATTCCTGAGTCCATATCCTGCCTGAAAAAACAAAAATTCAAAATTTTGAGTTGGGCTTTAATCATCACTCAGAATGTTGCACGGCTAGCAAATTTGACAAATACAGTAAGCAGGAAATCATGTCTCCATTCTACTCAATTTAAAATGTTTTGAAAATAATCCAGGTTCTGCCCAGTGGATATTCCTTTATATCTAGGGGATTGATAAATTAAACTACAACATGTTAGACGTCTACTAGTTGTTCTTCGATCATTTATAGAGGACATATGTAGAACTGGCTTGGTTTCGTTCCAAACATTTTCCGAGATCGAACCAGGTCCCGAGACGCAAAGAAAAATATACATAATTATTTCTTTCAATCATTGAACAATGGGGGAATTGGCCTCCAGATTATTTGTAATGCATCTTTTTACTTCTTCAGTTAGAACTTGCTTTTGAAAATGATTAACATGTGTTTTTGATTTATTGGCTTTTCCGATTTTAATCGGAAAAGGTATTGCTTTTGTTCTGATTTTTTTTTTTCTTCCCTCTTCTTCTTGTCGCTTGAGTTACCATAGACTTTTTCTCGGTGGCACTTTGGCTACTTTTAAACTGCCGATTTTCATCAAACTTGGTCTGAAGGAAGTCCATATAGGGTAGTTGTCTCCCGAAACTTTTCGCTATCATGACGTCATCAGGTGTCACGTGACAGTGTCTTAAAGGGGCAAACTTCAGACATCAATTATGAACGAACCCTAAGTCCGATAAAGTTGAAACTTGGTATGTATCTAAGTCGGGAAGTGTTATATCGACAAATTGCAATGACGTCATCATGACGTCATTCCCTGATTTTTTATGATTTATTGAAATTTTGGGTCATTAAAGTTCTTTTAACGATATCTAGTAAACGAAACAAGATATCTTTGAATTTCTTTTTGATAATTCTTCAGCATACACCATAGATGAACACTACATAGACAAAAATTCGGTGACGTCATCATGACGTCATAAAAAATGCGATTTTTATAACGCATAGTCAGGAACGGCCGATCGCCTTGAAAATTGGTAGGTTGGTAAAATGGTGGTTCGGGATTGTAATTATGAAGTTACGTCAAGACAGCGTCATTATTTGATTTTTTATGATTTTTTTTAATTTTTTCACGCTAGCCCATTGACTTGTACGTAAAAATGTGCCCATAGACTTTGTACACAGATTTTTGTCCGCGGCACTTTGGTTACTTTTAAACAGCCGATCTTAACCAAACTTGGTCTGAATGAAGTCCATATAGGGTTGTTGTCTTCCAAAACTTTTCATCATCATGACTTCAAAACTTGATTTTATATGATTTTTTAAAAATATGTTATAGCCCGTTCACTTTGTACACAGATTACGTGAACATGGCCGTTGTACAAAATGAAGCTCGATCAATTTCCCATACACTATGTACAGTGTACATGTAGGCCTACGTACGTGTATAACATACAATGCACATGTCCGATTGCGTGACACAAAACGTCGTTTACAACTTGCCATACATGTAGTTTTCACGTAAGTCCTTTTATATATAATTAAATACCAGCACCAAATCTTAATCGAAATGCTATCGATTGGTCGTATTAAGTATCGAACTATAATACTTGGGAAGAGTTAGATGGAAAAACTGGAATGATCCATCGAGTTTGTCTTTTTGTACGTGGCAATTTGGTCAGCGCAGTTTTACACATGAAACAAGTAAATGTCACGTCCTTTGCCCTAGACTTTGTAGGCGCCTCTTTCTATACGTGGCAATCAGTTTAAGACTGAATTTCATTATGGAAGCAAATATGTTTCATGCAATCATGTTCTCCAAATGATTTGTATTCGCAAATGATTTCGTATTCACAAAAGATATCGTCTTCCTGCATGATCATTTGCCGTAGACGATATGCGATTACGCAAAATTATTTTGTATTCGTAAATGATTTTGTATTCGCATATTCGTATTCGCAAACAATTTTGTATTCGCATCGTGATATCGCCTTCAAGAAAGTCTTAGAAGATCATCGATATCATTATAACGACTACAAAATCATTTTGCGTAATAGCAAATGATATCGTCTTCAACAAATGAATACGCAAAATGATTACGTAGTCGCATTAAATGATTTTGTATTCGCAAATGATTTTGTATTCGCTAATGATTTTGTATTCGCAAATGATTTTGTATTCGCTAATGATTTTGTATTTGCAAATGAATTTGTATTCGCAAATGATTTTGTATTGGCTAATGATGTTGTATTCGCTAATGATGTTACGCTTATGTTTTTGTATTCGCAAAATGATTTCGTGTCATTTGCATAATGATGTATCCTCAAAAGCACTCAGGTTCTCCAACGTCAACATAATGATGTCATCGTATGTCCAACTGAATGACAGGGGCTCTATTATAACCCTGCAACTAAAATGGGTTAAACCAATTTCTACATTGAGATGGTCATGTACAAATTAAAACATATCGACGCTCAATTCCCCACTCACTGTACGTACATGTATGTATTTCACTGTGTATGACATACATGTATGTGTGTATGTACATGTACATGCACATGTAATGTCCGAGTGCGTGACTCGTTTTCATGTCGCCATACACATTTTTACGTTAGTCTTTTTCATTAAATACCAGCACCAAATCTTAATCGAAATGCTATTGATGTAGGGTTGCTCTGAGTACGTGAAAATATTGGTCATTTAACATACGATTAAAACAACATAAATGCAAAACAACATAAATGCAAGGCGCGCTGGGATGGTTGATATTGCCTGGATTATATATGCCGTTTTTTCATTTACTTCCATATCATAGTTAAGTTAGCAGCATAAATGCTGATTTTGACGACAATTTATACACGCGCACTAATGCATGATTCCGTGTTCGGAGCGCACGGTTTTGAATTGCGCCCTCTTTTGATTAAAACGAGATTCTGCGGTGGTGTCAGTATAATTTATGATGTTGTACACCGCCTATCATCATCTTTTATTGAAATCTGGGAAGACGGAAAGTCTTTTATATTAAATACCAGCACCACCATCTAATAGGAATAATATCGATGTAGGTTGCAGAGTATTGTACATCATTTTATGGGTCGTGTTAAGCTTATACATGTGCAACTTAATACTTGGTAATAGTTATACTATTTATGGAAAAACAGCAATGATCCATAGACTTTGTCTTTTTTTCAAGTGGCAATTTGACGTTTATGAACAAATTAAAGTCACGTCCTTTCCCCTGGACTTTGAAGGCATCTAATCTTGTTCTATACGTGGCAATCATTATAAGACTGATGTTCAGTATTAACAAAATGATTTCAAATTCGCAAATGATTTTATATTCGCAACTGATTTTATATTTTCAAATGATATCATCTTCAATAAATCATTTGCGAAGACGATATCATTAATTTGCGAATACAGAAAATTATTTTGTATTCGCTAATGATTTTGTATTCGCAACTGGTTTAATATTCGCATCATGATATCATCGTATGTCCATTGCAATGACAATGTCTTCAATCAGGGGCTCCATAAACCCTGCAAGTAAATGGTTAATACCTATGTTTTCTAAATTGAAACATAAATATGTCTTAATCAAACAAAATCAGCGATGTGTATTTAATTTGAGAAATATTTTATATCATTATGCGGAAAAGCCATGTGTTCTGTTTTCAACAGACACAACCTCTAGTTATACGTGTAATTGGTTTCGTAACAAGTATTTATAGCACCCTTCAGCAATAGTTACACAAATATTTTGAACAAAAAATCAAACACAATTGCCACCCAAAATCGTACAAGTGGAAATATCGACCGTGTGTACACAAGTACATTTGCTATTAGTCCTCTTGATGGACAAGTGCCACTCAGATGTGGCCAGGAACCATGTATAATTTTTCGGAAGGCAATGCATGCAAAGTGCAAAGATCATGGACATGCAATGGGCCTTTCAAATTGCCACAAATGAGTAGGTCTGTGCGTTTTAGGGCTCGCTCGAAATATTCACGAGACTGTGGACCGAGTCTAGTGATTTCAGTGTCTCTGTGGATCTAGTAAAGTGTGTACTGCACTATTCTGACTTTTCTGTAGCTTTTTTTCTTACTTTTCAACAATCATTGAACAACGAACAAAACCCGCACCTTTTGAAGAAATAATGCAAGACAATTTCAACCTGGCACACTGCAAAGGCTGCGGCCTGCTGATTGTGTGATGCGCTTACGTATTTACATAATGTACCGTGTACATTTACAATGCATCGTTTGTTCGCGAATGTTTGTCAGATGGTCTGACTGCTCTGACAGTAAGTAGTCTAATTCCATGTCTGCAAAACTTTTCAGTATTTATAACATGTAGACACATGTACATGTTAGGAAACCACCCTGTGCTGCCAAACCACCCTGTGCTTGCATACGTGCCTGCCCAGATGAAATTTCACAGAATTCTAATCAAAAAGAACTTATAAGAACAGTTTCCATTCCATAGAAGCATGTATTTCCCCCTAAGTGTACTTGATGTTTCTTCTCAGTTTAGTTGCTAAAAGCTTGTCAATATCATTTTCAAAGTTGCTAATATTGTCGTTCATATAATTATTTTGACTTTCTTACACAAACATGTTGTATTGTTTTCCCCATGTATACCATAGGTCTACCGTCTAGTGAAAACAAGTTCAGGTCAGAGCAAATGAGTAATAGTTGATTTAGTCTTGAGTCTGGTAGACAAGTACCATCATAAGTAGCCATGCATAACTTTGGTGGGGGGCCATTATTAACTATGGATTTTTAGGCCAATCACCATGTACATACTACACAGTGTCCATAAGTACAGAGACCACAAAATGGGCCCCCTCAAATTTGGCCTTGCACTATATGTGTGCCTTCCTTGGGAAATGCATGGCAGACCCATGTACATGTACTACATATGTAGACCTGTACGAGGGGCCAGCACTCTCGGGATAGACATTGTTTAAGGACATTGTAGGAGCACGTTTGAAGTTCAAGACTGTTAACATGTATGAAAGGAAATTGCGATAAATTAATTTAAGTAAAAATTGTGAGATTTATGGTTAATATACATTGTGGTTACATGTACATTATGTATATTTGTTGATTCTAGGGATTTGTTCACGCTCAAAAGAATTACTACATCATCATGCTATGATAGCCCATTTGAAAAAAATGTAGACCATTTGACCAATATTACATGTTTACATGTAGTGCTGCACGTAACTTGTTAAGTCAAGTACCAGTATGTAACATGGGTATTGATCTTGAAAGTGACCTTTTGTCCATGGCTACAATTGTCAGTGTGGTACAAGGATGGGTACACACATGTACCATACTCACTGTGTGAAAGTATAATTGGTACACCTGTACATTATACAGTCATGAATACATGTACAGTATGTTGGCCATACCATGTACACACGTACGTATGCAACTATGCATGCATGATTTGTATGTGTGTCTGTGTTCACACATCAGTTTGCATTTCTGATCGTCAGTATCATACATATTTTGCTTGTAAAACATGAATTTTTGGGGCCTAAAAATGTAGTGGTCTGCATGCAGTCATGGCAGTTATCTCCGGCCCACCAGTAGGCCCCTACCGTTTTCAGCAACATTAACAAATTTCAAGCACCATAACAATTGTACAACTTTTGCCCCAGTAAAGTTGCATGAATTTGCCATTAAAATTACGGTATGCAAATGGTACTTTCAATTCATTCTCTCCATTCTATGATTGCTCATCTACAGGTTGAGAGTCTATCAGCTATCTTCAATAGGAATGAAGACCTGTTTGTTGTAGGAACAGGTGTAGAAAAGTTCCGCCCTTTAAGCTACAAAGAAAATTCGCCTTTCAAAAATTCATCAAGACACAGGGAATCGGTACCAGTCCGAAGGAAATCCACAGATGATTCAGATCAACCACCACCAAAGGTTATCAAGAAATCAAGTAAGTATTCCAAATATGATGCTTAATTGAATATTACACTTCTGACTTTAAACTGTCTCTCAAGCCCTTTGCCCTTCTTGCCCTATTGCCCCCTCTAGCCAACCACTTCTACTAGCCCAAGTGCTGCTTCATCCTGCCCACCGTCTGCATCATATGGACTACTGCCTTCAGTCAGTAGTAGCATGGATGTTTAATAGCTCCATGGTAGTAGCCAGGCAACAATGTAGCAGCCCATTGGCCCTGCTTGCCTTTTCTCCTTTCAAGTGCAATGTCCTTTATGGTCCCCTGTGGCCCCAATTCCCTGTGTCCTCTACTGCTTTCCTATCCAACCCACTAACCTTTCCAGCCCATTGCCCTGATACCATGGAGCTATTTGAACAGAGCTCCATGCGAATACCAGCCCTTCCACAGAGCCCATTGCTCATCCCTTCAACCTGCTGCCTGCTCCCTATATCCACCTGTATTACATGTAAATTACCCCCATTCAGTCCACCTCATTTATTATGTACATGCACAATGAATCCAGCAAGGGGATTAGAGGGGGATATTCAGCAAGTGTTAACTTAAGCGCAATGCATAGCCCTGCTCAATTTGCCTTCTAGGCTATTCTAGGAAAGATCAAACCCATGTTTAATTAATGTAGCAATTGTTATGCATTGAACCAATGAGTGTAAATAAATGCGATTTCTGGATCATCCTTCAACATATGGCATGACCACAGTGCTTACAAGGTCACAGACATGTACAGTACTTAACACAAAAAAAATTAACAATGCCATATAAGCAGTCGAAACATGGTAAAGCAGAAAGTCTGTCAATAGCGCTCCGCACTTGCGCTAAAAATAGCACCGGATCTCAGACAAACATTGCAACCATGCAAACGTGTTTGGGTGTGCGCGTTTGTGTACACTACGTGTGTAAGACAGTGTTTGTCTGACATCCGGGGATTTTGTGACGTCATTAGTGCGGAGCGCTATTGCCAATTCCTATGCATGTGCAGAGTGTCACATTTTCCCATGAATAATATGCCATGCACACTTTGCATAATAGCTGTAATGTCCATGTACCAGTCATTCCGTCTTTCATTCAAAGTTTGAAGAAGAATAATAATCCTTCCACTCATTGTTTTACTTATTGTTTATGGAATAATTCTGTTTTGTTGTTGGAATTTTCCACTGTCCCGAAGGACTGAATTCTATGCTTTGTAATTTGAGTTCAATATTGCTCACAACAATCACCAACTTGTGCTTGAAGCCTTGAACTCAAAAATGGTTTTGAAATTATTTTGAGTAGTTGCTGTAACACGTAGGGAATTGTAGATGAAGCCATTATTAAAGGAAACGCAATGAAACAATAATGCAGACTGTGCAGTAATGAAGCCAATTTAAAACTAGACTTGTGGT
This sequence comes from Astropecten irregularis, assembly GCA_963971285.1. NCBI lineage: Eukaryota > Metazoa > Echinodermata > Asteroidea > Paxillosida > Astropectinidae > Astropecten > Astropecten irregularis. Next base: position 16,418,722 of record OZ020258.1, on the reverse strand, counting down.
TGTGTGAACATCCACTAGGTGTTCGGGGTCTCATTACGTGGTGGAACTGTTATGTGAACATAAAAGTTATGTTGGAACGTATGTGGTCAATTGTCGCTCATACAATGGCATATTGAAATACACACTAAATTTTAAATATGATGTAAATATGTTGCAGTTTTTTTTTTTTTTTGATTAAGACATATGGTTTAAAAGGGACCATACTGTATCTCAACGTAAAAAAACTTTATTTTAGCCCATGGATAAAGTTGCACTGTTTATGGAACACATTGTCATTTGACAAAATGATTTACAATACTCCGCAACCTACATCGATAGCATTTCGATTAATCAACCGTAGAGGGCGCTATACAACCCGTATGATGTCATCGTTTATATTTTCTGAAAGCCCACGAACTACTCTATCTTTTAATTTTCCCAGTTGTACTGTATGTGCCCAAATCCTTCCGTTTTCGAGTTAAAGTGTAAACTTTAACTTTTGAGTCAAAATTCAACTTCCGGTAACACCGGAAGGGAAGGTCATTTGTACACAACATTGAATATATTAATTGTTGAGATTTACGTGTTGAGTAACATAATTATGTCAATATCAAAATCGTAGGTCACATGGCTCTCAAGTTATAGAGCACCAAAGTTTTTCCTAAAAACGTGTGTAATTTGATACCCGATGACGTCATCATGACGTCAATCTACTAAATACATCTTGACGTCATGACCGAAGTTCCCACCAAGTTTCATGTCAATATCTTGTAACTGTCATCAAGAAGTCCTGCTGACAAGTTTGGGAAGAAGGAAAAAAAAAAAAAAAAAAAAAAAAAATAGACATGTGGTTGTGTTAACAACCACTAGGTGTTCGGGGTTTCATTTCGTAGTGGAACTGTTATGTGAATGTTTGTTGGAACGTATGTAATTAATGGCATATTGAAATACTGCCTAAATATATTGCGTGATACTGATCATGCTGATTGCCGTATTCATACACTGACAAATAGCGTATACATAGAAAATGGTGTCACCTTTAAATATGTAATATTTGCCTGGACGATAACTTCCGGTTATGTAATCACAAACAACTGAAAATTTGCAGAAATTATTGAATGCGTAGGATGTAAATATTTTGCTATTTTCACTGATGTACGTCATGTACTTAACGAGTAAACAGTATTTGAATAATTACATCATTTTCCCTTTAAGAACGCATAACTTCCGGTTGAATGACGTCACTGATTTCAAACTTCGCAAACATGTCAAGGTGCACTAGTGCTTTACACTCACCAAATTTGGCGGAAATCTGTTGTTTACTTTCGGATTACGTAATCACTGTATATCTTTAAGCCACCGTAGAGGGCGCTATACAACCCGTATGACGTCATCGTTTATATTTTCTGAAAGCCCAAGCACTACTCTATCTTTTAGACCTCTCGGTTTTATGTGCCCAAATCCTTCCGTTTTTGAGTTATTTTGTGTCAAACTTCAACTTCCGGTAACACCGGAAGTGAAGGTCATTTGTACACAATACTGCATACATTAATTGTTGACATTCACGTGTTGGGTAACATATGTCAATATCAAAATCGTAGGTCATGTGGTTCTCAGGTTATTAAGCACCAAAGTTTTTCCTAAAAACGCGTGTAATTTGATACCCGATGACGTCATCATGACGTCAATCTTCTAAATACAACTTGACATCATGACCAAAGTTCCCACCAAGTTTCAACTCAATATCTTGTACCTGTCACCAAGAAGTCCTGCTGACAAGTTTGGGAAGAAAAAAAGAAAAACTAGACATTGTGGTTGTGGGAACAACCACTAGGTGTTCGGGGTTTCATTTCGTAGTGGAACTGTTATGTGAATGTTTGTTGGATTGTATGTAATCAATGGCATATTGAAATACTGCGTAAATATATTGCGTGATACTGATCATGCTGATTGCCATATTCATACACTGACAAATAGCGTACGTATACATAGAAAATGGTGTCACCTTTAAATATGTAATATTTACCTGGACGATAACTTCCGGTTAGTTAATCACAAACAACTGAAAATTTGCAGAAATTATTGAATGCGTAGGATGTAAATATTTTGCAATTTTCACTGATGTACGTCATGTACTTAAAGAGTAAACAGTATTTGAATAATTACATAATTTTCCCTTTAAAAACGCATAACTTCCGGTTGAATAACGTCACTGATTTTAAACTTCGCAAACATGTCAAGGGGCACTAGTGCTTCACACTTACCAAATTTGGCGGTAATCCGTTGTTTACTTTCGGATTACGTAATCACTGTATATCTTTAAGCCACCGTAGAGGGCGCTATACAGCCCGTATGACGTCATCGGTTATATTTTCTGAAAGCCCAAGACCTGTTCTATCTTTTACCCAGAGAGGTTTTATGTGCCCAAATCCTTCCGTTTTCGAGTTATTTTGGGTCAAACTTCAACTTCCGGTACCACCGGAAGTGAAGGTCATTTGTACACAACACTGAATATATTAATTGTTGACATTCACGTGTTGAGTAACATATGTCAATATCAAAATCATAGGTCATGTGGTTCTCAAGTTATAAAGCACCAAAGTTTTTCCTAAGAACGAGCGTAATTTGATACCCGATGACGTCATCATGACGTCAATCTTCTAGGTACAACTTGGCATCACTACCGAAGTTCCCACCAAGTTTCAACTCAATATCTTGTAACAGTCCTATAGAAGTCCTGCTGACAAGTTTGGGAAGAAAAAAAAAAAAAAAAAAAAAACTCGAACAATAACAATAGGTGTTCGGCTTGAACCCGAACACCTAAAAAGAAAAAAAAGAAAACTCGAACAATAACAATAGGTGTTCGGCTTGAACCCGAACACCTAAAAAACTTGAACAATAACAATAGGTGTTCGGCTTCAACCCGAACACCTAAAAATTGCAGATTTGGTAGTAATTCACTGTTTACAAACTGTAGAAGCAGAAACCTGCCCGGCAATAAATCCAGTTAAAAATGTGTGGAAGATCTTCAGCAAAACAACATTTAAACAAAAATTGTTGTTAGAGCAATGACCTGTACCCAAGGTTGTGAATGCCATGGCTCAAATCCCTTAATTGTGGTTTTATTACCTCCTATTGGGTCTGATTCCCCTTGTTGGATACAGTATGAACGATTACATTAGTCAACTCGCCCCCTGGCCGACTCGCCCGTTACAAACTGGTCCCCTTGTCAACTGGCCCTCTGACCGACTCGCCTCTTACCAACTCACCTCCAAAAGTCAGTCGGGGGGCGAGTCAGTCAGGGGGCGAGTCGTCTAGGAGGCAGGTTGGTAAGGGGGCGAGTTGGTAACAGGCGAGTCGGCTAGGAGGCGAGTTGATGACCTGTTACCATATGAACACTGCTTTCTGCTCACAGTGTTTCCTCCCAGCCCACTTCCTGTGGTTCACTTTCTGCTCCTCCAGCATGCACAACCCACTGCCTGAACAATGTACCTGCCCAACTGGCCCCCACTGGCCCCCTCTGCTTTCTACCCTAAATTTCTACTTTCTGTTAATTCCTTGTGTGTTTTCAGGAGGCAAATTTCGTGTTTGGGTAGCAACCAGTGAGAATCCTTCAGCTGGTACTGATGCTGCTGTCTCTGTTACTGTGTATGGAGAAAAGGGCAAGTCAGATGATATCGTACTTGGATGTGGGAATGGCAAGTTTGAATCCGGCAATGAGGATGAGTTCAATGTATGTATATCAAGTTTGTTGCAATGTTGTTTCAATTTGCTGTGTTATAATATTGACTTTAAAAGTATTCAGTTCAGTGTCCCCTGAACTTATGTAAATTTTAAGTTTCAGGACCAATTTCTTAGCCTAGGCCCGCTTCAAACGTCAAACTTCTGCCGTGTCTAATTCAATACATTGCAATTGACATAAAAGCGGTGGAAGTTTTGCAGTTTGCTTCAAACGCCGGTTTTCTGCTAACTATATGCAAATTTTAACATGGCTGACCAAGAGAGAGTTTAAATTAATATTGCGATATATTCTTATTGGGAGAATGCGGCACTCTCTCTTTTACAACAGTAGGCCCTACAGGGTGGAACTCTGACTTGGCATTTCAATTGAATTAGACACAGCAGAAAATCGCTGTTTAAAGCTGTGCGGCTCTTCTGCCATTAAAGGCGGCAAGACCTGTTAAACTTTCGACGGAAAGCCGGCAGTTGCTTCAAACATCAAATTTCTACTGTGTCTAATTCAAATCTTTGGCCATTATTTTAATTAGACACGGCAGAAGTTCAACTTTTGAAGTGGGCCTTACTCAAACAACTGCATCAGCAGTGGTTGGGACCCTTTGTTTTCATCCTGGAGAAATAAATAGATCTTGCCTCCATTGTTTTCATTCATTGATGCTGTTTTTCGTTCCCTATGATGTTCATCAGACTGTTTAATTTATTTTATATGAATATTAGCTAATACTGCGTAAACATACACTAATGCCATGTATGTGTTTTGGGGTGATGTGAACAGCTGTGTCCTTTTCAACATGTTGACAAGAGGAAACAGGAAAAGGTTGGCAGCAGTTCATTTGTGCAAAAACAATTTCAGGACAAGTTGTTTGTGTTTATATTTTTATATTAGATAAATGTTGGTAACATTGGCAACATCTACAAGATCAGAGTTGGGCATGATGATAGCACTGAATTTGCTGGTTGGATGTGTGAAGAGGTAAGAATACATTCTCATTGTCTTTACACACTTCAAAAAATCTCTGGGTTGTTTATGGGTCCGACCCATGAAAAACCTGTTCACACTGCAAGATCTCAGCACAGCATTGAGCGCTTGACTTATGTTGAAACCAACCCTGCTGGGTGGGTTGAGAGCGGTCGACCCGTGTAGAAAATTTAAACACGTGTTGAAAACGTTAGTGTGAACGCCTACGTGTTACATTTTATGGCTGTGCCAGGGACTGGGATACCTGAAACCTGTCTGAAAACAATGGGTACCTGGTTCCATTTCTTTAATTTGAGTACCTCGCAAAAAAATAATAAAAGCCATGCCCTTTTTCACATAAATGTAATACCTTCCTGACCTGGAAAGATTTGTAGCTTTTTGCTGTGAAAAGCAGATTTCTGAATACCACAAAATACCAAAGCCGGCCATGAGCCAAGGTATCAATGCAGCTTACCCGTGATCCATGATACCGAGTGCTACTTGACTACACCATATGTCTCAGTCATATTTGTACATATATACAGAAGTAGATTTCTGTACAATTTGCACTTACAGTGTGTAAAATGTACATGTATACTCTACATTATGAGCAGGTAGGCTGCCTTCACATGATTGAGACTTTCCCTGGTGCACATTTGCTTTGAAATTGTGGTTAATTATACGCGCTTGGATACCAGTCAATGAAGATTTGAGATTATGGCCATGCTGACTGCGGTGTGCATGTGGCGTGCGTGATGTTTACGTCCTATAATACTCGACGTAGTCGTCTCCTAAAAAAAAGTTTTTCACCATATTTTTTTGAGATCAAGTATACATGTGTTTCTACTTGGTCCATTTGACAAAATTACCGACTGAAATTCAAGTAAGACTTAGCTGGACGGTACAGTCAGAATATTTTTACATGGATCTCGCAGCGGTACTATGCTACATCGTGTGTTCTATGTTGGTGTCAGATGTTGGAAAAAAAGTACACAACGCTACGTTTTGCTTGGCCTGTCATGTTGGCAGTAAAATAGTTAAATTCAATGACCTGTAAATTTTAAGCACACCTGGCGCGGTACCCCGGCCGGTACCCACCAGCGGCCATTGTGCAACATACTTCTGGGTTCTTAAATTCTCAAGTTCTATATTAAATTGTGGATACCCAGGTTATTCTGCCCGTTTCGGAAATGGGTACCAGGTTCCCAAAATTACAGGTGAAAGTGCAGCCCTATATTACATTTCAACCTTGGTAAGCAGCATGACGTGGACGCCATGGTTGCATTGCATTATGGGACTTTTTTGCTTCTTCTGTGTATGTAATGCTCGAGCAGTGTGAGCACATCAACACAAAATATGGGTTAAAGCTTGTACACATGTAGCAAGATAGCCAATTAAATTTTTGTGTTGTGAACGCACAGCGTGCTTGACCCTTGTAGAAATTTGGAAGAGTTTACATGGGTTGTAACCATGTAAATTTTGACATATGTGTAAAAGTACTGTTGTGTGAAAATGCCTTAAGAATATTGTAGGTAAAGTTTTCTTTAAAACGTGGCCTTATTTTTTCCATTACATAGGGGGCCTTATTTATAAACATTGTAAATCCGGGTGACTAGTGTATTGATTTAATATTGAATCATTATGTCTTTCAATATTGCAATATTCAATATCATTGTAATATATTGCCAAATCCTTTACATTTCTTGGATACTGTGGCAAACAACAACTTAACTGAGTGCGGCTTGTTACACAATTCCTAGCCCCGTTATGTACATGTAGAGGAATATCCTTCCTGGATTATTTATTTTACCATTCACTTTTGGCTGGGTGCATAATTTGTACAACACATAATTCCAATGTATACTCTGGACTGTACACATATTTGGCCTAACACCATGCAAAGTACATTTGTGAACTGTAGGCATGCGTCACACAGATTTGATTCTTATACCTGTACAATACATATAACACAGTCTGACTATGATTTGTGGCTGCATGTGCCCTCAACAAGTACATTACCAGGATGTTTGTACTATCATTATGTCATGTGGCATGTAAGCGTAGATTGTCCCTAATTTTGACAAAAGGTTATAAAGTCTGGCAATTCAGTGGATAATACGAGACAAATTGCATTGTTAGATTTCATCTGTGTTGATGACAGGTGCAATTTATTCACCTGTCAAGGGTTGTAATGTATACTGTACATGTACAGTATTATAAATATGCTATGGTTACACAGTGAGGGTGCTGTCCATAAAAGATTACAAGTCAACTCGCCCCTGGCCGACTCGCCCCTTACCAACTAGCCTCCTCCCTGACACACCCCTAGCCAACTCGCCCCCTAATTTATTCAGAGGTGAGATGCAAAATGTGAAGATAATTATGCATCATAATTAATACCCAAATGCTTCTGACCCTTTTGTAGGGACTACTATGTGTTTATGTCGAAAATTGTATAATTAAGTATAAATAATGCACAATTTATTAGTCCACACACAAACCCCTGGTCCGATTGCAGTTCAAGCAATTTTGCAAAATCAAAAACATTAAGACTTCAAAAACACAACTTAAAAACAAGAAAAACAAGTCAAAAACACTTAAAACAAACCATAAAACAAAATATATCGTCAGAATGAAAAAAAAAAAAAAAAAAAAAAATGTCAACAAGAACACTTGAAGTTAAATCTAGACATTTCAAAAACAAATTGATAACAAAATAACTAAAAGAAAAACATCTTACAATAAAACAAAAAATAGTTATTATATCACAAAAAGTCACAAAAACTAAGAAAAAACATTGTCATAATGACAAAAACACGGCAAAAAGTCAGCGTTTTGTTCGTATGTTCTTTATGGACGGCCCCTGAGCAGAACACTCTTACAACATGTACAATATTGTTCTATAATATGATTGTTTGTACAAATCACTTTGGATATTTGACTGAGTTATACATCATGTGCTAATGCTTTCTTTTGCCATTGTTATATTGTGCTATTTATAAACTGTCTGTTAACTGCCAAATGCACATTCTACACTATTGCACCCAGCTTATTGCTTTTAACAAAATGAACAGTGTTTGCATCACCCTACCCTGCTACCATGGCAACAATATTTCCGGTTGTTTACACTCTGTATCCATGTACACACTGCATCGCGGTATAGTTCATTCAACATGGTATAGGCCTATTATGGGCATCTCTCATACACATGCCTAATCAGATATATGTGTATGTAAGTGTGTAGGCGAGCCATTCTTGGTTTTAAATGACGTGTGACCAATTAGCAAAATCAGTTTATCAGAAATCATTTTCAGATTCTGTTGTATTTGTAGGATTTCACTGAGGTTCATGTAGGCCTACTTATTGGCAACTTGTCAAGCGAGAAACACTAGAGTCCAGAATACAACTACATGTACAACTTGTGATCAAATTATTCATATTCAAAATATGGATGGAGACACAATAAGCCTACATACATGAGACAGTACGACTGTCTGGAATTGGGTTCATGCATGTGTACATGAACATTTATGACTTTTTTTAATGTACAATACGTGTATACTGTGCATGGTTTACCTGTGCATTAAAGAATCCATAAGCCTTTGGTAGCATGCTTGAAATTGAGAAATTTTGTAAATATTATTTTTATTACATGTAAAAATGCCCAATCCATCAAACAGTTCAAAACTGTCACTAATAATGAAGGGAAACAGTGGTGGTTGAAACTATGGCTTTTTTCTAATGAGAATGTAGGGCTGCTTCCAGAGAGTCCGTCTGTGGAATGCAATGAGGGGCATGATTCTACACTAGGGACTGAAACCAAAAAATCAATAGGTGTAGTTTGATAGATGATGGTAGAGATGCAAGTTGCTGTAAATTGTAACTGTAAATTGAAGGTCAGTGAGAGCACAGTTCAATAAAATATACACCAGTATCATTGCCTCCTAAATTACTGGGTAGTTTTGATCAATATGTTCACTTTTGCAGTCCTGAGCTAAATTTAGAACTGTTATTGTGAAGATTGTAAATTGACCATTCAAGGAGAAATACAGTTGGGATGCCTCTTTTAAAATACTGAATCTCTAAATAAAGAACCCGTGTACATGTATATGTACACAGGTATAGCTGTACATGTACATGTGTGTATGTATGGATGTACATGGGTATAGGCCTGTCTGCATATGTACCGTGAATACCTGTGTACATGGTGTATAATAGTAGGCCTACAGTGAACACCCCCACTCACCACACGTTTGCATAATGGCCGGTTGCAATGTTTGTCTGAGGTTCAGTGCTATTTTTAGCACAAGTGCACAGCACTATTAAAAAGATTAAAAACAGCCACAGAATCGAGTACATAGGCCTATAACATGTAAAAACATGTACTGTATACATGTACAGTACATGTATGTTGCAGTGTTGTAAGTCTCGAGACTGTCTCCAGAATGCGCCAGACCATTTTTTGGTGGTCTCGGTCTCGACTTATCTGGTCTTGGGCTTGATTGGGCAGGTATCGGTCTCAATCTCGGATGCAGGTCTCAGATTTTACCCTTGTGACCAGTCTGACCACAAAAAATAACTTTAATTAAAAAAACAAACAAATGGTGTCACAAATGTGCATTTTCTGGTCACCACAAATCAATCTGGCTTTAATTGCACGTTGATAATATAGCCATTGAGCTTGGATGTGAACATGTAGTTAACATCGACAACTTATAAATATTGTTTCCATTTTTATGTCCAGAAACATAACGGCAAGTCAATCCCACTTTACTTCAAAATGGCACTGCTTTCATTGTCCTTACTGGACTGGATCGACAAAATGAATAAATATAACCCTCCAACCTGGTACTTCTGTCATTTCTTAATTCTTTCTTTTTCAATCAGTTAGAGATTTTCCCCTTGAGTAAATGTGGCTTTTTTAAAATTCCTTGCCTGAAAGTTTCTTACTTGATTGAATATTGTGTCAGGTTCGTCTGCAAGATGTTCACACTTGTGATGAGATAGTATTTCCATGTGGTCGATGGATGTCTCGTGAGGAAGGTGATGGACAGATATGCCGTGAGCTTCCTGTTATCATAGATGGAAACCCTTTATTTCCAGGTATGTTTTCATCTGTAATTTGTTTGTGTTTATTTTATTTTTTTAACTTTGTCTTGGCTCACATGTAGAATATATATACATTTGAACCTCATTAATACAAGCTCTCTTAAGATGTGATCCCGGTTAAGACAAGCATATTTTGGTGTTCCCGACTGATTGTGCACTTTTCTATAGGGAAATGTTGCTGATTTCATCTAAACTTCTTTTGGAATTAATTGGCAGATTTCTTTGTACTATAAGAAAAATCACACCACCCTAGTCGTCCAGACTGTAGTTTCATGTTACCAAACAGTCAGCTTAGTCCAGGTTGCACCCAAGTAAATAAACTCCCATAGACAATAGTGATAATTCCTAATGCTTCCAAAATCTTTTAAAAATTCTCAGAACTCTCACAGGTGTTCAGGTTGCACAGAAAAATGATCATGATGAACGTGTCACCTTTCATTTTCTTTTCATTTTATGGTGGGCTGACCACCCCTAAAACAAGGTACGGTTCACTCCAGTCAAAGAAGCCGTTTCCTTAAAAACATCCCTCTGCAAATCAGCTTAGATAGACCCACTTTCTCACCCAATTGTATCAAAAATGGTCACAAATGGAAGCCCACAGTCCAGGCAGGAGGTCCAGTGTCCTATTACTTCAATCCCTCAATTTCATGGCTCTCAGAACTCTCTCATTCATAATATATCGAGTGCTTAACTTTTATTAATGAGTTCGGTGGACGGATTTTGGGACTATTTACTTGGGTGCTCCCCTAATCCCTTGACTGCAGGGAAAGTGTATAAACGAAACATATTTTTTTGTAATTAACATCAAACACAAGGGACTCTCCCCGGAGAGAGTCACAGCAAGTTTTAGTGAAGCCTACATCATGAACTGCATGCACGTACATATGTACCTTGCACACTTGCATTTCAGTTGACAGAATATGGGTCCAGCTTTAATAATACGAGCATTTTCGTTAAATCCCAGCAACCTTGTATTAACGAGGTTCGCCTGCATGTACATGTAGCCTTTGTTTATTATGGTGATCTTGTGTGCCATATGCAAATTAGGCTTGCCCTTCACCGACATGGATGTGTGCCATATGTTTATCACGACTGCAGGTTTGATTCTTTAATTATCATTCTGCATTTGATTTGTCCACAGTTGTGAATTATTATATTGCCATAGTAACTGGCAACTACTGGAATGCTGGTACCTCTGCAAAGGTTTACCTGACAGTGTATGGTGAGAGAGGGGACACCGGTCCAAGGCTGCTTCATAAGACAAAGAGGACCAAGAAGTTTGACAAAGGAAAGGTCAGTTATTGGATTAACTCAGGGTTGTTTGACTGACCCAGCATGAGTGCATGAATAAGAGACTCTAGGCATGTTCACACACACCAAAAAGCTCAAATATTTGGGTCGTGCTCCAAATCGCGACCCAAATAGTCACGCTTTTTGTTGTGTCCACACAGGCAAAAAAGCGCGACCAAATTGCAGCGGTACGATTTATATCAAACTGCCCATAAGCAGTGAAGTGTGAAGTTGGCATGCATCCTGTGCTAAATTTGTGCGCCCGCCTTGCATGATGGGTTATAAAAATCCGGTATTTTTTGGTGCACTGATCACACAGCAAATAATCGCGACTATTTGCAAAAAGCTCACCAACTCCGCTGAATTAAATCTAACTGTGGATAACCATTGTCTGGAGAAAGTCAAAACTTACAAATACCTGGGGGTTTGGATGGATGAAAGTCTAACATGGGAAAAACACATAGAAGTGACAAGCAAAAAGATCTCCTCACGTTTGGCTCTCCTTGGTCGTGTGAGAAAATATTTAACCATCGATAGTGCTAAGATTCTATCAAATTCCCTCATCCTACCTCACTTTGAATATTGCAGCAATGCTTGGTCCATCTGTTCTCAACACTTAAAAGATAATTTGATTAAACAGCACAAAAGAATGTCTAGGTTAGTGTTAAAAGATGATTATATGACACCATCATCCTATGTGTACAGCCAATTACATGGGGTCCCCATCGAAGAAAGATGGAAGTTTCATTTATGCAAAACAGTTTTTAACATAATTCATAGTGAAGCACCGACATATTTAACTGAACTTCTCTCAAGATCTGATAATGTCCATTCATACCTTACTAGAAATGCTATCAATAATGGGGTCATTGTTCCACCTGCTCGCACACAAGCAGGAAAAAAAATCATTCTCTCATAATGCTTCAAATCAATGGAATCAACTGGTCAGCCAAGTCTGAAATTGCATCACAAAACATACATTCACAACCGCATACTGGAGAAATAGGCAAATGTAGACAATCTGTTAAAATTATTTGGTTTTTCTCTTTAAGTACTATTATTTTGTGCTGTTGTTTCATGAAATGTCATTGTATGTCTTATATCTTGTTTTGTTTGTAATTTCTGCATGTATTTGTTGCAGGACCCCTTAGTATAACAGTTTTTAATAACTGACTGGGCTACCCTGGGTAAATAAAACCAAATAATAATAATAAAGTTGAAAATATTGAGTGTTATGATTTGCCTTTTCATCACTCTCTTCTTGTGTTGTTTACAGACCGATGTGTTCAGCATTGAAGCAGTATCACTAGGAGTGTTAAAGAAGATTCTGATTGGTCATGATTCAACTGAACCAAGTAAATAACCCTGGATTTATCATTGTTACATTCTTGAATTTAGACGAACCTGTTTTCAAACTTTAAGGTTAAAGATTAAGGTATCAGGTGGTCTACAAATCTTATTCATTGATATTATCACATCACTAATCTTAGACTAGGATATCATGGAGTTTGTAGACCCTATACATTAATGCCATATTGACACCATTTACCTTAAATTGGGGATCAGGATGTCTGTAGAGCAGCTTTGTATCAATATCATCACATCACCATCTTAGGAACAATAAAACTGATAAGCAGTTAACAATGTAGAGCTGATAAAGTGTGAGCCACAAGGCATGCATGATGAGCAATCATTTGCGGTCTTTGTTTACTTCATGTCAAAGTAGCCCTACTCAGCCGGATGACAGCATTATCATTATGTATCGGCTTAAATTAATAATGGGAATCTACCTCACACTTTATACTGCTTTGCTGTCTGTGTGATTTCCACGTCACCAAATTCAAGATTTGATATTAACATTTTATGATGTAAAGGCATGATTGGTAAAGGTCACAGAACAGCACTCACACTTTGTGTGATTCAACATGTACATACAATAACACACCAGTGCAAATTTGAGCTCAATCGGATATCTGAGTCACTGGAAAGTTGCAATAAACCGACTCAATTTTTCTTATAAAACATAAAGAATGGTTTTGATCTTACCCTGAGATCAAAGCTGTTTTTGGTTTTTGTTTTACTACTGTAATTTCTGGAAAAATACACCATTGATTTCAGGCAGAATTATTTTTTAACATGATCATTCTACCAGCACCATCTTCATACCCTGAAAGTTATACGTAAATCTGTGAACATTTCTGTTTGGGTATGTTACCAATCCTGTACTGCACCTTTAACTAAAACTAAAGTTTTAATGAGCACATTTAACATGATTTTGTTCATTGTCTATTGGCAACTCCTAAATACCACATATTTTGTGATAGCATTTGATGCAGATGTCTGAGTTTGATTTATGAAATTGTTTTTATTGTAGAAGATGGCTGGTTCCTGGAGAGAGTTGTAATTAAGGATTACAAAGGGTCCAGTCTGGAGTCAGTATTTCCTTGTAATTCTTGGCTCGATGCAACCCTTGATGAAGATGGAAAGACAAGCAGAGAAATCACTGTCAACAACAAACATGTTAATGGTATGTTACAGTAAGACTGATGACTGAAATATATGTGTAACTTTTGTGCTTGAGTTTGTATTGGGCTCATATGCTTGCTGATAAATTAGCAAGTTCCCTCATTCTTTTTGCATCTGAGCCATGCAGTATGCACTTTCAGATTGGAAAAGGTTTGCCCTATCTAATGATATATATACAGGGTGTCGCAAAAAAAAACCGTAACACTTTGCATCGGAACTATTATTTAAAAATTATGCTGTTTGTCACTTCAACATTCAGATATGTGATGCAGCAATGTCTTGGCTATCACCATGTAGGATTTGAGCAAAATTGGACTGAAATTTAGTGAAAAAAAAACTAAGACTGAATTACCCAACCTCAAAACCCAGTTTTCATCTTTCTTTCATACATATTATGTGTGTATTGACCACTATGCATGTTTGTTTTTAAGGAGTACTCTTTCAATTGGTCATATTTTCGGCAATTTCTGCCCGATTTTGCTTAAATTCTACAAGATGATAGCCAAGACATGGTTGTACCATATACATGAATCTTGAAGTGATAGACAGTTTTATTAACAAAATGGTTCCCGACACAGTGTTGCGTTTTTTTCTGGGACACCCTGTATAGAAGCATTTTGTTCTTAGTGCTTCTATGATAAGAAGCACTATTATAAAGATGGCTGTGTTAGTTTAAAAGGTGAAATGTAAAATTTAGTGGTAGTACTTAAAAATTAATTAATGAGAAAACTGCTAGAGCTTCTGTAGCAAGTGACCGTTAGTAGTGACAATGTAGCAAGTGTCAGTTACTTCATCTTATGCATGGAGTTGCTGCTTTGAAAGCTCATGCAGTTTATTTATTAGTCTTTAACTTTTAAGTGCCATTTCCAATTCTCTTGTAGGCATTTTCAAAACTGAGTAATGAAGTAGCCGGTATTGCAATACAGGCTTATGAATAGATGCACAGATGGGCAAACCTATTTATATCCTATGCTACTATGAAATATGAAATGAGACTATATAGAATTAATATAATTAACAATGTATGTTTAGTAGCCAAGCAATAATTCATTTCTTTGTCATTGTGTGTTTTGTTTGTTTTCATGCATGGATCCTTTCATTGGATTTGCAGTGGAAAAGGAAATGGTAAGGATATAGTGAATTCTTATTTATGTATGCATGTAGAATTTTACAGTTAAAAAGAGAATGCACTGAACATTATCATTAATAATTACATACGTAATGACTGAAAGCAGTGCCCAATCTAGAATGGGCTTTGGGGGTTGCAACCCCACCCCCTCTCAGCCAGGCATTATTTATATCAGTAAAATGGAGAAGAGAAACAAATGGGCACCCTTTAACCAAATCGTTAATTACCATGCATTTTTCAAACCATTTTTTTCACACCTGTGATTTGATTGTTTGCCATAATTATTTCATGGCGTATAATTTGAGAAAAATCTTGACAAAAGATCTTCTGTTTTGTAAACAAGGAATGAGGCCATGTCCAAAATTCATACTAGCCATTGCGTATTATTATTATTATTATTATTATTCTGGTTTATTGTAAAAAACAATGCACTTGTAGCCCAAAGGCTAAATTGCTACATCGTGTACAGATAAAAAAAACAAGCTAACGAAATATTTACAAAAACTGGAGTAAAACAATTTACCCAACATGTATATAAATATTATGTAAAATGATATGTATAACAAGAAAAACTGGAGTAAAACAATTTACCTAACATGTATATAAAATACAGATATGTAAAAAGATATATAACAAGAAAAAGTGGAAACGATTACACACAAGGACATAATTTGAAACATGTTGGAATAAAAACTTATGAATGGTTAAGGATACGAACAAAATAAGGTATTGGGCTAAGTTTATATCTGTTTGTATTGCATTTGACTACAGAGAGGTTATTTGAATTTCTTAATTGATATTGCACACTAGAGCTTCTGGTCTGGGGCAACCACTGTCGGAACAAATCCGAAGATTTCAGTTTAGTTGAAAAGTCAATACAAAGACCTTTCCTGCGATCATGAAGAGAGACAAGATTGCACTTCGAAAGAGCATGTTCATAATCTAAGTAACCCTGGCCCAAAATAATTTTAAGGGCACGTTTTTGGATACTCTCTAATTTATTGATATGCACTCTGGTTAGTCCAGCATTCCAGGCAGGTGTAGCATATTCTGTTAGTGGTCGTATATATCCCTTATACACTGTTAACAAATCATCAAGAGATAAATGGAATTTTTTTAAGAGTTTAAGCATATAAATCTTGTTACTAGCTTTACGATGAATCTGGTCGACATGTTTGTCCCATTTAAGATCAGAACTAATTAAAACACCTAGAATCTTGACACAATCGACAATGTGGAGATCGGTAGAGGAAATGTGTAAAGCAGGGAACTGTGGGATATTTCTCATAAAGCATACAGTCATGCTAGCACATTTATCTGGGTTGATGTTCATGTTATTCTGCACAGCCCATTGACTAAATTGATCTAAAACTGATTGGATGGAATGAGGATCATTTCCTCTACAGCTCTCCACAATAGTCATGTCATCCACGTATTTCAGACTAAGTAACTGACCATTAGTGTTGGCAGAATCATCCAGACACACAGCACTATTAAATTTGGCAAGAAAACCCAATGGACCAAATTTAGTACCTTGCGGTAGTCCACCTTTAAGCACATTAAAATTAGACAAGATATTTTTATACTTAACGCACTGTAATCTCTCAGTCAAAAAACTACAGACCCAGGGAATGACTGATGGACGTGTACCCAACTGAAGTAAATCACATATAACGATGTTGTGATCAATGTGGTCAAATGCCTTACTAAAATCTGTGACAACCAAAGAACTGTGGTTTTTCGGAAGGTCGGCATGAGCAGCTAGGTGATCAACAAGTTTGACTAAATAATGAGATGTTGACACACCCCTCCTATTACCAAACTGATTAGGATCCAAGTTCTGATGAATGTCAGAAATAATCCACTGAACAACAAAGTGCTCAGCCACTTTAGCAAAGTGATCAGTTAGAGAAATTGGGCGGAGCTTATTCCAAGTTGGAGGAGAACTTTTTGGTAAAGGAATAACAATAGCTTTTTTCCACTCATTAGGAACCACTCCTTCACGATACGATGAGTTATAGATGTTTGTCAGAGGTTTGCTTAATTCATAGGCAAATTCACGGATGATCCGTGCTGGAATTCCATCCAAACCACCTGCCTTCCTACAACTAATCTTTTTGAGTTGAGAATATACCTCCCATTCCTGAACATTTGGACAAGGTTCGGGAGAAGGGAGATATGTTGGAAGAGATGACAAATCCATAGGAGTAAGATCATTTCCAACCGAGGTGAAATGCTCATTGATGCTATTAGCAATATCCAGATCACTATCACAATTCGCTCCTGGTGGCGGAATGATTGAAGGATTGGGAGTAGTGCCTGTTGTCATCAATTTTATGGCACGATACCAACCTGCAGGATTGGAAGTTTTAAGTTTTTGAACACGATTGTGGTAATAATTTTTCTTTGCAGAAGCAACCATACGAATGATCTTATTCCGAACGGACTTCCATCTATTATTCCCATCAGAAAATAAAGTCTGCCGAATTTTAATTACGGCCTTAATTTCTGCTGTCATCCAGGGTTTATCTTGAACATGTAATTTAATGGTTTTAGTGGGGAAAAACTCACTGATGGCTTTATTTAAAATGTCATAAAAAACGCTACATTTATTTTGGCTGTCTAATGCACTGTAAACCTCTGACCAATCATACTGTGTGATCCATTGACCAAAAAAACGAATTGAAGACTGTTTTATCGGTCTAGTTGTTTTGACATAAGTTTCATTGGTCTTGGTGACATTAGTTTTTGGAAACCACATAATTATATTATGATCACTACGATGAAGTGGCGCCATGATATCAGGAGGTTGATATTGTAAGGAGACATTGGTAATAATCTTATCCAAAATCGCTGAGCCTCTAGTAGGGCAGTTAACCACCTGAACAAATTGACCTGTGGTGAGTTGACTAATATCAAGACGATTCATGTCACCAGCAATAACAATTCCGGCATCAGGGTAGCTAGTAGTGATTTTATCGATAGTTTCTAATAGATGACAGATTAACAGGTCTGCATTAGAATCATTAGGCGGAGAATAAACGACGCAATAATATAAACTGGTTATTGACCGTGGTAAAAAAGGGGGTCTCAATTTGACCCAGACCACCTCCAATTGTTGAGGGATAAAAGTATCATACGTTACTGCATGAAATGAGTCATTAATATAAAATGCCACTCCACCACCACAACGACTAGATCTTTCTTTAGAGAAAAGAGAAAAACCCTCAATGTTAATCTGATCAATGGGTGTGTCTTGCTTAAACCATGTTTCAGTAACACAAGCAATTTGTATACTATGATCATGTAAATACGATCTAAATTCGTCAAACTTATTGATTAAAGAACGAGGGTTGCATAGCATCAAACGTGGCATGCACAGTTTACGTGGTGTTTGGATTTGAAGCCTAGGAATTTTAACAAGGTTGGATAAATGAACACCACTATTACTCATGTTTGTAAAGTTACCACCCAGATGAACCTGTCCATTAGTCCAAGCTTGGTGGATGTCATGTTCATATCTGTGAGGGCGTCTCTCTGACATATGGACTGGTATGGAGTATGTTGGGTTGTTATTCTTTCTACCCCGTTTTCCCCGGTATCTCCGAGTAAGACCATTCATGTTCAACTGGTGTAGTACCCCAGGCCTTGGACGCACCGCTGAACCACGCAGACTGAGCAATAGTTGTCGGCTGTATACTCGTCTTCCCAAAACATGTCTGATTGGGACGGGTCCTTGGCTTCTGATGTCTGAAGAAGATGCACTTGTAGGCACACATGGAATCTGAACGTCATGGCTCGAAGTTGGAGATGGATCACCACTTGGGCCAGGATTTGATGAGACATCCATATAGACAGTTATATCTATAGGTGGATCATGACCAGACACACAAAGACAGGTGCATCCATGTTTTGACCATTTCTTCTGTGGTAATCTTGAATGGTTAAAGCCCGTAGGGCACAGGTGTATCATAACTGGGCGGGTGCTGGGAACAACGAAAATGGCTGACTGTGATAACACAATACCCCGGTGGAATGGCTGAATCAGGGGTGCGGCCACAACATCATCCGTTGTTACTTCCAGTGATTTACATGTAGAATGGCACGAACACAGCAAGAGACCAAGGCACACTAGCAGTCGGGCTAATCTCATACTGGTACTGGTACTAGTGTCGGTAGTGGTACTGGTACTGGTAGTGTCTCCAATAGCAGCCATGTTTATGTGGTGTGTATGTAGACATTCAAAAGTTCACAGTACATGTACTCACATGAAAGTTCGGTTTCCAACATCGACGACACAAAATAATCACCCACAAAGTGACACAAAACTCCCCTCAACACATTACGATCAAATACAAACATGGATGTCAAATATAAGTTGATAAAAAGACGGATTAAAATTGGAGCAGACAGACAGGATAAAAAACACAGGCAGCTAAGCGAACAGCGCCCTCTAAGTTTGCGTATGCCTTGATTGTCAGGCCTACCTTCTTCATGAGTGAGACACCGTTTAGGACTTAATCATTTCATCAAAATGGCACGTTTTGATTTTTGACTCCCCTGTTTCCTGATTAAAATCTTTCCTGGAAAGTCACAAATATAATTCTAAGATCACTATACATGTATCTGCCAGTATTCTGAAAATGCCCTGTATTACCTTCTACAAACAGAACAAATAGATTGTGTTTGGAGTGATACTACCCGTTTGAAAACCCATATCATTTGGACTTGGTACATGGGGGATCACTCAAAGAGGATACGGCTTTTTAATTAATATATTCGTGAAATAACCACAAGGGAAACTGACTGAGTTTTTAAGTCATTAAAAAGCTGTATCCTCTTTGAGTGATCCCCCATGTACCGTTCCCAGGTTGCAGCATTGTTGCGTGTATCATTGAAACGATCCCTGGGGTGTGACGGTGTGTGCGTGGTTTCATGGCTTCTGACTGCCAAATGAACAAAGATAGTTGACTATTGGGGTCACCACCAACATAGGGCTGGATGGCTCAGTTGGTAAAGCGCCTGTACGGTATTCAGAAACCCGCTCCAGTCAATTTTTCTTTGTTCATATTCGTGAAATAACCACAAGGGAAACTGACTGAGTTTTTAAGTCATTAAAAAGCTGTATCCTCTTTGAGTGATCCCCCATGTACCGTTCCCAGGTTGCAGCATTGTTGCGTGTATCATTGAAACGATCCCTGGGGTGTGACGGTGTGTGCGTGGTTTCATGGCTTCTGACTGCCAAATGAACAAAGATAGTTGACTATTGGGGTCACCACCAACATAGGGCTGGATGGCTCAGTTGGTAAAGCGCCTGTACGGTATTCAGGAGGTCGCCGGTTCGAAACCCGCTCCAGTCAATTTTTCTTTGTTCATATTCGTGAAATAACCACAAGGGAAACTGACTGAGTTTTTAAGTCATTAAAAAGCTGTATCCTCTTTGAGTGATCCCCCATGTACTGTTCCCAGGTTGCAGCATTGTTGCGTGTATCATTGAAACGATCCCTGGGGTGTGACGGTGTGTGCGTGGTTTCATGGCTTCTGACTGCCAAACGAACAAAGATAGTTGACTATTGGGGTCACCATGATAGAGCTGGATGGCTCAGTTGGTAAAGCGCCTGTACGGTATTCAGGAGGTCGCCGGTTCGAAACCCGCTCCAGTCAATTTTTCTTTGTTCACTTTTCAATGACTTAAAAACCTCAGTCAGTTTCCCTTGTGGTTATTTCACGAATGGCTCAAAATTTACTTAAAATGCTTGTCCAAATGGTAAGCTATTTTCCCCTCTGTAAAATCGCCTTCATAACCCAATGTTCTTAATGCTTGTAGCAAGGAATAGACTATAGGTCTAAATGAAAATCATATTCCATTGTATGTGAAAACCAGGAGTTGTTATTTAACTGATGTCAGTTTGACCTACATTATTTATGCATATTTTATATGATGTTTTTCAGTGGGAGCAAGAGAAGTGGAAGTTTCAGCCAGGAAATCAATTGCTCCTCATAAATAAAGGTTCTGGTAAGGCTGTGCAGATCAAGGCAGATGGCTCAGTGGATGCTTCAGTTGACCCATTTGTCAAGCAGAAAACAGGTAAATATTGATTCACATCCCCATTTCACTCCTGGACTACCTTGGCGTCATATGTCGCAGGTACAACTTCACGGTTGTCATAGAAACTGTTGCATATATGGAAATATCTGCACAATGGAGAGGAATTGCAGTAAAGTTATTGATTGATTCAAGCTGAAGATATGCTTGAATGCATCACCTTGTATTCAGATACATGTACATGTATCTGCATGAACACTGTATACAGGTATAGATATAATACCATCAGCTGAAATTTTTATAATTAATACTCCCTGAATATTCTGTAGATAGGTGAACATATAAAGCTAGAACTCCTTTAAGTTGGTAGTTGAAGTTGAAACTCTTTTGTCCTGTTTTTTTTTTTATATTTCTTTCCCTTGTTCACTAATATAGACTTATTTAACAAGTTATGTATTGTGGATCGGTTTTTATGATTCTTATTTGATACGTCATTTCATTAGCGTTTTCACGAAGAGCCACTTTGCCCACCAGGGCGTTGACACATAGTTTTGAGAAAATCGGCTTTGAAGTTTGTATCTTTTTAAATTGAAAATGTTGCCCATTTTTAGAAGACATGTTTTTTTTCATATTGGTTTCAAGCTGAAGACTTTCCTTAAACGGCGAACTAATTAAGAGTTGTTAGAGCTTTTGATTGCGGAGTAATTAACGTTCAAAGAAATTTGCCCCTTCGTGAACACTTTTTTCTGGACAAATTGGCTGTGATCCAAAACTCTCCCCATACAAACATGCACAAATTCGTCCCTTGTGAAAGCTTATTCGCGCGCGCTCGAATTCGCCTCTTTGTGAAAATCTTAATTCGCGTACTAGCGAAAGTGCTCCCATAGAACAATGTGTATTTTTGTTAAATTTACCCCCTCGTAAAAACTTGAAGTAGCACTTTGGTGATATTTGCCCTTTACTGATTTTCATGATCTTATTGATTTCATTTGATTTGGCCAAAACAATTTCGTCAAGATGTCTGTTACAATACCCTTAATCGATTTTGGCCAAAAAAAAGAATTTCACTATCTGTTGCATTTTACTGTCACTTTGCCCATTTTCCACTTAGACCACAACCAACGTTCCCCACAACCACTTCACACATTTGCCACTTCGCCCATTTAACATTTTGTCCACGCACCACTTGCTGTTGATACCGGTAATAATCTGAACGATGACACAATGGTGTGTGGGTAAAGTGGCATATTGGGCGAAATGGAAAATGGGTGAAATGGAAAATGGGCGAAGTGACCGACTTCCTTCGCTGCTTCCTTTGAAAATGTTTTAATAATTCAATAATTTGATTTCTCACATGTTTTTTTCTTGCAGCTGTTTTTGAAGCACACAAAGTCAAAGGCAATGTTTACATCATCAGCAGCGTTGCTAATCCTGATTATTACATAGGGATAGAATCCAACAAAGTCACTGGCAAGGTAAACACTTTAAATTGATTGAGAAGGGGACAGACTTTGATCTCAATGTGATGCGTGTGGTAGCTTATATGTCCACTTTTGATGATAATGTCCATGTGCTTTCTCACTGTAATTGTCATTTTGTAAACAACCTCATTATGCAAATTAGGCTTGCCCTTCACAGTGATTCACATCGCTGACCCCAGCTAGCTCGGTGACCTAGCGGTATATGGCATCTGGGGCCGATTTCACGAAGCACTAAGATTGATCTTAAGTGTGAATTCATCTTAGTTGCTAAGCAAACTATGGTGATACTGAACAACTCATCTTAAGATTAATCTTAGTGCTTTGTGAAATCCAGCCCTAGACTAGTATGCAGGAGGTCGTGGGTTCGTATCCCACCTGAGCCAGCGCATGATTTTGTTCATGTGCACCTAACAAGCACTGAGTATGCTTTGCGCATCTATGTCAGTGAACATGGTGAAGGGCAAGCCTAATTTGCATAATTCTATCTTCCTGACAAAAAATCATTAATATTCATAACCTCACAATTGCCACTGTGCTATATTTTTTAATGCCTTATTATTTAAGTCGGAAAGCAGTCTGTAGAGACTGTAAATGATTCAAATTATGCATCTCTCTGCAATTCCTCAAGCAGTTCTAAGCAAAACATTTTTAGAGTGGTTTGTCTTTTGAGCTTTGGGAATTTTACTCGTTCATGAAGCAGGGCTATGCAAGGTGCAATTGGAAGCCTATGAGATCAAGATATGATTGTAAAAACTAAATGTTCATCCTCTTCAGTATCTTTTTGACTTTATCGCACAGTGTGTGTAATGTTTACAAGTGCCCGTGCCTCGACTGGCTTTGCCATTATAATTCCTGAGTCAATACACTAGTAATAAACCGCTGCAAACTGCTCATCAGCCAAAATGACCTGAATATATCAAATGCTTTGAGTTAGGAGGGGCTGATGCTTTTTGATCCTAGCAAGATCTTTCTCAAAGGCTACATCCTGCTAGGATCGAAATGTGTCAGGCCCTCCTAACTCCAAGCATAATTCCTGAGTATTAAAGTGCAGTCAAATATTTAAGTGAGGATATCTGCCTGTCATCATCACTATATGAATCTAGCAGATGTTAAGAAGTTGATTGAATATCTGTGAAAGTCACTCTTCATTATTTGCAATTCCATATCAACCTATAAAGAAAACAGATAATAAAACAAAGTTTCTTGTTAAATTAAATGGAAAACAAAAACACAATTGACTCCTTTTTCTTTAATTAACACTAGGGAAAGAATAATGAACTGAAGTTACGAGTACAGCAAGATCGAAGTATTGTCATGGAAACGGCAAAGAATTCATCCCAGCTTTTAACATTTGGACAGACAGGCAAGCCTGGTGATGTTAGAGGTCTTTCCATTGGACCTACCAGACAGTTCTACTGCTATGTCAAGGTAAATTTTACTTTAGACTGGGCATTTGCTACTATTGATCAGAATCAGTTTTTGTCAATTTGAGCTGATCAGTCCAGTGTTTTTATTTTCATTTGTGAGAAACTTCAGGTTCTCTCCTCCACACTGTTCATTATAAGTGTACTTGTAATCACAGGAATCTAATTTCTGTATGCTCGTAATTTAAGTTTTAAATTTAACTTCTCTTTTCCAATTGTTTGAAGATTTCTGTGGTTCCCTGTCCTTACCATATATTGATAACTGAACACAACCAACATTGGTAGTACTGGTAAATGTATACGTATGTAGATAAGGCTGTGCATTCTACCCAGGCATGCCAGGTACACAAAACCTGACCGACACCAAACGGTACCCGGCTCCATTTTTTCGAATCGAGTACCCACCGTACTAACCCAAAATCCTACCGCATACGGCGGATCAGCGGAACCGACCGAGCGACTATACACCGTGCATGTCACATTCAAACAGTATACATACGGTGTGCACTGGACACGTGTTCATGTAGTCTTCCTGCCCACATGTGGTTGAGACTGGTGCACGTTTGTTTAGATATTGGGGCTATTACGTGTGGCCGTTTGGGGTGGATACCAGTCGTAGAACATTCAAGATTATGACCATGATGACCATGGTGACTGTGCACGGTGTTTGCGTATACTCAATGCATTTGTCGCCTTAGGAAGGTTTCTTACGATAATTATCTTTTTGAGAACAAGTGGAATATACGTGGAATGTGCAGTTTCTTCTTGGCTCATTTGACAAAATTACCGATTGAAATTCAAGTAAGATTTAGCTGATCAGGAATATGCGACTTACGGTACCGGTCAGAATATCTGTACGAGGATCTTGCAACAATACAAAATAATGGTGACAAAATAAAATAAAGTGTAAAATAAAATTTGGCACCCCTATAGAAATAGTGGAAATCTACTAAAGGTTGTGGTGTTTTTGGAGTGTCTAGTCATGGCCTGGTCTGGTCAATTCAATGAGCTGTACCAACGGCCATTACGCAACATTTTTCAGGGTTCTTGATTTCTTATGTTTTATATTAAACCCGCCCGTTTGGGATGGTGGGCCCCAGTTCCTAAATTACCCAGGAATGCACAGCCTTACATGTAAGAGTGGCCAGGGTATTTGTTAAGGTCCTGTGAATCATAAGCACATTTAGTCAAGATGGTTGTATTTTTTCTGGTTTGAATCATGCCAGTGTTTATCTTGCATCTGTTGAAGTACAATGTAGTAGTTGTTATGGAAGCTTATGCACATTTTATCTCTAGTTAGTCAATAAAGTGCTATTTGTATTTTTCTATTTTATCTTGTTTATTAAGGGCATGTTTCGTGATGAAGGTATTGTGATGTTCTACACCTCCCGTATCCAAACTCTGATAGTCACATCAGATGGCAAGTGCCTAGCAACAGGTCAGAGGTCAGAGGATGCCCATTGGAGGGTGTGTAAGGTTGGAGACAGTGGCTCAGTGAGGATGTTTGAGAGTATTGCCCAGCCAGATAAATACCTCAGAATTAAAGATGGTCGCTGTGATGCAAAGGTGAGTAAAACAGGCAATGTCTTCCTCAGATACGTTCATTGAGGACAATCAAAGATAGTAGTATACACAATAGCGGTTCTGGCACAGTGCCCGCGCGTCCGGCCGAAGACCAGTGTAGGCCTTTTATTCTAGGTTTTACTATCTATACAGGGGGTAGCGGGTTCTGGCGCAGCAGCCCTTACCACTCGCTAGCCCAGGCGTGTGGTTGGTTGTAGCGGTCCAAAGGTCACTCTGTGGCGCGTGCTGGGTTGATGATTGGCACCAGCCTTGGTGTTAATCATTAACATCGACCCGAAGAGGAACCGGTAATGGGCCACGGTCCAAAGGTCACTCTCTAGCAACCGGCCATATAATGGGGGCGCTATTTTTTGTTTTGTTTTACAGCGGCTGGCCGTCAAGCACAATGATTGCACACGCGAAACTATACGCTTCAGTGCACACGCAACGTACGGGTTTCCTATTAGACATATCTATTGCTATGTGTATACCTGTGGTAAGCATATCGCAATGAAGGGTCATAATTTATGCGCTTGGATCAAAGTCGGCGAAACAGCTATCTGTGGGAAGAGCTGTTGTGGGACTTATTGCAAGATCCACTTATCAAAGATACGGAAGCTTGGCAAGATACCTGTGCGCTGTAGATCGTGTGGTAAGGGGGTTAAGAGTGATATACAGCTTTGTCGAGCCTGTGGTCGAGAAAAGATTCGATATAGGCATATGGCTTTGGAGAAATCTGCTAGAGCCCAATTTAATTTGGTATTAGAGCAGCTCCTTGCAGTTCAAATTTTTCATTTAGAGAATGGTGCAGCATAATGTATACCGGTACTCATCCAGAATCATGCCGATGAGTGTTGAAGCACGAGAGCGTAGAAACCGCGCCGCGCGTGAACGATGGGCACGGCGCACCCCGGAACAGATAGAGCGGGACAGGGCCAGAAGGGTGAGAAATCAACGAGCCCGCCGAGAGGGGGCCCCGGCTGAACCAGCCATCGATGTTGTAAAAAACATCCTAGATAAGCCAATATCCGAGGAAGCAAAGAGGCGTCTACCACGCCCTCTGCCTCCAAGGGCATATCGGCCTATCATTCCTCTTCGCACGAAGAAGGAGAGAAAAAGGCAGGCCATTGTAGAAGAGTTTGACCCGATCACTAAAGTTTTTCGAACAACTCAAGACTATCAAAAAGAGATACTGGAAGTGTTCCAAGAACAGAAAACAGACGACTTAGTCTTTCGACGACTCCAATGGGAGATAGGGAATTTTTTACGGGGTTGGGAGCTAAACATCCCCCAGGGGCACGCCCTCGAAGCAGACCCCAAAGCTCTCCTGGAAGGTTTGCGTCCCCGGATTCGCAAGAAACTCGAGGAAGAGATCGAGGCTCTGAACGGGGTAAAGTTTCAGCTGGCTCTCAAGGTCCAGCTTCGAAAAGACAAACCCGACGGTTTCTCGGAGTACACAGACCCTGTGCTAAGACACAAACAGGAACCGCTTATTCAGACCAATGAAATAAAGGAGGCACTTGACAGATCTTTTCCCGTCATCCAGGAGACCCTTGAGAAATGGACCCAAAGGGGCTCTGGGTGGGTGGTTGACAGAGTGCTGACTCTATGGCTGAGCATCGCTAGATACCAGCCCCTTAGAGGAGGCTCTTACATCTCACTACCCGCAGCGGTGAAAAACAAGAAGGCTGTTATCAATGTGAAAAACCAGGATGACAACTGCCTCCGATGGGCCTTGAGATCTGCTATGTTTCCTGTAGAGAAAAACCCACAGAGGCCCTCTAAATACCCCACGGATGACGGTCTAAACTTCGAGGGGACTGAAGCCCCGACACCCATCTCTATGATCGAGAAGGTCGAGAGACAGAACAACCTAGCCATTAACGTCTTTGGCTGGGACAAGGACGTTATTATCCACCGCCTCAGCAAGCAAGCAGGGCCCCGCATCAACCTGTTGCTGATCGAAAAGGCGGGAAAGTTTCACTATACCTGGATCAAAGATTTAAATCGCCTCTTATACGATCAGAGCAAATACGAAGGGCGCAAGCACTTTTGCGAGCGCTGTCTTCACGGCTACACCAGAGAAGACCTGCTGGAGGCCCACAAGCCAGAGTGCCGCGGTATCGGGCAAACGGCGGTGAGAGTAGAGATGCCCGAAGAGGGTAAAAACAAGTTGGTATTTAAGAACCACCAAAAACAGCTGTCAGCCCCCTTTATCATCTACGCCGACTTTGAGGCCCTCACAATCAAACTCGAGGGCCCTGAGCTCGACCCAACGAAGAGCAACACTAGGAAGACACAACAGCACGAGGCGTGCAGCTACTGTTTCATAGTTGTCCGTTGTGACGGCCAGACACAACCACCCGTGGAATACAGAGGCCCCAATGCGGCAGAGCACTTCTTCCGAGCGCTTAAGGAAGAGGAGCGAAAAATTAAGGCGATGCTGGCCAGCCCAAAAGCTATGCAAATGACCCGAGAGGACTGGAGGTCTTACAACAAAGCGACAACCTGTCATGTGTGCGATAAACCTCTAGCGGGTGATAGAGTCCGGGACCACTGCCACATCGTCGGAAAATACAGAGGGGCAGCCCACAACGCATGTAACCTCAAATTGAGGCTGAACCCGAAGACAACACCCATACCAGTTGTCTTTCACAACCTTCGGGGCTACGACTCCCATCTTCTCATGCAGGCGATCTCGAAGGTAGAGGGAAAGGTATCATGTATCCCCAACAACACGGAGAAATACATTTCCTTTTCTCTCGGGCAGCTCCGCTTTATCGATAGTGCGCAGTTTTTGCTAGCCTCGTTGGACAAGCTCGCGGCGGCCAACCAACCCGAAGCATTCCATATTACAACCAAGTTTGAGCCCGACGAAAAAAAGCGCGAGCTGCTGCTGCGCAAGGGCATCTATCCATACGAGTATATGGACTCCTGGGAGCGGTTTGCCGAGCCAGCGCTCCCACCCAAAGAGGTATTTTACAGCAAACTCTCGGAAGAACGCATCAGCGAGGCCGATTATGCCCATGCCCAAAATGTCTGGGGGGCCTTTGGATGCCGCAACCTGGGAGACTACAGCGACCTATATTGTCGCACCGACGTCCTACTTCTGGCAGACGTCTTTGAGACCTTTCGAAAGACATGTCTGCGTCAGTATAAATTAGATCCCGCCAACTACTACACGAGCCCCGGTCTCTCCTGGGACGCCTTGCTCAAGAAAACGGGAATCGAGCTAGACCTGCTGACGGACTATGACCAGCACCTCTTTATTGAAAAGGGGCTGCGCGGCGGGATATCTATGGTCTCGAGGAGGTACGCGAAAGCGAACAATCCCCTGGTCGAGGGATATGACTCCTCTAAAGAACGTAGCCACATCCTCTACCTCGACGCTAACAACCTGTATGGCTGGGCGATGAGCCAGCCCCTGCCCACTGGCGGCTTTCGGTGGGTAGAGGATTGCGATGGGCTCGCCGCAAGTATAGCGGATCACCCGGCCGAGAGCCCCAATGGCTACATCCTGGAGGTGGATCTCGAATACCCGGAAGAGCTGCACGATGCGCACAATGCATATCCGCTGGCTCCGGAGCGCATGGTGGTCCAAAAAGAGTGGATGTCGGAGTATCAGCACAACCTTCTTGCTGCCGGGGCGACGGCCACTGAGGTTGAGAAGCTGGTCCCCAACCTTCGCAATAAGGAACGCTACGTGCTTCACTACCGCAACCTACAACTCTATCTGTCGATGGGTATGCGCCTAAAAAAGGTTCACAGAGCTCTATCCTTTAATCAAAGCCCCTGGATGGAGCCCTATATCAGAATGAACACTGAACTCCGGAAAAAAGCAACCAGCGACTTTGAGAAGGATCTCTATAAGCTGATGAACAACAGTGTCTTCGGCAAAACCATGGAGAATCTCCGCAAGCGGGTCAACGTGAAGCTCGTCAGGGCTGATGAAGAGGACAGACTCAGGCGCCTTATTGCCAGCCCAGCCTTCGCGCGGGCAACCATCTTTGACGACGACCTTGCCGCCATCCAGGTCCACAAGAGCATATTGGTTCTCAATCGCCCGGTGTTCGTTGGGATGAGCATCCTGGACCTCTCCAAACACCTTATGTACGACTTCTACTACAACCAGATGAAGGGTCAGTACGGAGAGCGCTGTCAGCTCCTTTACACCGACACGGATAGCCTCCTTATCGAGCTCCAAACTGAGGACGTGTACCAAGACATGGCAGAGCGTGCACATCTGTACGACACGTCCGGCTACCCCGAGGAGCACCCACTACGCAGCAATACGAACAAAAAGGTGCTGGGTAAGATGAAAGACGAGTGCGCCGGGCGCCCTATCGCCGAATATGTTGGTCTGCGCCCTAAAATGTACTCAATCCTAGAGGCTGATGGCAAAAATATAAAGAAGGCCAAAGGTGTGAAAAAGTCTGTCGTGAAGAAGCGTATTCGCCACGAGCAGTATAAAGAAGCGCTCTTCGATAAAAAGACCTTTCGCCACAGCATGGATGTGCTCCGGTCCGAGCGCCACCGCATCTATGGACAGAGTCTTAACAAAGTATCTCTATCACCCTTTGATAGCAAGCGCTGGATCGCGAAAAATGGGGTTGGCACCTTGGCCTACGGACACAAAGATGCAACCCCTGTAGGCATGTTCGATATTAACCAATTACTAGACGAGCTATTCAATGCTTGAGAACCCCATCCGGCGGTAGTTGGGTATCAGGAGGCACCACGAGGAGCTCCTCCCGGACGAAGCCACGTGCAGGCCCATCCAGCAAATAGTAGAGCACGGGCTCGTTGGGCTTGGTCACCGAGCGTCCGAGCCGGTACACATCCAGGGACCACGTTGGATCGGTGGCACGACGGCGGCCACCCTCCAGCTCGCCCGGCTGGTACAGATAGCGAACACCAACGTCTGAAGGGAGCTTTTGCTCACTAGGGCCAACAAGACGGCCTGGAACAGTGGAGGAGGGTTTTTGCATCACCGTTTTAGCCTTGATGGCCTCGGACGGTCTTTTACCAGTCAACCGAGTCACTTCTCCATTTAAGGCAGCAATTACGGCGGGCAACCGGGCCACCCATTCAGTCGACCTTTGACCCTCGGAAAGCCTCATCTCTTGAGCGTATTGGTGTCCGAAGAGCCGCTCAGCCAAGGTCCGGTTAAATCGCTCCACGATTCCCTGGTCTCGGTGAATGTCCACACGGCCTCGCCTGACCTCGACGTTGTGCTTTGCGAGCAGCTGATTGACTGCACCCATGAACTCACGTCCAGGGTCGACCTGAAGCAGCCTGGGCCACCTCAACGGGCCTCGCTTGTAAATGCGAGACATGGCATCGGCAACTTCTTTGGCTTCTTTTGTTGCCAGAGGTTCAGCTTCCTTGTAGCGAGAGGCAACGTCAACGATGGTGAGTGCGTACTTGTATGTCTTGCGGCCGGGGCGGTCGCGGGGGAGAAAGAGCAGGTCAGCTTGGTGAACCTCGTTTGGCACGCCGACATCGAATTTTGGCCTTGGAACGTGCCTCGGGGCTGGGAGGTAGATCTGCCAAATTGCCTGCTTTTTAAGCCAAGCCCGAGCATCCTCTTCAGAGATCTTGGCAACAGCAGAGAGGTTTTTAATCGCCGCTAGTCCCTTCCAGTAGCCGCGGGGGCTATAGTAGATGCGAGACAGCTTTGCTGTCAGGCGAGCAGAAGTCGGACTGGCGGTCATGTCTTGCGAGATATTCAAGCAACCCCATCAGTCTCCAACAGGCTGGGCTCGGGAAAAAAAAAGGTGGGATTTTTTTTTTTATTTGGCTGTCTCGGCAATCACTTGGTGAGCATATAGGCTGCGACCGAAGTGGCTCCCAGTCCCACGACTACAAAGGCGATTTCTCTATCGCGTTGCTCCGGCGATGGTTGGTAAAAATCTGACAGCTTGGGTTCCGGTTTTTGTGCTAGCACAACGCCACTGCCAGCAGTGATGAGATTGTATTGGCGGATGGCTTCATCAACATCACGGAAAGTGTGCACGGCGTGTCCCTGGCGGCGCAGCTCTTCATTGATCCAGTCAAGACGTTCAGCCCGCTTGCGCGACCATTCGGCCTGTGCAGCTTGGAGCTGTTCTAAGGCTTTGTCATGTCGTTTTCGCTCCTCGTCGGAACCGCTTAACGATGAGAAGAGAAAGTTTGACCCTGAGAACGCGAGTGCGTTCACCAATGCTCCACCTACAAGCATCGCTATAGAGGCCATCTTGTTGCGGCTATACAAAAGTAAGAGCGTTTACTTCAATATGTCGGCGGGGAGTATCCCCTGCTTTACGAGCATATCCTTGGTGGCCATGGCCAGACCCACATCTAGAATGACCATGCCGACATCATATGGCACAAAGTCCAATTTTGGCGTAGCACCTTTCGTGATTTTTTTGCCAAGTGCGGCGTACCCCATTGCGAGCCCACTCACAACGGCGGAGTGGTATGCCAAATTGGCAAGCTGTTTGCCGTCTGTACTGGGAGTAGACATGGTGGCATCAAGAGTTATTGCATATGGAAAGGGTCAGGCCTTTCGTCTAATAGAACCTTTTTTTCCCGTGCTTCGATTCTGACAGGGGCGGCTTTTGCCCGCGCGCCTCTATTTATAGAAGGGGGCGCAGACTTTTGCGCATATAGCGCGGCGCCAACAGCAACAGCTGCGAGGACTGCAAACGCTATCCATCCGGTCTGCGCACTGAAAGTCGCTGCCTCAGCCGCAGTTTCAGGCGCAGTTTCAGCGGTTTCGGCAGGCTGGGCGGTTTGAGATGGCCGGAGACCCTCTTTGGCCTTTTGAAGCTGTTCAAGTAGTGCTTCTTGTTTTGCTTTTCTGGCCGCCGCACCCTTTTGACCAGCCGCGACTTTCTTCGGGTTTTTAATCGTCACCCTCTCTAGCGTTGGAGGGGTCGCCTCCTGGGCAGGCTCTTGCGGGGCTGTCTCCTGTGGGGCCGTCTCCTGCGAGGGCATCGATTTCAATGTCGTCTCCTCCATTTTCCGTATATGTAGGAGATACCTGATCTCCAAATCGACAGTGTTTAGCTGTGGTCATCGCCGCCGTCAGCGGAGCTAGGTACATTCCATAGCGATAATATAGCTCGCAGCAAGCAGTCGTCAGTGCATGCTGAACAAAGGGGTCTTCGGAGAGGTCTGACACAAGCTGGGGTCTATTTTCAGGAGGAATGGGTAAAACTCTACCCGCTAATAGCGCATACATCTGCAGCGCGGAATCTCCGAGCGTTTTTGTCATTGAGGCCCCAAGGCGCGCCTCATAGCGTCCATAGTGTTTGGAGACCTCGCCATCGGTCATCTCGTCAACTTGTGCGAGAGTCGGTTGTTTACCAAGGTATTTTTTGGCTGTACCACCAGCCACGATTGCCGCCAGACGGGCTCGTTTTTGTTCTTGTCTCTCTGTGTCGATTGTCATAGCTACAGTGGTACCCGTGCTTTTCTCTTTGGCACCCTCTTGAGACAACAGCTGGTCGATAAATTCATCCGCGTTTGCCATGTTGTGGACAGCACTTTGCAATGGTGAGATCACGTATGTTATTCTGCGCTTAAGTCTAACATACTCCAACAAAAAATAACACCACAACATCAAATTAGCAAAAACTGCTATCAGCGTCGCCGTCTGCATCCAAAGCTCCAACATAGTTGTTAAGCTTATGTTAACAGTTGTTAAGCTTATGTTAACAGTTGATAAGCAGCTGGCTGATCAGTCTTTAGTATGAGCTTAGCATGTTTAGCTTCA
Organism: Astropecten irregularis; assembly: GCA_963971285.1. Lineage (NCBI taxonomy): Eukaryota > Metazoa > Echinodermata > Asteroidea > Paxillosida > Astropectinidae > Astropecten > Astropecten irregularis. The sequence continues at coordinate 16,385,720 of OZ020258.1, read as the reverse complement.
GATAGCTGTTTCCTTAGCACAGCTCGCTCTTCTTTTGTTGGGATTACATCGTTTTCTCGCAGGCAATCTTCAAAAGAATCTCTATCTTTGCAGTGGAAGATAGCGATCCACTTTGTCTGCTCACGGAGGTCTTTAAGGACCGAGTTATACTTCTGCGTTAAGACCCACACAGATTGAGAGGCATGGCGGCCCGAAAATGCAAGCTCGGACAACATGTCCTTCTTTTTGGTCAGGGCTTTACTGGCCGAGCAGTCGTCAATGATGTACAACGTTGGCTCGCCGGCAAATATAGAGTAAAAAGCTCGCAGATTTTCGTGAAGTCGATCGCCGGGGTCGACTATTAAAACCTCAGGGTCCGTCCAGACCCAGTGCCGCTCGTGGTAAGTTTTGTTCCAACGCGCTGTAGGGCACAATATGATGATGTGCGCAAACGTGTCTCTGTAGCCGCCACGAGAGCGGGGTAGCTCGAGAAGGTCCAGGGTAAAAACCGTTTTGCCGCAGCCAGTCTGCCCGCAAATAATCGCGTGCCCATTAGTACAGAGCGTTGATAAAACGTCCATTTTCAATGTTGATCTGCGCGTCCATGATGACGTACAGATACATGTTCAATGCGCCCGCCGTTTCTGCCTTTTTGGTGATCTGGACCGTGACTCCCTCACTCGCATTTTCTATGCGCCGGCCACTACCGTGCAGCGAGTCGTCGTCGCTGGTCCTCATGTCCAGCCATAGCGCGTACTTGCTTGATAGGTACTCCCCTATTTTTACATCGGCCAGTCTCAGGTCTTTGGCGACTGCAGCGACCTCTGGATGGTGCTTTGCTGAAGGGCCGCTGGCGAAATATTTCCTGGCCTCATCCCACTGCTGGTACGCCCGTATTCCCTGGGAATACAACTGGTTTGGCACCCCTTCTATCGTGACCTCGACTTTTTCAATCTTGGGATTATAGAAAGATTCTGTATCTCGGCCGAACGCTGCTGCTGTTTCCCCATCCTCAAACAGCATGAGTATTCCCTTCAAGCTTCGAGCGGGGACGTTCAGGTTGATATTCCACAGAGTCTGACTCTTGTCGAGGGTAACCTTGCGGTGGCGCAATATGCGCTCGTACAGGATGGCTAGCCGGCCAGCATACCGACCGCGAATCGTGCGGGCCAGGCTCGGCTCGCTCACAGTGTCAAACTCGAGAGAGATGTTGTCGATGGTGTAGCTGGCCTTGCTATCATCAGTTGCCTTGATAACGCGGCTGTAGTCGTTGAAGGTCAGCTCGTACTCCAATCGGTCACCAAGGGCGGACTGAAAGAATGGCATGTGGGACTCGAGTAATTCAAAGTCTAGCGGGATGGCGAATCGGTTGCCATAGGCATTTGCGATGGCCTTGTCCTCTACCTGTGTACGGCTGCCGTCTCCAGCATTCACCCTAAGTTTCAGCATGTTGCCTGCAGCCTCGTCAATACCCTGATAGACATGAGACTGGCGCTCTCGTTTTGTTTTCCACAGGTCGGAGTAGCAGTTGATGACATCGCTATCGTCTACAGACATGATCTCGTTGCCACTTATTCTGATTGTGGTCTTTTTCACAACTGCCCGTCCAAGATTTTGGACAACTGTTCGGTTTTCGTCAGTCGAGTCCAGAGAGATGGTAAATGCGAGGCGAGCTGTTCCAGGAACAATCACATCCTGATCGCCGAGGTTGGGAAAGCGGACCAGGAGCTGCTGATTCTGGTCGATGGTAGACGGATTGTTGGTTACAACCACGCTCTGTCGGATGCCTTTGATCCCGAGTGGTTCTCGCAGGCTTCGAAAAGGATTCAGTTTGCGTCCATACTTTGACGATGCCATGGTGTGTGCGTATTAAACTTTGTTCGTGTAGTGTTTAATACACATGCTTCATCAACCAACATGGCGGAAGGTGGCTTTGAAATGAGTGATATTGGTGGCCATGAGGAGCTCGGCCCCGACGAAGAAGAAGAAGAGACTGGGTTTATAGACGACCCCCTTATAGACGACTCTGACAACGTGTATGAAGCCCAGACAACCACGCCCTCATGGGCAGGTGGCGCAGATATGCCAGAAGGGCTTGAAGAAGGAAACCTCGCATCTCGCGATGTCCGTGACCTGGTCTTGGCGCGATTTGATGCGGAGCGGGTAGAATACGCACGGCCGGCTAATCTCGAATTCCAAGTATCTAAGTCTGGAGAGTTGTGGGTCAAGTGGGCTCGTGACTGGAAACTCTTGACATGGAAAAATAATCCAAAAAAGTTTCTGAGCGGAGCTTCAATCGAGAGATATTGGGGGACAGGCTTGGCTCGATCCTTAGGGGTGATACCTGATACCGTACCGCAGATCACTGAACGGCTCGGAAAAATAAATGAAGAGGCCAATGCGGTTGTCCGAGCAAGCGACGAGGATATTGATAAGAGCGTTGATGATCTCAGTATGTCAATTGAGTCAATTACCGCAGAAGACACCCTGCCCCTTAGAGAGCTTTTGGGACTTGACAGAGCTCTGAGAGATTTGCGTGGCACAAAAGCGGTGCAAGAGAGCAAACAAGTTTCTCTCCAACAGGCAATCGCGGATCTTCGCAAAGAACTTGAACGCCCTGGGACGTCTGAACGAGCTGATCAAATCGAGCGTGAAATCCAAAAGGCTGAAGAGCAGCTCGCAGCAACCCAAGAAAGCATCGACACCCTCAACCTACAACTCCGATCGCAGGTCCGCCAAATCCGGGAGACTATAACAAGGGTCTTAGACAAAAACACAAGCCTGGCCGAGCGGCTGCGGACTCTGTTCCGCGAGCAGGGCGTCACCATAGCCAGCATTATAACTGCGCTGGGCTTCATCATCAGCACTCTGGTCCTTGCCTTGACTGGCGGGTCCGGGGTTGCACCACCTCCCACACCTCCCACGCCCCCAAATAAGGAGGGGATAAAAGAGTGGGCAAAAAAGCACTTGCAAGCTCTCGGGCACACATTAGCCCAATTGGCTGGAAAGGCCGCAGCCGCGCTACCCGGCATCATCGGAAGCATTATATCTTGGCTCCTCAACCTCTTGAGTAAAACTGCCGGCTGGCTTGCAGAAAACCTGTGGGCACTCGTGGTTGCCATCGGCGGCCTGTTGATCGTAATTGTGCGAGAGCGGCTAGCGTAGAGCGAGCCAACCCAGGCCAACAGCTACACCAACAACAACCAGTGCGGTGAGTCCGTCGTAGTGGGCTTGCACCTCCGGTTGTATTGCAACGTGTGGGACCGCCTCAACTGGTGTTGCAACGGGCGCCTTGACTGGATGCAGCTGTGTTGTCGGTTGTATCGCAACGGGTGCCTCGACTGGCTGTGCTGGCCCTGCAGCTGGCCCCTCCATATCGTACGACTGCGATGGAGTCGAGACGTTTATGTTGGTGTTGATACCTATTTTTTGCCCCGGTTCTGCGACGACTATCTCATTGTTGTAGTCTTGAATGGTTCCAATCTGCAGCTCCATGTCGCCAGGAGCCATATACAACCCGACCCCAAACACGAAGTTTACCTTAGAGCGGGCGTATCGAAGCACGTCCTGGTAGCGCCCTATCGCACTCGGGAGGTCCACGGGACTTGCGATTGCATCTTCAACGTTCGCCAAGAACTGTTTCTGGGCGTCAAATGCGGTGCCAGTGCCGATGATGCTCGTGCGGGTCTGGGCCTGCGCGCCTAGGATGGCCCAGACATATGTGCGGATAGAGTCGTTGATTCTTTCAACCCCGACCTGGGTAAATCCTTCCGACTTGCCGAGTATAAAGGTCCTCCATGCCGTTTCTCCAACATCACCTTGGTCTATATAGTCTATAGTATATGGGTTTCCTGCGACACCAGATGCTGAAAATGACATGAGGTCTTTCCGATATGTGTTTGACGTCAGATGTTTGCTTGGTTCAAGGATCTTTCTGAGCATGTCACTCACTTGTTTGATAGGTCGCATCTTTCCATAATACCAGTGATATGGCGTTCCAAGCCCATTATTTTCGCTAAGTTTTTGTCGCCAGTCGGTGTGTGGAGAGACACCAAACTCCGCGCAGATTCGTTCATACGCCCTCTGGTTGTATGGGGTGTCAAAGGCATCCCACGTGTCGTCCTGTGGGAGCGGCACTTGCATCTCTTCAAGAATCCTGCGGATCTGGTAGTACACATGGAAACGATAGAGAGATCGCACCATCGGGGTCTCAGAGTTAATATGGTCCTCTGTAGAGACACCGCACCCTGTGGTAGCACACCACACTGCAAAGTTGACCTTGTTTTGCCAAAATTTCATCGGGCTTGAATTCCAAGCCTGGACAACTTTGTCTGAGGTCACTCGCGGCAGACGATATTTTTTTAACACGTCGGGGTACTGCGCCTCGAACCATTCGTCGAACTCGCCGGGAATGCTCGCTCGTATCTGAACGCGGGCTTCGACGAGTTGTGGCACACTCTTTGCGCCGGCTTGCACCCCAGGCTGGTACTGCGCATCGCTATTAAACTGAAACGGTGACTCCATAATACAATCTCGCTATCATGTATCAGACAATATTCATAACACTGACTCAACTTCAAAATGAAGAAGCTACGACTCTCCATTCGCCTGTAGACAATACAGGCGGCAAGCTCTATATCGCCCTCCGAGAACTCCATTATGAGGTTGGCTATCACAACGTGGGTTCATCGTCTGAAATTTTGTGGCGCTCTGTGTCTACTCCTAGACCTCGGAAGATTACGCTTCCGCCTGGGTTATATACCTATGAATACCTATCGAAAATCTTCATGGAAGCGATTCCTGGTTTAACATTCAATATATCCAAGGCATCTGGTCTGATCAAGCTCAATATCCCAGGGTCTGATGGCGAGATAAGACTCAGTAGTGATTTACGCCGGATTCTGGGCATTGACGAAAAGGGTTGGTTTGGTGGGATATATGAGGGAGACAAACCGGTACAATTTATTCCCCACAAGTGGTTTTATATTTATCTTGACCAACTCTCAACCAGCTCTAATCATGTTGATGGTGCTCCCTCGACCCTGTTTGCGATAGTCCCAGCCGCAGCTGGTGGTACTGTAGACATAACCCCTCCATACCCCATGTATAAAAAATTACAAATTGGACATATCCATCAATTAAATATACGTGTGTTAGATGAAAAAGGTGTGGTAGTGAAAAACCATCAGAGACCCATCACCGCAGTTCTTGAGATTCGAGAAAATGCCTAAGCTGCCAACAGCGCCGCCAGTCGAGACGACTGAAATAGAGTCGATATATCCTAAGCTCGATCCAGCCGGGTCGCAACAAGACGAGGGGTCTAGCTTTCGTCTTACTGAAATCCGCGACCTCGAGCGCCGCCTAGAGCACGAGAGAGATGAAAGAGCCAAGCTATACAAAAAATACCGCAGAGCTATCAACGTCGTTGATGGTGTTGACACAGTATTGGTCGCATCTAGTATGGGAATGGGTGTGGCGGGTGTGGGCCTGCTCTCCACGATCATAGCCGCACCCGTTGTCGTTGCACTCGAGGCGGCTGCTCTCGTTTGTGGTCTGACCGGTATTGCCGGGAAATACGTCTCACGGCGGCTCCTAGTAAAAGCCGAAAAACACGACGAGATTCGCATTCTCGCCCTATCTAAGCTCAACAGCATAACGGATGTGATCTCAAACGCGCTTAGCGATGGGAACATCTCCCAATCCGAGTTCAAGCTCGTACTCGATGAGGTAGAAAAATATAGCCAAATGAAGGCTGATATTCAGAAAAAATCTCGCAAAGCTTACACCGCTCAAAAGAGCGAAGTGGCAAAAAACGAGCTCATGGCCGAGGCCCGAGCCTTACTAATGAAAGAGCTCGCTGCCAGGCAACCGACATCGAAATAAAATGTGGTTGCTTCAAACTTGTTCATACATCGCGGACATCCCCTGATCGCCCGCCTGCATACACTACTGTAGAACAAAAATAGCGCCCTCCTGCTGCCACTTGTTCCGTTGCTCTGCAACAATCAGATAAGGCCCTTGGACTTTAGATCTATTTGTACTGCAGGCACTATGTGGCAAAGCAGAATGTTCTAGAGTGTATATTTCGGTACGGTTGTGCAATATCTCTCAGTATGCAGCGCAGTTTTTGGTCACGGCACTCAGACCGTGACCAACTTTCTTGAGCGTGACCAACTTTTTGGAGCTCGACAGGATTAACGCTACGGGACAGTATGGATGTAGATAGACCACGGAAGAGAGTTTTCTCATTTTTGGAACGCGTGGCCCCGCGCGACTTTTTTTTTGCCAACAAAAAAAATAGCGCCCCCATTATATGGCCGGTTGCTAGAGAGTGACCTTTGACCTTACTGCCCATGTTCCTCTTCGGGTCGATGTTAATGATTAACACCAAGGCTGGTGCCAATCATCAACCCGGCACGCGCCACAGAGTGACCTTTGGACCGCTACAACCAACCACACGCCTGGGCTAGCGAGTGGTAAGGGCTGCTGCGCCAGAACCCGCTACCCCCTGTATAGATAGTAAAACCTAGAATAAAAGGCCTACACTGGTCTTCGGCCGGACGCGCGGGCACTGTGCCAGAACCGCTATTGTGTATACTACTAAGATAAAGAAGTAGAATTGTGTATAAGGGAAACCAATTACTTGCATCCATATATCTCATACATTTTGTCATACAGCTGGATATGTACACGATGCTTAGAATGTATGACAAGGCATGTCTCATAAAAATGAATTACAAGTTTGCTAATTTGTATGAGATGATTTGTTGTTGTTTTGTTCTTAGGGATCAGGGGACACCTTCTGCCACTTCAAGATTGTTCGTTTGAAGGATAAAGGGTTTATAATCCTTCAGTCATTGTCTAGTTCTGATGTGTGTGTGGGATTCATTTCTGATGGTAATGTCAGACCAACTGTAGATACTGGAGAGGATAATGTGAGACTCTATCCACAAGTCATCCAATGTAAGTTATACTCATATCTTATTGGTGTGAGAACAGAACATTTAATTGAATTTAATTCCTTCATTGCACAGGCTTATATGAGGGACCTTCAAGATGGCAACTACATGTACAAATAAAGCCGCTCCACACTTTCCTATCTTAATACCCATGTGCCTGCCTTGGGTCAGTGATTTTACTCTGTAAGTTACGCAGCTCTCTTTCAGGCAGTCAGTCCATCTTTTGGTTGAGCGCCCTCTTGGTCGAGTGCCTTGGACTGATCCTTCCAGGGCTATTTTTGGATATTTGCAATAGTCCATTCTCATAACTTGACCAAAGTCGATCATTTGAAATGAAGCATTTGATAATCAGTATAGGAGACTGTCTTAGGTTTAGGTAATGAGCTGTGGGAATACTGCGTGTAATGATAAACAAATGACTTTGCAATAATTAAACAGAAATTTGCCTTTTCCAATATTTTCTCAGTTGGAACTAAAAAGAACATAGTAACGCCTACTCCTCCTACGTCAGCTAAGCCAGCCATCAAAAGAAAGAAACGTAAGTTGCATCTTGTCATGTCATAAGAGGGAACATTTATTATTGTTACATCTATTACCGGGACTTAATGAATAATTTAGTATTCCTAATTTCTTTATTATCTTAATAACTGTTAATTTAACCAGTTTGCGACGGATGACGAGATATCCTGCAAAAAAAAAAATCACATCCGGAGGACGTGATAAAGCGCCATAGGGTTTCTCAGAAAACAAGCAGAGATTGGCCAGATTACGTGAGGTGCAGCACTTCATGGCACCAATGGTGGATTGGTCGAAGCTTTCTCGGTTGTGGATGACATGAGAAAGCTTGATAATTTCCTGTTGTGTTCAGCAGATGACAATATATAATACTGCTTTGGATAGTGGCATATGACGTTTAGACTCGCTGTGTCTGGCTGTACCTTTTACCTGGATTTTTCAATCGTGGATATAGATAGTTGTGTAGGCTGTGTTCGCTGTGGAATACTCGCCGGACTCCTGTGTCCTACTGGCTAAATCTATTGCCTCTGCTCGCTCAACCAAGGAGCATTGGGTCAAGGCTATCCTTTTTCGGGTTGGACTGTCAAACAATTCACAGGGATTTTTTATGCTGGATATATCTTGGAATAAACACAAACCTGTGTAATTTCCAGCTCCTGTTATCATTGGAAATATTAGAAAACAACGAAAAACCATTGCAATTGTTATGCCAAATTGTGCCTTTTGAAATTGAGGTTTTGATCTTACCCCAATATCAAAATAGTTTTCGGTCTATTTTTTACTAACTTCTGGGAAAATACACCATTTGAGGCTGAAATATTTTAATGGTATGTTTTTACCATCACAATCTTTGTACCCTGTAAGTTTTATATGTAAGGCTATGAACAATTCTGTTTTGGTTTGTTACCAATGTTGTTCATGCCCTTTGAATTGAAATGCATTCTATGTTTGTTTGTTTGTTTGTTTTTGCTGCCTGAACAACCTTGACTAACTTACAATAAATTTCTTTGAAAAGTGAACAAAGAAAAATTGACTGGAGCGGGATTCGAACTGGCAACCTCCTGAATATCATACAGGCGCTCTACCAACTGAGCCATACGTTGGTGGTGACCCCATTAGTCAATTATGTTTGGTTAATTGCAGCATTGCTGCCTGTATCATTGAAACCATCCCTGGGTTGTGGGAGTGTGTGCGTAGTTTCATGGCTTCTGACTGCCAAAAGGCGAACAAAGATAATTCACTATTGACAGGTGGTAGAGCGCATGTACGGTATTCAGGAGGTCGCCGGTTCGAATCCTGCTCCCGTCAATTTTTCTTTGTTTCACTTTTGAATGACTTTTAAAATTCAGTCGGTTTCCCCTGTTGTTATTTAATGATTGTTACAATAAACTTGGTACCTAGAGAGAATCAAAGCACCAAGGCATAAAATATTATTTTATCATTAATGATTCAAAGAATATGCTGTTCATTTGATAATTATTTTTTTGCTTTTATCTTGTACATTATAGGTGTGGCTACTAAAGAGAAAAGCAGTAAGAAGCCAGCTCCTTTGCCTCGTACTCCTACACCAACACCGTCACCTCCTGCCAGAGAAAAGACCATCTATGATGGTAGGTTCTTTCACCCATGCAGCATTATCAAGAAACACAGGCACACAGTCTTTGACAATAAAAGATCCTATTAAAAATACATTCTAAACTTTATTTTCAAGGATCTTAATATGAAATGAACAATCCATTGGTTTGGGAAGTGTTTAAATGACGATTGTGTGTATTGAAGTTTCAGAACCTATTTTAAGTTTGCTTTGTATTTCTCATAATTTGGTTTTCTTTCTCCTTCTTTTGTTTGTTTGTTGTTTTGGATCTTTTCATTGGAAACACTTTGGGTCCCCATATGTTGACACAACTCATACATTAGACAATAAACTTCTAGATTATCCCAGTACCCCTACTCCTACTCCAACTCTTTCTCTTGATGAGGAATATGAGGATGTTTATAGTCCTATTCCAACCCCAACTCCATCTCCGGATGGAAAACTTTGTGATGAATTCTATGCTGGTGAGTATATAGTTTGCATGTCCACGGAGACGTCCATAGTATAGCTACAGCGTATGCCAGTCTGTCATTATCTATAGAGCATAGCATGAAATGTAAAATGTGCAGTCAGCCTCAAAATAGACTTCAATGTTTCAGTGAACTTGGGCAAGACCCCAAGCCCAGCTTGGAAGTTTTGCTATTTGTTGATATAATTATTCGTAGCAATTTGTCTCATTTTGTCAATGTCATCGCCAAATGCAGTTGGCATTAACTGTTTTCTTGGCATACATGTAAAGTTGACTTTCAACCAACACATTTGTTTACATCTGTGCACACATTTCTGAACAATGTGAAATGATCAACGAGTATATATTTATACTGAGCTTTTACTGACCATTACTGTCATTTGTTGGTCAGTTTATTAAAAAAATCTTCTTCCATTATTTGCAACTCAAAGGTTGCATATAATATTCTTGTCCATAGTGCTTAAAGAATGTAAAAAGTGCTTGCTTGGAATTATGCATGCATTCTTGAACAATAATGGTAGGATATTTGTTTGCTATTAAATCTGTTTCTTGGTCTTTTAAACATGTTTTTTTACATTTGTAATAATTATTGTTTCATAAAAGATACAATTGAAATAGAGTCCTTCTCCAGTACATTTTTAATGGAGTTAAATGCTTACTGCAACACTAGTTTCTCTGGATATGAATAAATTGTGACCTCTGAAAATGTAAGGTGCAATAAAGAAATGTACTGATATCATTTTAAAGAGAAAATCAAGAAATGTTTCTTGTCATTGTCAAAGAACTTGAAAAAAACCCAAAAAAACATAGGGCATAGTATACAACTATACATCAATTCAACACCTACATAGCACCAGTATCAGGTACATGTATGCCATTCAAAAGCATGTACCATGTTATTATCATCTCTAGTCACAAATATGACACTCCTGATTCCTGAAACCACAATTCCATATGGAGTGTATACAGCCTGGCTGTTGTAACACACAGACATGACAGAGACTGCTCAATCACAAAGCCATGATCTACACTCACTGGTACCTATATGTACCAGTATTTACTCCTGGGTGAAGAGAAGCAGAACAAAATATGAAGACAAAGACAAAGAAAGAAAACATTCTTGCCGATACCACAAAATCATGACTGAATAACACACCAGAGCCACAGTGGCACATAAACATGTATGGCCTGCTATTTCCAATTATATGTTAAAGCTACAGGCAACAGATTGTTGAATTTTGGTTGGAATGTTGCCTTTGCACATGCCAATGACACTTAGTGACTTTGCGATGTAGAGTCACTGATACAGGAGTCAGAATCTTGAGATAATATAATAATTTAGCTGAATGTTAGCTTTACATGATAATGACACTACGTGACACTCCACTTTATGACACCATGTGACACTCCAATAATGACACCATTTGACACTCCATTAATGATACCTTGTGACACTCCAATAATGACACCATGTGACACTCCACTATATATGACACCATGTGACACTCCAATAATTACACCATGTGACACTCCAATGACACCTTGTGACACTCAAATGACACCATGTGACACTCCACTATATGACACCATGTGACACTCCATTAATGATACCTTGTGTGGCACTCAAATAATCACACCATGTGACACTCCACTATATGACACCATGTGACACTCCAATAATCACACCATGTGACACTCCAATAATGATACCTTGTGACACTCCATTAATCACACCATGTGACACTCCAATAATCACAACATGTGACACTCCAATAATCACACCATTTGACACACCAATAATCACACCATGCATCCATGTGACACTCCACTAATGTTTCACTGTCACAGTTCACAAAAAACATTTTGTGTCCTTTTTTCAAACTGAAGCGAAGAAAAGCTTTGTGTAATTCTACAGTTCAATTTTATCATTTGTACATGTATGTGAAAATTACACATTTGCATTCTGGTTTTGTCTTCATAATTTGATTAATTTGATAATTTGATATCATCACTAAAAATTCTTTCTCATACATCTCAATTGTTGGCACTAACAAATATTTACATGTATGAAATAAAAGATGTGTCAGATTATTAAAGATATTACATGTAAAAATCCATTAGTGGATGCTAACCATAGATTTAAATAAAAAAACTACAGTGCGTGCTTCGTATTCAACGTGCGCATTGTCTGCGCTCCAGCATGGACGCGCAGCCGCCATCTTTGCTGGTGTAACTTTGCAGGCGCAGTAGAGTCAAAATACCGTACCTGGAGGTGAACTGCGCGCACTGTTCTTGACGCGACCGGCAACGCAATGTGTGGAACCCGTATTTTATGCATAGTGCTGCATGCACAAACTGGGGCAAGAATCATAGATATAGAATTATTCAAGTTCTATATCTATGGTAAGAATATGTACGCACAATTTGAAACAGGACACATTTTTCTTGAGCAATGGCGCTGGCCGTGGTCGATTGTATCACGCACAGAGTGCACACTCTAGTTTTTTTTTATTTAACTCTATGATGCTCACACTTTTGACACACGTGGTACTGTACCACTGAAGAAAAATTAAAGTTATGATTGCTGCAGTGTCTCTGTCTTTTTTACGTGATTTGTTTCTCATTTCAAAGCTGATTATATACAAAATCAAAGTTCAGGTTTTATCATCTGAATTTATTTTCATATTCCAACCATGATGGTGGTACTCGGGCATCTTCACTGAGGGGGGTTTACTAAACAGAGGCTCAGGCTCAGGGTCCGCCTCCGGCTCCATTTTGTGAATCCATTCTAAAATAACGGATATCAAAATAGAGGCTTTTGGCTGCGGTTCAGAAGAAGATTCTCTGGTTTCAAAAGGAAAACAGAGCTTCAGCATACAGATGACAGAGCCTGAACCTGAGCCTAAGCCTCTGTTTCGTAAACCCCCTCACATGCTTTTGAGGCATTAAATATGCTAACATGTTTTACTTTGATTTATTGCAGATGGTGATTGGAAAGTATGGGTCAAGACTGGTAAGGTGGCCACCAAGGCAACTGTTGTTCTTGTTGTGTATGGAGAAGATGGAGTTTCTGAGCCATTTAAACTTGGTAAAGGAGGAAAGGAACTCTTCAAAGCAGGAGAAGAAAATGACTTCAAGGTGGGATATCTTGAATCATATTATGTGTATTAAATAAACTTTCAAGTAACTTTTCTTAAAATCCTGATAAAATCACGTATCTTTTTCAATCTTAGCAATCGTAAGTATATTTTCTGCAGCAAAAAAACTAAATAATGTCAAAAGCTGATATCTTTCCGCAAAATCTGTACCGGCAAGCCTGCTGTGCGTCCATGCACTGAGCCCGGCTGTGGTCTGTCCGAGCACTACTTCACCGTACCGTGCATGTCACATACACATCGTATGTATACGTTGTGTACTGTACACATGTGGATAAACATCGTGTACATGATGTGTACATGTATGGAAAGCTTTCTGCCAATGCACGTGGTTGAGACTTCCGCTGGTGTACTTGGCGTGGATACTAGTACCAGGCATGGAAAATTTAATGGCGTGTGCAATGTTTAATTGTTTGTGTCTTACTCACAATGTGATCGTTGATTTTGGAAGGACTTTACAATGTTTCTACAAATAGCCAATAGGACAAAATGACTGAGTTAAATTCAAGTAAGACTTAGATAATCAGGAAAATGCGATTTATGGTACTTTGGAAGGAATATTTTACAGGGATCTCGCAACTAAATTGTAATGCATACACTCCAACCGTGTTTTCACATGTGTTCGATGCCGGAATTTTCTATGTTTTTCTTTTTTTTTCTTGAGTCAAGTAGTTTATTGTTCGTGAATTCATTTATTGGAACACTGAATCCCCCTGTACCGAAAAAACTCGGTCGGGTTCCAGAACAAAAAAAATTATGCGATGACTCGGGCCTCTACATTTAAGATTGTGTACATAAGTTCAATTTACCAAAGGTCACTTTTGTACTGTAGTATACATGCCAGTACTGTACAGAAACACTCATAATTACAAAAATATGTGACTTTCACATTTTGTGCATTGCAAATTTTCTTTTGCTCTTAAAACACCATTTTGAACCTCAATAATTTGCAAGGCAAAATATGACCAAAGCATTACCATAGCCAGTGGCGTAGCCAGGATTTTTTTAATAGGGGGGCCAACATGTACATTTTAGCCAATACCGGCTTGACCAGGCCTGCGCATTGGATGCACTAGGCCTACTGAATACGCGCGCCAGCATTGAGGCACGTTTGGTGTTGTCTTGGGGGGGGGGGCGGGATAGGAGGAGGAGCCCTCGGACCTTTTTTTTAAATTTTTTTTATTTTATTTTATTTTTTTTATTATTTTTTTTTTAGGGGATGAATAGGGGGGGGGCCCCAGGCCCCCCCGCCCCCCCCCCCCCCCCCCCCCCCCCCCCCGTCTACGCCAGTGACCATAGCTTTATATTATGTGACGCTTTTGACTTAAATACATACTGACGTACGTACATGTATATAGATGATTGTAGAATGGAATATCTGAGCCATATATACTTGATAAAGTTGGGAGAGTATATTCATTGCAAACATAATGTATGTTTTTTATATTGGACTATGCATTATTCTTTTGTCTGTTCTTGTTAGGTCAATTTGCTGAGTGTTGGTGACATTTACAAGATTCGGATTGGACTGGAGACAACAAGCAAAAAAGCAAGCTGGAGGACTGGATCAGGTGACAACATTATGTCCTGTACTATATTTGATTGGAACTTTCTGCAGAGAAAAAATTATATAAAGATCTTACTGTTTACTTTGACATCACTTTGGATAACCCAGTTCACATAGAGTTCCAGGGGTGTCTGCTGAGCACTACCAGGTAATGGAGGTCTTCTAAGAATGCAGTAAAATAAGAGTTAAAATGCAATGCACCAAGGACATCAACACCATGTCATGAATGGGTAGTGTTATCCAGGTCTGTGAAATATGCATAGAACAGTTTATAACATTATGATGCAATTATATCCTATTATTGTAGGTCAAGTTAAAAGATATGATAACTGATGAGCAACTGGTCTTCAAGTTCAAGAATCGATGGCTATCACCTAATGAAGATGATGCAGATGTCTGGAGAGAATCCCCAGCTGTACACCCAGGCATTCAACCATTACCAAGTAAGTAAAGCTTTATTCTTGACTGAAATTTACACTGAATGTGAGAGAAATATTAAACTAAACAAGTATTGAACATGTTTTGTATCTCTTTTATTCGTATTTGCTTATTTCAGTTCTGAAATACCTGGTACAAGTCACAACTGGCAGTGTGCCAGGGTCGTCAACTGATGCTAATGTGTACCTGTGTTTACATGGGGAGAAAGGAGATACAGGCAAGAGGAACTTGATCAAGTCTAATAACCAAGACAAGTTCCAAGATTCTCAGGTCAGTTTTTCCAGCAAATTGTCAGTTCAGTCTTCTTTCCTTGTATTTATTTATCTTTTGTTTTGTTGAAATTAATCTATTTTTTTTTAAACAGTTGCACAGTTGCAAACAATGTTATAATTCACATTACATTTTGCCAGGTAAGTACTAGCTACTGTGTGTCAGTCACTATCAGCTTCATGAAACAGGTCCTTGTAGATCTTGCTTTGTAATAATAAATGACAAGTGCTTTTCCTTTCTGAAGTTTTTGAATGAACGTGTTTAATTCATCACAAGAATGACAAATCAATCTCATTTCCTTTTTGCCTGATAGATGGACATGTTTGAGTTTGAGGCTGTCACTGTGATGACCCCAACAAAGGTCATAGTGGGGCATGATGGGAAGGGACCTGGGGGTGGCTGGTTCCTGAATGATGTCATCGTCAAGGAGAGTAAATCTTCTAAAATGGAGTATGTGTTCTCATGCAACAAGTAAGTTCAGCTTTGAATAAAATGACATTGATTTCAATGAAATTCTGTCCTTCACTTGAGCAAAGAAAATTTAACTAAACCTAAGGACTAACAGGGCTCGCATTTTGTGAAAAAAGCACTGGACAATACATGTAGGTTTAGTAATTGAAGCATTTTACTAGACATAACTTTTTTCACTATACTTGTGGCATTCGTGTACATAAGAAAATCGTAATTTTATGCAATATTGTTTAAAAAATCATCAGTTTAGGCACCATTTTAATTGTGCAAGGAAAACAAAATCACTAGACAGCCGGACTATTGCAGTACATACTTAAACTAGACCAACACTGAAATCACTAGACTCGGTCTATGGTCTAGTGAATATTATGAGCCCTGGACTAGATCTCTGGAGGAGGTCTTTGTGCTTTGAGTGAGATGGAAGTTTTTATTTTGACAGTTATTTAATTAATCTTTTCATTGATGTTTAATACAACCATACCACTTTTCCTATTTTGTGTTTCCATCATTGCTCATGATTAGATGGCTTGATGAAGGACAAGATGACAAACTAATCGAGAGAGAATTAGAGCTGGCAGAAGTCCGTGAGATTCAGCGTAAGTTCAGTTACAATGATAAATCACGCAAACCTAACCTTTTGTTTCCTAAAACTCAAAATAACAATGTACATGTTCTTCTCAAAACATTGAATGTATTATTTATTTGTTTATATTTATCTGATTAGCTTATGAATGGCAGGTGTATGTTACAACTGGTGGTGATAGCAGTGCAGGAACCACTGCTATGGTGACATTGGTAGCATATGGTGACAAGGACATGACAGAGGTTACACTTATACCAAAAGAAGAGGATGGATTTCAGCCAGGCACTACCAAAGACTTCAGGGTAATGTGGCATAATTCCAGTTTATTTAAACATTCATGACTCAGGAAATGATGGAAGCTTCCAATCTTTCCTTGGATTCTTATCAATGTGAGATTTACAATGGAACATTGCACTCACAAATTTTAAACAGGGTTGTTGCAACCTACAGATCAGTTATGAATAATGGACAGTTGTTGCCTGATGAACATTGTGATTGCTTTAAGGTTTTTAGTCATGCTGAGAGTGACATGTTAGTGCAGCAGGGTTTTATTTTGTCTTCTCTTTTTAAGGTGTATCTTGGTGATATCGGCAGTCTTTATAAGATACGTATTGGACATGACAACTGTGCTGATGATGCTAGCTGGTATCTTAAGACGGTACGAATGATGGATTTGAATGAGAATGTAGAAGTACAGTTTACATTTGATCGATGGCTGTCTGAGAAACATGATGACTTAGATGTATGGAGAGAACAACCAGCTGTTGTGAATGGCAAGAAACCATTACCAGGTCAGTGACTAAGTATCTTAGTTCAGTAATAATGAGTGACTGCATGTTGACTGTAATGATGATTGTTGACTAGCCTGCCTATAGCCTGCCTGCTATTTTATTATATCCCATGCAAATTGGAGTTTCCGTCTGTTTGGATAGTTGAGATAAGTTATCATCTATGTTTGTTATTCCCTCATCTCATGGGATTTTGTTATATTCTTAGTAGCTACATTATCCAATATGATAAGGTGTACATTCAAATTCAGAGACATTATTTTTTTCATGTTTATATTCAACCATGTCATCTTACAGTGACCAGATACCATGTCCAAGTCTACACTGGTAGTGAAGAAAACTCCAACACTGCAGCCAATGTTTACCTCCAGCTGTTTGGCAAGAACGGAGACGCAGGCAAACGACACCTCATCCGCTCCAAGAATCACAAAGATAAGACATTCCAGCCAGGCCAAATGGACATCTTTGAGATCGAAGCTGTGTACCTAGGCCGTTTGCAGAAGGTCATTGTAGGGCATGATGGGAAGGAATCTGGACAAGGATGGTACCTGGATAAGGTCATTGTAAAGGATTCCAAGAATGCCAAGAATGAAATGCTTTTCACATGTAAAAAGTAAGTTCAGATCAGAATATAATATGTTGTATACATTTGACCTCACTTGTGCTATCTCTTTTAACCAGATGGTGATGAATGAGTAAAATGGTGATGTAAAAAGTACAGATGGTGATGGATGAGAACCTTACACATGGAATTTTTTTTTTTACATCTGGAGGACGTGATAAAGTGCCATAATGGTTTTTCAGAAAATGGACAAAAATTTGCCTGATGACGTGTAAATTGGAACTGCACTTTATGACACCAGTAATGGTTGACTTCTCGGTCAAAACTTTCTTAGTTGCAGATGACATGATAAAGCGTGAGAAT
Organism: Astropecten irregularis; assembly: GCA_963971285.1. Taxonomy (NCBI): domain Eukaryota; kingdom Metazoa; phylum Echinodermata; class Asteroidea; order Paxillosida; family Astropectinidae; genus Astropecten; species Astropecten irregularis. Next base: position 16,368,006 of record OZ020258.1, on the reverse strand, counting down.
TTGATGTGGGAATCCAGGTATGACGATATATGTAACACTGCATATAATAATTTGGGCCACGGATGATGTTTAGACACGCCGTGTACACTGTAGGCCTTGTTCGCTGTGGAATACAAAGCCCAACTCTACAGCGGTGCAATTCCTTCTGTGTCCCTCGGGTGATATCTATTATCTGTACCCACTCAACCATGGAGCCTTGGATCAATGGCTTTCCCTGTGCTTTCTCTCTCTTTTCGGGTTGAACTGTCAAAGCAATTTGCAGGTTTTTTTTAGATGTGTGAATCTTGTCTTATTGCTTCTTAGTGCACCATTGTTCACGTTGTTTCTGCTTTTTTAAATACAGTTGTGAAGTGGTTAAATACATGTACATGCAATTTCATTGTTGTCTGTGTATTGATCTTATTAGGTGGCTAGATGCAGGACAAGGTGATCAGAAGATAGAAAGAGAACTGTTACCTACCAAGCCAGGAACAGGTGAGTTACCTTCATATATTATGAACTCTGATCTCTACAAAAGTCCTCTGCAAGCTTCATGTGGCTTCCACCTATATGTACTTCTACCGTTGTTATACAAGATTGTTGTATGTATAAGATTAGGAAAAAAGTGATCAAACTCATGCGATAATGTTGTTGGAAGCGACGTTTCGGCTGCTGGAATTGCTAGCCTTCATCAGACAGCTGAAGAACTGGATGCTGTGGTTCCCATTATATCCTGTTGGTTGGCGTCCACGTTGACAGTACCGTGTTCAGCAGACTGTGGACGGCTCACTCCGGCGGACGTCGTATGCCTCACCCTGTGGTTAGCTAGGGGCGTGGCTTCGGCATGGCTTCTGCGGTACACGTCCATGTTCACTGTACCGTGTTCAGCAGACTGTGGACGGCTCACTCCGGCGGACGTCGTATGCCTCACCCTGTGGTTAGCTAGGGGCGTGGCTTCGGCATGGCTTCTGCAGTCCACGTCCACGTTCACAGTACTGTGTTCAGCAGACTGTGGACGGCTCACTCCGGCGGACGTCGTATGCCTCACCCTGTGGTTAGCTAGAGGCGTGGCTTCGGCATGGCTTCTGCAGTCCACGTCCATGTTCACAGTACCGTGTTCAGCAGACTGTGGACGGCTCACTCCCATTATATCCTGTTGGTTGGCGTCCACGTTGACAGTACCGTGTTCAGCAGACTGTGGACAGGTCACTCCGACGGACGTTGTATGCCTCACCCTGTGGTTAGCTAGGGGCGTGGCTTCGTCATGGCTTCTGCAGTCCACGTCCATGTTCACAGTACCGTGTTCAGCAGACTGTGGACGGGTCACTCCGGCGGACGTCGTATGCCTCACCCTGTGGTTAGCTAGGGGCGTGGCTTCGGCATGGCTTCTGCAGTCCACGTCCATGTTCACAGTACCGTGTTCAGCAGACTGTGGACGGCTCACTCCGGCGGACGTCGTATGCCTCACCCTGTGGTTAGCTAGGGGCGTGTCTTCGGCATGGTTTCTGCAGTCCACGTCCATGTTCACAGTACCGTGTTCAGCAGACTGTGGACGGCTCACTCCGGCGGACGTCGTATGCCTCACCCTGTGGTTAGCTAGGGGCGTGTCTTCGGCATGGCTTCTGCAGTCCACGTCCATGTTCACAGTACCGTGTTCAGCAGACTGTGGACGGGTCACTCCGGCGGACGTCGTATGCCTCACCCTGTGGTTAGCTAGGGGCGTGTCTTCGGCATGGCTTCTGCAGTCCACGTCCATGTTCACAGTACCGTGTTCAGCAGACTGTGGACGGCTCACTCCGGCGGACGTCGTATGCCTCACCCTGTGGTTAGCTAGGGGCGTGGCTTCGGCATGGCTTCTGCAGTCCACGTCCATGTTCACAGTACCGTGTTCAGCAGACTGTGGACGGCTCACTCCGGCGGACGTCGTATGCCTCACCCTGTGGTTAGCTAGGGGCGTGTCTTCGGCATGGCTTCTGCAGTCCACGTCCATGTTCACAGTACCGTGTTCAGCAGACTGTGGACGGGTCACTCCGGCAGACGTCGTATGCCTCACCCTGTGGTTAGCTAGAGGCGTGGCTTCGGCATGGCTTCTGCGGTCCGCGTCCGTGTTCACAGTACCGTGTTCAGTGGAATGTGGATGGGTTACTCCAGCAGATGTCGTGACCAATCCTCAGTCTGCTGAACATGGCATTGTGAACGCGAACGCCAACCAACTGGATATAATGGACACCGCTGCATCCAGTTCTTTAGTTGCTTGATGAAGGTTAGGAAGTTCCAGCAGCCGAAACATTGCTTAGCAACAACATGACATTGCGTGACTGTGATCACCCTTTTTCTGTATCCACTGCTAACTTTTTCCTTTCTATAGAAGATTGTTTGTCAGGGTGATAGAATTATCCAAATTAAGCTTGCACTTCCCAACGTTATTTTTTAAGTGCTTTCAATAGCACTGAGTAGTGCAGTGCTGATACCCATTGGTGGAGGCAAAAGCCTAATTTGAATAAATTAAAACATCTTCCAGATTGTTCAAAACCCGATGCAACTGTTGTGAATTCTGCCATGTGACATTTTTCTTTGTTTTGTATCTTCTTAGCTCCCAGTATAGTAACATCTGAATCAGCATCATGTAAAACCAACAGCATTACTGTGACATGGAAAGAACCCACATCTCAAGGAGTCACAGGTTATCAAGTGTCATGTGACCCACCAGATTCTCCAGCCTCAGAAGTAATTATTACTGATGCTAAGACGACCAAAGCTGAGTTTAGTGGCTTGACTGCTGGCAAATCATATCAGTTCAACATAGTGACAGTGAGTGGAGAGCTTACTAGTGAGAAAGTTACACTCAAGGCTAATACAAGTAAGTCATTCTGCATCTTACAACTGCACAGGGAAGACTCAAGTATGTATTGTCATGAAAATAATAAAATAACAATAAGAATCCAGAATCCAAAATGTCCTATTGCAAATTTAGCTGAAAATAAAAATTGAAAATGAAATAAAAGGTTAGCTCTTTGGAATGTTAACATTTGCTGCTGAATTTGATATAAATATTGTTTGCTTATATACCCCACTGTATAAGAAGTCCTTCAAAATATCAGTTTACCAAGTGCTAGAATTTTTGAAATGTGCATTCATTTTCAGGAAACTGACCAAATATTTATCATAAAGAGGCAATTTAATACAATTAAAAAAAAGTAGAACCCCCAAACTCCCATATTTTTTCACGCAAATAATGTTAAAAATTATTGTGAAGTACTTATTGGAAATACTCAGGCAATTGTCAACTCTGGATGTATAACAAAAACCTTCGTGGGGGAGTCCCTGATCTTGGCTCTGTTCTTTTTGTTTTACAAAAATGACAATTTTGTTCCAGGTGTGTAGACAAATTGTTACTGTGTTGAGGATGTGGCATATCACACATCTTTCTTGACGGAGATCAAAACTTTGTCACAGTCTTTTCAAGAGCCTTTGCGGATTTCCTCATCCCAGTTTTGCTCTAGGGCTACTAAGTAATAAAAAGTAACAACAGTCCACTTGCCACCAAGGAAATTAACCCAAACCACTCATGGAATAGTTTATAAAAGCCTGGTAAAGCCATACTTTTAAGTAAAGCTTAAGAATGTTTTGTTTTTTATTACAAAAAAATTCAGTCATTGGAAGCACCTTTGGATATTTAGCAGATCAAGTAATCCATTCCCAACTTCAAGTGTTAAATTTGTTTGTATTGTTTGTTTGATGATAATCCAGAGCCTAATCCTGTCACTGATATCATCCTTGAGAGTACCAGCGATACCATCAAGGTCTCATGGTCTGAGCCAGATGGAACTCAGACAGGCTACAAACTACGCATATCTCCATCAGATGCCAAGAAGTCTGTGCTGAAGATCAAAGATCCTAAGAAGACTACTGCTGAGTTTACTGGCCTTACACCAGACAAGAAGTACAAAGTGGATGTCATCACAGTCAGTGGAGAAGCTGAGAGTGAGAAGGTTACTGCTCAAGAAATCACCAGTAAGTTCTAACTGGGTGTTTACACAAAAGCAAACTGAATAAATTGTTTTCCTGCCACCACTGTAAGGCAACATTTCTTCCACTTTCATAGTTTTGGTTTCTTCAGGCCCATGACCGGCAAAACCCCTTGGTGGTGGAATCTGTGTGCAATTATATGGAATATATATATATTTCGAACACAGATAATTGACTATTTGGGACACCACCAACGTAGGTGCTGGATAGCTCAGTTGGTAGAGTGCCTGTACGGTATTCAGGAGTTCGCCGGTTCGCATCCCGCTTCAGTCAATTTTTCTTTGTTCACTTTTCAAATGACTTAAATTTCAGTCAGTTTCCCTTGTGGTTTTTTTGATAATTATATTTTTATTAATCCTAGGAATGAAATAACAATTATCCCCGGTTTGTATTTTCATTTGTTTTGTTCTCACAGAAACCCCAGAGATTCGTGTCTTGAAGGTAGCCAGTGTTGAATCCACCAAAGCAACTAGCAACTCTCTAGCTGTATCTTGGACAAAACCAGAAGGTGATGTCACTGGGTACCATGTGAAGATCCTTCCTGCTGATGGAGCCAAACCAGAGGTGAAGGTTGATGATGCTGACAAGACCACAGCAGAGTTTGAGGGACTATCCTCCGGTAGTGAATACACTGTTGAGGTTTGTACAGTCTACAATGATCAAGAAAGTGAGAAGACCACCCTTACAGCAAGGACAGGTTAGTAAACAATACCAACATTGGTACTTGTGCAGAAGATTTCAAGCTGTCTGTTGTGGCTGCTTTTAGCCCTGTCCGCACTGGACTTTTTTGGGGCGAAGTTACCGAACCGCTGGGTACTTTACCCATTTTAAGTCCAGTGCGGACGTCTCAGGAAGTCTTCCTCTCAGTTACTTTTCCCGACCTGCTCTGGCATTTATTCCGGCCAACTACTGTCCAGGAAGAATTCCCGAGACACTTTTACTGAGACGAAAAGTCCAGTGCAGACAGTGTGAGTCGGGTACCCTCATGAGCTTGGGGTTTCTGTGACAACAACAATGAAAATACAAACCAGGGATCATTGTGATTGCATTCCTAAGATTAATATCGAATGTATTCTTTATTATTACACAAATTCCAAAAAGGGGCTAAGTGCGGACACTGGTAATATATGCTCATTTTTCATTTACCCATCAGCTCGGTGAAATCCTGGAAAAAAAGTCCAGTGCGGACAGGGCTTTTGTTTCTAAAAGTGGACGTGATTTTATGTCATTTGCTGAAAATTTCATTGATTTGCAGTCTGAATTTAAAAACGTACGTACAATTCTCATAATGCAGCAACTTTTAGACAAAAGTTTCCCTCTGACATGAATTGTAATTTAGTGAAGTGTGATTTGTTTACAAGTTAACATAAACTTCCTTCTTCCAGTAACTGGTAACATTATGGTGTAACATTTGTGTACAAATGTATGCCACTGATGAAAGGTTGATTAGAGAGTTTGGAGAACTCTCTCTTCACAAATGCATGCAGTAAGACGGAGCATGTTTGGGATAGCCATCATTTGAGATTATAATATTCACATCTAGTATTGATTTTTACTAAAATTCACCATAAACCAGAGCTAGCCAAAGTTAATAAAGTCAAGAAGCCAGTTGCTGAATGCACTGTGGATAGAATCACTATCTCCTGGAAAACACCAGAAGGAAACATCAGTGGCTACCGTCTTACCTGTACTCCAAAAGATGCCAAGGAGTCTGCTGGAAAAGAACTTAGACTGGAGGATCCCACTGCCATTACTGCCAACTTTGAAGAACTGTCTGAAAATACTGAGTATCTGATCAAGATCTACACTGTCTCTGGTGATAGGGAGAGTGAAAGGGCTAAAGTTCACGCAACAACCAGTGAGTCATGATGAATATTTAAACTTGCACCGATTGATGTGTGACTTTAAACGCACTTTCATATCAGTTCCATTCAGTCTTTGTTCCTAACCCTTTCATTGATATACTTGGTACAACTAGGAAATACACCCCCATTATCCTTCACTGTCCCTTCATATCCTCCAGAAGGAATGTGCCATTCAGTTACACAAAGTTCATTGGATCATCTAAATATGTACATTTAATGATTAGATAACTTGTGGTCAGCTCATGTAATCAGTGTTCAGTTACCATGGAGAAGATGCTGCTTTCACAGATTCAGTTTATTTTAGATGTAACCTACATGTAATGTTTGCAGTGTAAATAGAAACCAATAAGGAATGTCTTGCATTCCTTATTCATACAATAACAGTATTCTGTGAAATCAAAAAAGAAATGCAGTTAAGGAGACTGAATCCTTCATCCAGCAATCAGCTTGATTCCTCTTCTACACATTTGATGTGCTTCTACCACTTTCTGTTTATCATCCGAAATATGCAATGCTGAGTGACTTCCATCTCAATGACAAACAGAAGCAACATCGGTCCCGGCAGTGAACTCCTCTTCTACACGTTTGATGTGCTTGCACCACTTTTCGTTTGTCTTTTGAAATATGAAATCTACAATGATCTCCGTCTCAATGTCAAACAGAAACAGCATCAGTCCCTGCAGTGAATGATGTTAAGGCTGGGGCAGTTGAAGATAGCATCCTTGTATCATGGAGTAAACCAGAAGGACAGGTCACTGGCTATGACCTTACATGTACCTCACAGCCTACCAAGGATGGTGATTCACCACTACAGTTGACACTGGATTCTGGGGATGTCAACCAAGCCAAGTTTGATCACATAAAGGGAGGGAAGGAGTATATTGTGCAGATTGTTGCACTTTATGGAGAGAGAAGAAGTGAAGCTTCGTCTGTGACAGTTGAGATTAGTGAGTCATGCATCAATTATTCTACTAATGTTAAACATTTACACTTGCCTCCATCAGGTATAATGTAGTAAAACCAAACCTAACATAAACCTCCTAATTTACTCTATTGAAATGCTGTTTAATTACTTTAATTATCTTTGCTTGGTATGAAATGCTACAGAAGATGTTAAAGTGAACAAAGTTGGAAAAGCATCCATTGGTGAGACAGACACAAGCAGCATCAGTTTGTCCTGGAATAAACCTGAAGGGAATGTCTCTGGGTATTTGATCACTTATTCTGTGATGACAAATGCTGAGACTACTTCTCCAGACAAGAAGAGCAAATCTAAGAAGACTAAGAAGAAGACAGATGAATCAAACCTAAATGAATCAACTGAGAATTACGAAACATCAGAGAAGAATGATGTCTCAAAAGAGGAGAAGGAATCTAACAAGAGCAAAGGAGTTACAAAAGACACTAAAGAGATGAAGATTGAAGACCCAGAGAAGACTGAAATTATCTTGGAGGAGTTGTCATCTGATACAGAGTATCTCATCAAGATTCATACGTTGGATGGAGATAGGAAGAGTGATAGGGTCAAGTTGACAGCCAGGACAAGTGAGTCAGAGTGACGTGTCTATTCACCTTTACAATTTCAGTTTGCTGTACTGCACTGTTTGCACTCAGATTATATTATGGAGATCAGAACATCTCTCCACATAAAATGATATCTATGATGGCCAGATGTCTTGGTCCTATTTAAACTTGCTTTGAATAATCTTCTTTTTTTGTTGTTTATGGTAAGTAGCGTGTAATTTGAAAAGACAAAACGAATATATTGATCGTCAGAAATATGCAATGTACAATTACTTCCGTCTCAATGTCGAACAGAAACAGCATCAGTCCGTGCAGTGAACTCCACTACTGCACGTTTGATGTGCTTGCACCACTTCCCGTTTATTGTTGGCAATATGCAATGTACAATGACCTCCATCTCAATGTTAAAACAGAAGCAATGTCATCGGTCCCGGCAGTGAACTCCTCTTCTTCACGTTTGATGTGCTTGCGCCACTTTCCGTTTGTCTTCTGAAATATGCAATGTACAATGATCTCCGTCTCAATGTCAAACAGAAGCAACATCGGTCCCGGCAGTGAACTCCTCTTCTACACGTTTGATTTGCTTGCACCACTTTCCGTTTGTCTTTCGAAATATGCAATGTACTATGACCTACGTCTTAATGTCAAACAGAAACAGCATCAGTCCCTGCAGTGAATGATGTTAAGGCTGAGGCAGTTGAAGATAGCATCGTTGTATCATGGAGTACACCAGAAGGACAGGTCACTGGCTATGACCTTACATGTACCTCACAGCCTACCAAGGATGGTGATTCTGCACAACAGTTGACACTGGATTCTGGGGATGTCAACCAAGCCAAGTTTGATCACATAAAGGGAGGGAAGGAGTATATTGTGCAGATTGTTGCACTTTATGGAGAGAGAAGAAGTGAAGCTTCGTCTGTGACAGTTGAGATTAGTGAGTCATGCATCAATTATTCTACTAATGTTAAACATTTAGACTTGCCTCCATCAGGTATAATGTAGTAAAACCAAACCTAACATAAACCTTCTAATTTACTCTATTGAAATGCTGTTTAATTACTTTAATTATCTTTGCTTGGTATGAAATGCTACAGAAGATGTTAAAGTGAACAAAGTTGGAAAAGCATCCATTGGTGAGACAGACACAAGCAGCATCAGTTTGTCCTGGAATAAACCTGAAGGGAATGTCTCTGGGTATTTGATCACTTATTCTGTGATGGCAAATGCTGAGACTACTTCTCCAGACAAGAAGAGCAAATCTAAGAAGACCAAGAAGAAGACAGATGAATCAAACCTAAATGAATCAACTGAGATTGAAGAGACATCAGAGAAGAATGACGTCTCAAAAGAGGAGAAAGAATCTAGCAAGAGCAAAGGAGTAACAAAAGACACAAAAGAGAAGAAGATTGAAGACCCAGAGAAGACTGAAATTATCTTGGAGGAGTTGTCATCTGACACAGAGTATCTCATCAAGATTTATACGTTGGATGGAGATAGGAAGAGTGATAGGGTCAAGTTGACAGCCAGGACTAGTGAGTCAGAGTGATGTGTCTATTCACCTTTACAATTTCAGCTTGCTGTACTGCACTGTTTGCACTCAGATTACATTATGAAGATCAGAACATCTCTCCACATAAAATGATATCAATTATGGCCAGATGTCTGAAGTTTTGGTCCTATTTAAACTTGCTTTGAATAATCTTCTTTTTTTGTTTATGGTAAGTACCGTGTAATTTGAAAAGACAAAACGAATATATTGATCGTCAAAAATATGCAATGTACAATTACTACCGTCTCAATGTCAAACAGAAGCAACATCAATCCCTGCAGTGAACTCCATTACTGCACGTTTGATGTGTTTGCACCACTTCCCGTTTATTGTTGGAAATATGCAATGTACAATGATTTCCATCTCAATATCAAACAGAAGCAACATCGGTCCCTGCAGTGAACTTCTCTTCTTCACGTTTGATGTGCTTACACCACTTTCCGTTTGTCTTCTGAAATATGCAATGTACAATGACCTCCGTCTAAATGTCAAACAGAAACAGCATCAGTCCCTGCAGTGAATGATGTTAAGGCTGAGGGAGTTGAAGATAGCATCCTTGTATCATGGAGTACACCAGAAGGACAGGTCACTGGCTATGACCTTACATGTACCTCACAGCCTACCAAGGATGGTGATTCTGCACAACAGTTGACACTGGATTCTGGGGATGTCAACCAAGCCAAGTTTGATCACATAAAGGGAGGGAAGGAGTATATTGTGCAGATTGTTGCACTTTATGGAGAGAGAAGAAGTGAAGCTTCGTCTGTGACAGTTGAGATTAGTGAGTCAAGTTTCAATTATTCTACTAATATTAAACGTTTACACTTGCCTCCATCAGGTATAATCTAGTAAAACTGAACCCAACATAAACCTCCTTATTTATACATATTTCGTTTTCACATCCTCTACTCTATTGTGTAAAGTGCTTATTGAAAGGCTGTTTAATTACTTCTAATTATCTTTGATTGGTTATAAAATGCTGCAGAAGATGTTAAAGTGAACAAAGTTCAAAAAGCATCCATTGGTGGGACAGACACAAGCAGCATCAGTTTGTCCTGGAATAAACCTGAAGGGAATGTCTCTGGGTATTTGATCACTTATTCTGTGATGGCAAATGCTGAGACTACTTCTCCAGACAAGAAGAGCAAATCTAAGAAGACCAAGAAGAAGACAGATGAATCAAACCTAAATGAATCAACTGAGAATGAAGAGACATCAGAGAAGAATGACGTCTCAAAAGAGGAGAAGGAATCTAACAAGAGCAAAGGAGTTACAATAGACACAAAAGAGAAGAAGGTTGAAGACCCAGAGAAGACTGAAATTATCTTGGAGGAGTTGTCATCTGATACAGAGTATCTCATCAAGATTTATACATTGGATGGAGATAGGAAGAGTGATAGGGTCAAGTTGACAGCCAGGACAAGTAAGTCATAGTGTCGTGTCTATTCACCTTTTCAATTTCAGCTTGCTGTACTGCACTGTTTACAATCAGAATACATTACAAAGATCAGATTATCCCTCCTTGTGAAACAAAATCTGTGTTGGTTAGATGTCTTAAGTCTTGCTGCACTGTAAGTTTGCTTTAATAATATTTTTCTCTTCCTAAAAATAATAAGGGTACATAAATAACAAGTGGCATTTGCTCAGTTGCTACCCAGAATTGAGTTGTTTAAGTCACATTTTAACTGCTGAAGTCATTTAGAATAATTGTTTGATTAAATCCATTGATTACATCATTACATGGTTATCATTAATGAAACTGATGTTCCTTTGGCTGTCCCAGAGCCTCTTTCTCTTCTCAGTGCTGTCCAGGATTTGTCTTGGGCATCATCCAAGACCCCTAAGTCTGTTATCATCTCATGGAAGCAACCTGCTGAGGACAGCAGTGTCAGCATCTCTGGCTACCGGTTAACCTGTGATGTCAAGAAAGACGCATTGCAAGAAAGTAGTGATAAGAAAGAAGAAAAGAATGAATCAGAGCACATAGATGGAACCCAAGATAATATCAATGATGTAACTCATGCTGGAACCCAAGATGAAATCAAAGAAGGGTCAAACATTGATAGCAGTGGTGTAGCAAATGATACAACTACCGAGGGATCCAATGCTGAAATAAAAGTTGAAACCACTGATAATGACAAAGGTGGCAGCAAAGTTGAGTCCAGTGACAGAATTAACGATAGAACTAAAAATGAATCAGTATTTCCTATGAACATTGTGATATCGGGAGCAAATACATTATCAGCTGAGTTGAGTGGTCTGGAGCCCGGACAGGAGTACATTGTGACAGTATTTACAGTCGGTAGCGATGGTCAAGAGAGTCCGGGTACCAGACTAGAAGTCCTTTCAAGTAAGCTAACACTGTGTGCTGTATAAATACATAATACACATGGTTCACACTTCATGGCATTCAATTCTATTATCAGAATTGCACCTTTTACAATATTCCTTTAACATGTTTAATATTAACTTAATTTACAGATTTCCTCACTTAGGGCAAGGGAGATAGAGTGAACAGTTTATCTTACAAAAACAGTATGCAGTACCGGTACTTATCTACATGTATTTTGCTGAAGAGCGAGCCTAATTTGCATATTCTATCTCCAAGAAAAAAAATTGTTAATTACAATGATTTATTGTGGTACCCGCTGCGATATTAGATTCAACTTACCCTGCTGACCCCAGCTAACTTGGTAGTTTAGTGGCACGACATCTGCTCTAAAGAAGGTGGTCGTGGGTTTGAATCCCACCTGAGCCAGCGCATGATTATTTTCATGGGCACTCAAAAAGCTACGTCAGTGAAGGGCAAGCTACATTTGCATAAAACATGTTTAGTTATCAGGTACTCAAAAATACTTACATAAGGAGTTGGTTAAGTATTTGGCAATTTTGTAGTCTATGTTGTGCATTCGAAACTTTGTTGCATTGTAAGTAAACATTTTGGTTTATAAAACCTCACAGAAGCCAAGGTGAACAAAGTGCGGAAAGCATCTGTTACTGAAACAGGAGCAAGCAGCATCAGTATATACTGGAAGACACCAGAGGGTGATGTTTCTGGCTACCTGGTCACGTATTCTGAGGTGTCAACCACTGAAACTGAGTCTCCAGACAAGAAGAAACTCAAATCTGACAAAAGCAAGAAGAAGAGGGCAGATGACTCAAAGACTGAAGAATCAACTGAGAATGATACCTCTGAGAAGAATGAATCTTCAGAGTCTAAAAACAAGAAAAAATCTACTAAGACCACAACAGTTTCAAAGGAGTTGAAAATTGAAGACCCAGGGAAGACTGAAATTATCTTGGAGGAGTTGTCATCTAATACAGAGTATCTCATCAAGATTTATACATTGGATGGAGATAGGAAGAGTGATAGGGTCAAGTTGACAGCCAGGACAAGTGAGTCAGAGTGACGTGTCTACAAACTCCATATTCACAGTTTGTGGTGGTAGTGCACAGTGTGAACCATAATGTTTTCCTAGAATAAAACACAACAGTGAACTGTGTGTTTGTTTTTTAACTTACCTTAATTTGACCTTAATTTGTCTCTGAGATAGTACTTGACTACTTCTTTTTATGTATTGGAAAAGGTTGATGTATGATGTATTGTTTGCTGTGTCTACAAGCTGCACATGTTCATCTTTGGATAATCTTTCAAGTCTTTCTCATTTGAATTGTCTTTTCTAATGAAATAGCAGCATGTATCTTGTTTGAGGTTTTAGATCCACATAAAGAGAAAACAACTGAGTTTACATTAACAACTTGTTTGAAGAAGCCAACAGATGATAAATTCAAAGGATATCGCTTAACTTGTCAGAATGACAAAAATGTTCAAGTGGCATCTACGCTAAAACACAATATGAGTGTGAAGATGTATTTGAATGATAATTGTTCATGTACGCAGCTACCAACGTACCGGTACATAAGTTGTAACATAAGAACATACTGTTTAGTTGATAAATAGGAGATGCATTCACCCATGGCATTATTGTGTTATAAGAGATTGTGTTATTATTTTAGGTTGATATCAAAATAAATGTGCTTGCGTTATTTATTTGTGTGGATATTAATGTTATGGATGTATTGTTTAAGTGTTGCTACTAGTGTGTGGATATTAACAAAAGATTACACTCCAACCGAAGACAGTTGTACCGTGTTTTACTATATGACATATATGATGTCATGTGGTGATATAAACTTGCATTGGTGTCTGCTATAACAAACACATTGATATCAGTCCTGGATATCATTGAAATATTCCTTTATAGTCCTCTAGACGTTGTGTGATTCATTAACATTTTCTTAGCATCAATCAGTGTTGATTTGCCTTAACATTCACATTTGAATGGAAATAACCAAAGACAAGTGTGGATTAAATCTTTGTATATTTTGAACATCAACTTTCATTTTCAGTTGTGTGTTTTACTAATAGATGACAGCCGACTTGTGATGAATAATCAAATAATGTTTTAATGTGTTTACATGAATGCACTTATTCCTACCATGTTTTCTTTGTTGTTATACAGAGTCCAACAGCAACCAACCAAAAGACCCAACAGGAACTAGTACCCTGACTACGATAAATGTATCTTGGACCAAACCAGAAGGCACAGTATCTGGCTATCGTGTACTCTGTATTCCAGCTGATGCCGACATCTCTGAAATCAAGATAGATGAAGGAGACACTACCAATACCGAGTTTCAAGGACTCACTCCTGGCAGGCAATATGAGCTAGAAATCTATGCACTTAATGAAGATATTGAAAGTGATAAGACAACTCTCAAACAAAGTACAAGTAAGATTGTCTTTCTTCCTCACCTGCTTGCTTGTGGTAGTTCCTCTGTAATAGGCCAATCCAGTAAGCCCCTCCCACTGCACACGTGACAATGCACATGTGTTCCTCTTCAATATGTCACACTGTATGTTCCAGTTGTGCGCTCCACCATATTCGCGTGTACATTTGTTGGGCTTTAGGAAATGCATGTCGGACATTAGCCACAGCTGTGATTGGTCAGAAACAAATGGGGTGGCGCTTAATGGATCGGTCTATTGCAAAACGTGTACCATACTGCACAAATTTAGTATGAATACACTTTGAACTAACCAACCACCATGCATTGAACAACTGCTTTTTAATTGTTGCTTTTTTAACTTAATACAGAACCCAATGCTGTTGTGGATCCTGCCACTGAATCAGTCAGCATGCATACGATCAATCTAACATGGACAAGGCCAGAGGGAGACATAACTGGCTATCGTATTAACTATGAACCAGTCACCAGCACCAATAATGCTAATCAGTCAGACAATGCTTCAACTGAAGCTACATCAGAAGCTGATAAACCAGATAAAGATGAAGCAGGTGATGGACTTGATAAACCTAATCAAAATCAAGGTGAAGACATTGATGGCAAAGAGGAGCAGGATGGTAGCGAGGACAAACAAACTGATGACAAGGAAAAACCCACTACTGATGAGGAGAAACCTGATAATTCGTTAGACAATAACAAAGACCAGCTTGCTGATGACCAGGATAACCCGGACAGTGGGAGCCAGGCTGCTGATATTCAGACAATAGATATTGACACTGCCGATACAACCAAAGCAGAACTTACTGGACTTACACCAGGGCAACCTTACCAGATTCAAATCTATGCCTTGAGTGGAGTTGAGGAGAGCAAGGAAGTAGTGATAAACTGCACAACAAGTAAGTTATCTTTCTTTCCCTTAAGTTGAAAGTAATGCCTGATTTAATGTTGTCAAGTTGTTCTATGTTTTTTTTACAGGTGGATATAATTGGATTTATTAGTACTTCTTCTATGTTGTCCAAGATTCAAAACCAAGGTTTTCTGTAAAATATCCGTATCCAATGCTTGAATTAAGGCCAAGCCTGACACTCTTCATGAGATTCTGTTCATTAGTTGGCCTATATTGTTTTGTCATCAAATTGAAAGTATACCGAGGATATAGATTGGTGATCTTCATGATAATTCTAACACATGTATGGGATTTATCCTCTTGACCTCTTTATTGTTTAGTGCCAGGAAAAGTGGGAGATCCCCACATATTGACATCTAGTGCAAATTTGACTTGCATGTGGTCCCCTCCAGTGGGAATTGTTACTGGTTACAGAGTGACCTGTGCAATCCTTTCAGAAGAAACCAGTGAGTCTTCTGAGCAGCCAGTCAGGGTTGCTGGCAGTGAGTACACAAAGAATCTAAGCACCTGCTCCAGGGAAATCTCAATCGAGGGGGTCAACCATGACAGTGATTACATGGTGGAGATTTGGGCCCTCAGTGGAGAGGTGGAAAGCCACAGTGTTGTTCTGTCTGCCAGACCAATGCCTCCTGACAGTGAGTCTCATTGCTGCAGCAAGCACTGATTGTGATATGTTCTGTCCTGATGGTGATATGACATGATGGTGATATGCCATGATGGTGATAAACCATGATGGTGATATACCATGATGGTGATATACCATGATGGTGATATGCCATGATGGTGATAGGCACTGTCCCGATGGTGATATACCATGATGGTGATATACCATGATGGTGATAGGCACTGTCCCGATGGTGATATACCATGATGGTGATATACCATGATGGTGATATACCATGATGGTGATATATCACGATGGTGATATTTTGTGATATACTATGATGGTGATATACCATGATGGTGATATACCATGATGGTGATATTTTGTGATATACCATCATGGTGATATACACTGTCTTGATGGTGATGTACGCTGTCTTGATGGTGATGTACACTGTCCCGATGGTGATTTACGCTGTCTTGATGGTGATGTACGCTGTCTTGATGGTGATATACATTGTTTTGATGGTGATGTACGCTGTCTTGATGGTGATGTACACTGTTTTGATGGTGATGTACATTGTCTTGATGGTGATGTATGCTGTCTTGATGGTGATGTACACCGTCTTGATGGTGATGTACACCGTCTTGATGGTGATGTACACTGTCCTGATGGTGATATACACTGTCTTGATGGTGATGTACATTGTCTTGATGGTGATGTATGCTGTCTTGATGGTGATGTACACCGTCTTGATGGTGATGTACACCGTCTTGATGGTGATGTACACTGTCCTGATGGTGATATACATTGTCTTGATGGTGATGTACACTGTCTTGATGGTGATGTACACCGTCTTGATGGTGATATACATTGTCTTGATGGTGATGTACACTGTCTTGATGGTGATGTACACCGTCTTGATGGTGATATACATTGTCTTGATGGTGATGTACACTGTCTTGATGGTGATGTACACCGTCTTGATGGTGATGTACACCGTCTTGATGGTGATGTACACTGTCCTGATGGTGATATACATTGTCTTGATGGTGATGTACACTGTCTTGATGGTGATGTACACTGTCCCGATGGTGATGTACACTGTCCCGATGGTGATGTACACTGTCCCGATGGTGATGAACACTGTCTTGATGGTGATGTACACTGTCTTGATGGTGATATACACTGTCTTGATGGTGATGTACACTGTCCTGATGGTGATATACATTGTCCAGATGGTGATATGCCTCGATAAGTTGTCTCAATGGTAGTATACATTCCCTTAATGGTGATGCATTGTACCGATGGTGATACTCTCTCTCACGATGGTGATACACACTATACACTGTCTTGATGGTGGTATACACTGTCTTGATGGTGATATACACTGTCTTGATGGTGATATACACTGTCCTGATGGTGATGGAAACTGTCCTGATGGTGAATGACACTGTCTTGATGGTGATATACACTGTCACGATGGCGTTTCGCACTGTCCAGATGGTGATATACACTGTCTTTATGGTGATGTACACTGTCTTGATGGTGATGTACGCTGTCTTGATGGTGATATACCCTGTCCTGATGGTGATATACTTGTACCGTGATGGTGATAAGCCATGATGGTGATATACCATGATGGTGATGTACACTGTCTTGATGGTGATATTACACCGCCCGATAATGATATACACCGTCTTGATGGTGATGTACACTGTCTTGATGGCGATGTACACTGTCTTGATGGCGATGTACACTGTCTTGATGGCGATGTACACCGTCTTGATGGTGATGTACACTGTCTTGATGGCGATGTACACTGTCTTGATGGCGATGTACACTGTCTTGATGGTGATGTACACTGTCTTGATGGTGATGTACACTGTCTTGATGGTGATGCACACCATCCTGAAGGTGATCTGCACTGCCTTGATGTTAATCGCACTGCCCTGTTGGAGATACTATCCCGATGGTGATGTACATAATTGTCCTGATGGTGATATACCCTGTCCTGATGGTGATATTATACTGTCCTGATAATGATATACACCGTCTTGATGGTGATGCACACCATCCTGAAGGTGATCTGCACTGCCTTGATGTTAGTCTGCACTGTCCTGTTGGAGATAAACTATCCCGTTGACAATATTCACTTTCCTGATGGTGGTATACATTATCCCGATGGTGATATACACTGTCTTGATGGTGATATTACACTGTCCTGATGGTGAATGACACTGTCTCGATGGTGATGTACACTGTCTTGATGGTGATGCACACTGTCTTGATGGTGATATACACTGTCCTGATGGTGATATTATACCGCTCGATAATGATAAACACTGTCTTGATGGTGGTGTACACTGTCTTGATGGTGATATACACTGTCTTGATGGTGATATTACACTGTCCTGATGGTGAATGACACTGTCTTGATGGTGATGTACACTGTCTT
Organism: Astropecten irregularis; assembly: GCA_963971285.1. Classification (NCBI taxonomy): domain Eukaryota; kingdom Metazoa; phylum Echinodermata; class Asteroidea; order Paxillosida; family Astropectinidae; genus Astropecten; species Astropecten irregularis. Next base: position 16,350,279 of record OZ020258.1, on the reverse strand, counting down.
GATGGTGATGCACACTGTCTTGATGGTGATATACACTGTCCTGATGGTGAAATTATACCGCTCGATAATGATATACACTGTCTTGATGGTGGTGTACACTGTCTTGATGGTGATATTACACTGTCCTGATGGTGATGTACACTGTCCTGATGGTGATATACACTGTCTTGATGGTGATGCACACTGTCTTGATGGTGATGTACACTGTCTTGATGGTGATATACACTGTCCTGATGGTGATATTATACCGCTCGATAATGATATACACTGTCCTGATGGTGATATTACACTGTCTTGATGGTGATATTACATTGTCCTGATGGTGAATGACACTGTCTTGATGGTGATATACACTGTCCTGATGCTGATATTATACCGCTCGATAATGATGTACACTGTCTTGATGGTGATGTACACTGTCTTGATGCCAGTGGTGATGTACACTGTCCTGATCATGATATCATTTTCCTAATATCTTGATGGCGTTACCAACACTGCCTAGTTGAATGCACTGCCCTGGTTATTGGCTCATTGAACCTCTGATGATACAAAGCTGTAGCTCCACCAAATAATGTATCAAAGGAAGAGCAACCTTCACCAGGCTTCTTTGTTCTCTGATTTTGCTATTTTTCTGTGCTGTTTGATTTTGTTCGCCTTAGATTTTAGCAGTTTTGTTTTGGGCTTTGATTTGATTTCTCTTAGAGCTTGTCCCAGTCCAAGAAGCAGAAGTACGCTCTTCAGACACTTCACTTTCTGTCTCATGGACAGTACCAGAGGAAACTGTCCATACTGCATACAAGATCACATGCAGGCCTCATGACTCGATGGATGAGCTTACAGAAGTTAGATTAGTCAGTAATATCAAGAAAGCTGTAACATTCTCAGGATTAGCTCCTTGCACAGAGTATGTAATTCAGGTCATTGCAGTCATGGGTCAGGTAGAGAGTGAGAGTGTGGATAAGACTGCATCAACAACAGGAATTCAAATATCAACATCGGAGAACTCTGAAGTTGACAATTCTACATCAGCAAGTGAGTCATGTGGACAGCACATCGCACAGTTTTGCACATTGCAGTGTAAATTCTGCACAATTTTCCTTAAGTTCAGAACTGATTCGATTCACTTTTATCTGCAGGATAAAATCTCCACGTTTGTCAATGCATACAAACAAGACATCAGCAGTAAAGGGAAACATGTTTTTATTCATTTCTCTCTCAAGAAACCATACAAGATTGTGGAGACCCTCTATCGCTGGGTCCTTTCACATTGCAAATGATTCATATTAAACCAAACCTGATATTTCTTTATAATAACTTTTCTTCACTAAGTTCACTTTGCAGTTTAACGTTTGTTTCCTCTCTTGTACTAATTTGTTTGCCTCCAAAACATGAACAGTAGTTATACTTTCAAACACAATGAGCTTGAATGGTGGTCCAGTGATATAACACTTTTAATCCATGATGTTATGTAATACAGCTCCAAATCAAGTACTTGATGTAACTGCTTCCGGCAAAGAAGATTCTGTGGAAGTCTCATGGGGGATTCCTGAAGGACCCGTCAATGGCTTCCGGACAGTCTGTAAACTTTTAGACATGGAACTTGTTAAGATCCTGGCAGCCAACAGGACTTCAGTTTCCTTTGGCGGCTTAGATGCAGACTCTGAGTATACATTGGAGGTTTACACAATCAATGAAGGTCTTGAGAGTGAGCCAGTGGAATTACTTGTGAAGACGACAGTTGCAGAGGAGGTGAAGCATGAAGGAAATATGGAAGATTTACAAAGTAAGCTGTAATCGACAGGAAAAATATAATTCTTATTCCTGAGAACCAAAGTTTGTTTTACGTATTGGAAATGAAACAAATAGTACTCATTTCCTTGGTTTTCCCCTTTTGAATGAAGATTTTAATTTTGTAGGTCTCTACATGTACAGTACATGTACATGTTTAATTACGGATGATACATTCGTAACAATAACTACTGGTATTTAGACCCAATCTTGGATCTGTCGCATAATGAGGAGAAAACTTGTGAAAAGTTTAAACATTGTGATTTGACCCTTGCCTATATGTGCAATTGCAATGCTTACCCTCCACAGAGCCCAAACAAGTTATAGATGCAGCATTGACTGATATCACAGAATCATCACTCAGTGTTTCTTGGAAGAAGCCAGACGGACCAATCACAGGCTTCAGAATTGATTGCAACAATCCACCCAGCCAATCACAATGCAAGATCCTAGACCACGGGAAAACTGGTGCAAGATTTTCTGGTTTGGAGGAAGGGACTGATTATTTGGTAGAGATTTATAGTTTAAACCAAGAGAAAGAAAGCGAAGCTGTGGTATTGAGGGGACAGACAATGTCTCAAGTCTCATCGGACTCTCCAGAAGAGGAAAGTGAGTTAATACCTGTTGTATCACCAGTCGTTTGAAGTGAGGTATTGTTATGGAGTGAAAGCAAGATACTCAGCACCTTCATCTTCACACATGTTACACAGTTGTCTATATGGTCCGAATGGACTTCATGCACATAAAATGCAAGCACAACCTTAATAACATTGATGTGTAATAATATTAAAATGCAACTAATCTCACATAAAGCAATTTAGCACTCACAAATTATGTACAGATGGCACCAAAAGGAAATAATTTTCTCTCTTATATTCAAGGGGGGAATAGAGGTGGGTCAAATACATTCATCTTACAATTTAACCAAAATAATTGCACTGTTCCATACATGTGATTATTGCAGTACACATTTTTGGATATCTTTTTAACAGAAGTTAACAGTTTGATTGATTATGTTTTAGAAATACATCTTCTGTGCACTAATTTAAATTCATATTGAGTGATTACAGTAAACCTATGACTGCTTTTGAATGCATCTAACGCAGGCATATATAGATGTTTCTTGGATTACAAGAGTAGTGAATAGCCCTCATGGTAAAATTTGAAGCTTGAAACTGTGTACAGTTATATCAGACACCAGTATCATTTTGAATGTCTATATTGGCTTCATTACAATCATGAGTTTTCTGTGCAGGCCTCAGTCAAATTATCTGTTGCAAGAAGTAAACAAACGTGTGAAAATAATAACTTGAACATGTTCTTGCTGAAAGGACTTTGGAATGTGTTATGATAATTAAAACAAGACTAATATTGCCTGCAGAGCCCCTGCCAGTCCTGGAAGCTACGTGTGAGTCAATGGCAGACTGTCTCCGAGTATCTTGGAAGAAGCCAGAAGGACCTGTAACTGGGTTCAACATCTCACTAGCTGTTAGAGACAACCAAGAAGATCCAGAAATCAGACTCATTGGTGCTGCGAAGTCGTCAGTTGAGTTCAGGCGTCTTACAGTAGGCACTGCTTACCTGATAGGGATTGTAACCCTGAATGGACAGGTTGAGAGTCAAGTGGTGCAAGTTGAGGGTATCATCAAAGAGTTACAGAGTGAGTTGACTTGGCTCAGTATATAGCTGAGTGTTGTCACTGATTGAAGTTCTTGGTGTGACCAACATTGCCTCTCAGTCTCACAGGTTTTGGAGTATATTTATCATTGGCTGTTGTAATATTGCCAGTACTAAATCTGCAGAGTATTTGCTAATTGCACCTCCTGTTTTGCAGTTTGCATATTTTGATGTTTTCACTAACATGTGTTAATTTATTTAATTATCCATTCTTTTCAAGGTAATCCAACATACACGACAGCTGATTTCCTTCACTGTAACAAAAGTTATAATATTATCTTCTGATTTCAGATGCTGTTTGACCGCATTGTGATTTTGATTTAATTGAATTTTCACAGTACTAATGGAATTGACTTTCATTTTATCTTTTCACTTTGGTTAAATAGTAGCCGCTTGCAGTGTAGTATGGAAATAATATCAGTCCAGTGCATTGATATTTGCTGTTTATGCTTAGTAGCACCCAATGCTATTCAGATATGAGCTTATGTTTTTGTTCACAGGTGTTAGTTAAATTAGGATATTGATCAAACATTTTGTGTAATTTCTATATTGTTCTTTTTTCCTTTTTTCGTCTTCAAATTTTGTGTTAAGTATTTGTTTTTGCCATTATCTCACATTAAATAGTTGGTGTGCTTTGTACGGTCACCTTTTGTTCAAAACCAGCACTACTTGTATTGAAATAAAATTTAGACCATTGGAACAATTTGTCTTGTATACTGTTACCGTTGTGGTCATAGTAGCAACATCAAATTGACTTTTAGTCAGTGTTTTTCCGTTTATGGGAAAGTTATTTCCTCTGTTTAATTATGTTTGATCAAATACTTTAATACAGAGCCTTTGCCAGTGTTGGACCCACAAACAAGTGGCACAGTAGACACAGTGACTGTACAATGGACAGCACCAGATTGTCAATACAGCGGCTTCCGTGTTCTGTGCAGCACAAGTGCCAGCAATGCTCAAAAGACAACTGGAGATACTGAAGATGATGCAACCAATAAGAAACAAGATGAAGGACAGGAGGACAATCCATTACCTGATGACAATGGTAATGGCAACCCTGCTGGAGATGAGTTAACACCCCCTACTGATGACAAAACATCTGGAGATGAGACAACTCCCAAAGATGAAATGCCAGCAAACACTGATAACAAACCATCAGATGATTCAAACACTGAAGCTGAGGGTAGTATGCGTGTTATTGAAGAGAAGAAGGTGGATGCAGGCGTGACAGAAGTAGAGTTCACAGGCCTGGATCAAATGACAGATTACTCATTCCAGATTTTCACCATCAGTGATGAAGTGGAAAGTGAGGCTGTTACTGTTGAAGGAAAAACAAGTAGGTTTTTTTTATTTTCGAATTGCCATTTAAGATTTGTTTATTTTAAGGTTCGTTATAGAGGATTGGCCTTAAAGGTATAATACATGATTGCTAAAGTTCACAGAGCAGCAGCCACACTTTGTCTGATCCAGCATGTACATGAATCAATGGACCTGAGAAAATTAGTTCAATCAGACATCGAAGTAACGACTAAAAGGCGAAACCTCAACTCAATTTTTCTTATGAAACATGAAGGACTTAAAGAATGGTTTGATCTTACCCCGAGATCAAACTGTTTTCAGATAAATACACCATTTCAGGTAGAAATATTTTAATGGTATGTTTCTACCAGCACCATCTTCATACCCTGAAAGTTATACGTAAATCTGTGATCATTTCTGTTTGGGTTTGTTACCAATCCTGTTCTGTACCTTTAAGCTGTTACTTTTATACTCAAAGAGTCTGTAAGAATGGCTTAAAAACATGGCTGTTCTGTTTCAGTGCATCGGCATACATTTTTTACCATGTTCCAAAATTTGTACTGTCACCTGCCGTTGCTAATTTTGTCACTGGTGTCCTGCCAATGTACTACTGTTCTTTCCGATGTGAAACCGTGGTACTACCGTAAGTACCAGTCCCTGAAAATTGACTTATTGAGCTCCGGTATCGCTTCCGCGAGTCAGATCATCTAGGTGTGACTGGGCTTTCATTGATCAAAATGTTAAAATTTTATGTCATTCATAAGTCAATGTTGATCCGCATTTAACACAGACTTGGTTTGTCAGCTGACTTCAAAATGAATGTGCACATTGTGTATTTCAGGCAGTTCTGTCTAACAACTCACTTTTTTCATTTACTTTCAGAGCAAGATGTTCTTCCATCACGTAAGTACATTACTTTTGAACTTAACGTGAATGCTTAGATCATTTCAGGTAATAGCCACAGCATCTGACAGACATGTTATCCAAAGGTTATAGGGAATTGTTCCTTTAATGTTCAGACATGAGTGTATACGGGTGTGGTTATGTAGAACCCTGAGATGCCTTGTGAAGGTTTTGGTGATTTGTCAGATTTTATTCAATGTGTCAGTCAGCCTTTGACCACTTATTCTCCAATTTCTCTTCCTGTTGTCTTATGATTATTTCATTCATATCAGCAATGGATCATTTTTACATGTTATGCAGATTTCATCCCTTGAGTGAATGCCACATATCACATTAGTTTACCGCTTTCCATTCCTGCTGTTTTGTATATTTTTCCATTACTTAGATATTGTTGACAGTTGTTTTAAATCTTCATGTTTTGATAGAGGGTGACTGGAAAGTATGGATCACAACGGCTGCCGACTCTAAGCCTAGTCATAATGCTCATGTCCACATCGTTGTGTATGGTGATAAAGGCAAGACACAACCAATACCATTGACTGAAGATGACCAGCATTCATACTTCCTAGCGTCAAATACAGATGAATTTGATGTAAGTTACATTTAAGTGAAATTGTATCATTTCAGAAGGGGAAAGCCAGCAGGCTACCAGAAGATGTTGCAATTAGTTCCAAATGACCAGGGAAGGTCTAATAACACCGGTTCTTCTCAGATCCACATACTCTCACAGAAGAGATTGCACGATGTCACCGCAAACCTACCTTATTTTAGTACTTCCACCATGCATAGCTTCAAGTCTTATTTGTCTTCCACTTTATTAACCATTAGCCTAAGCCAGTCTACATGCAGTATTATGAAGCTAATAATCAAATCCATATTTTAAGGGAAAAAACATCATGTCACATTTCATTTTAATAACTAAAGTGATTGTTTGGTATTTTTGTTTCTCCTGTTACAGATCAACGTTGGTGAGATTGGTAGCATCTATAAGATCCGCATCGGTCATAGTGATGACACTGATTGGGAGGGATGGCATCTCACTCAGGTAAATCACAAACGCTGTTGTTGATCTTATTCAAATGACACTCAATGTATCTTGTACTGTGCTGTGAGTTTATACTGTGCATTGAACTATACTGGCAGGGCAATTCTTTTTGAAGTTCTCTCCTGACCTGTTCATCTAATCTGGATTATACTCAGGTGAAGATGAAAGACAAGCAAACTGATGAGGAGTTATTATTTGACTTTGATCGTTGGATGTCCCGACAAGAAGATGACTTTGATGTTGTCCGTGAGTTGCCTGCAATTAGAGAGGATCAAGACACATTACCAGGTAGCCATGGCAATTTTCAAGATAATACCATATCATGAAATTTTTCTTCCAAAAGTGCTTCATTTTTGTATTCACTTTTTTAGACATGATATATGTAGATTCTGATCACAACAATGATTTAATGAATAAAGGTGTGTTTTAGGTTTCATAAACAAAACACCAAGGAATGTTTAAAGGTGACCAAATTCATTCCAAAGCTGCTTTTACAAAGTAATAGATTGCTTGACTTGTTTTTAATTAAGATCTATTTTCCTCCTTAAATTTAACATACGTTTTTAAACCTTCTTTCTTCATTGTAGTGAACGTATACCATGTTAGTGTAGCAACTGGTGATCGTTGGGCCACTTATACTGATGCAAAGCTTTGGATTATTCTACATGGTGAGAGAGGTGATACTGGCAGAAGAATTCTGTATCATTCATTGAATCATACAGTCAAGTATATGAGAGGGCAGGTAAGTCTCTTACATACACTATTAATACTAGGAGTAAAAATGTCTCAAATGTATGCTGTGATTTCTTTCTGTGGTGTGACAATGGTAAGAGTATGACTCCTGGCAAATCTTTGGTTGTTTTTTGTAGATTGATGAATTCAAGGTGGAAGCAGTGTCTCTTGGTGAAGTGTCTATGGTTGAGATAGGACATGATGGTGTGGGTTATGGTAAGTCAGACTTCATTTGTTACTCAAATCTTAGGTTTAATTTGTCTACTGGTATTTCGCCTTTCATTTTGGTAACACTGCCACAGTGTGTAATTTAATCGCACCATTAATTTATGTCAATCAGTGATCAAGAAATAATCTCTGTAAGGTTTGAGGCTTTGGATGGTAGAGGCACAATTGAGTGAAGAATGTACCATTATAGAAAGTGGGGTGGTTCTGAAAATAAACACTTCTAGTTCTTTCAGAGCCGCCTCTCTTCCCAGCGGAGCTTTTAATTAATAACACCATATGTCTACATTGCATGTTCCAATTCATCAAGAAAATTTAGAGGAATTTGTTGAAGTATCAAGTTGATAAAGTGTTGTCTCAAAATAGCTGTAAAGTCAACTGAAACTTCGGCATTTTCTTCTTAGTAAGAGGCCAAGTGACATGATTTTAATCATACATTTGTGATCTTTGATATTTTTGTTTGTTTCTAATTATCAAAAGAAAATTTTGAAATGTGAAATGTCTTCATCAGGTGCTGGCATTTTCATCAAGTACGTCAGCGTTAAAGAGAGTGCATCCTCCGACAAGGAGTATCTGTTTGCTTGTAATAGTTGGCTAGATGACCATATGGAAGACAGACAGACAAACAGACAGCTCCAGCTATTGGGTAAGTACACTTAGGAACAATGGAAAGACAACAGAAAGCTGCCATTTCAGATGCAAATCTGTTGAGTTCTTGAGGAATTATTCTTGCACATTTTACAGTGAACTTGTGTTCTTTTTCTTACATTGTAGGTGTCAGACCGACTGCAGAAGACAGCAGTGATGAATCCACATCAGGTAAGATTTCTTCTTATACATACAAAATAGTGTGGTTTCGTATCTAGTGCGAGATGCGGTGGTGGCCATGACACATGACATTTGTGGGGTGCACATAACATTATTCCCAGCGTGAAATTAACTACGCATATCATGCGTAAGACAGCAAAGAAAGGTGGCGCATGAGGAACATCGAACATCAGAAATATCTTCGCACATATTTGTGATGTGTGATACATCGTACATCACAAATTCACAAATATCTGCGCAGTTTTGTTATGCGATGTTTGCACATGCATTATAATGACGTGTAACGATACATTGTACATCACAAATCTGCGCACATTTGTCTTTGTGTCTTTTTATAGTGGTATTTTTTTTTTGAATAATCTTTGTTTGCTTTAGTTTACGATATTTAGAAATCAAGTGAAATGTATGCAATATTTTTTTAAAACAGCGTCATCTGTCGCGACAAGTGCTATAACAGTATGCAGTTATTGGTTGCGATTCGCCCATAATGTCGTATGTCATGGCGGCCACAAAAATGCGTAAGGACACTATACACAAAATGTTGCAGACAACAGTTAATCAGCTGTCATGTATAGTGTAATCTTTGAGCTGCACTTGGTTATGGTTATAATCATTTGCCACCCAGTGATATATATCTTCATTTTAATTTGATTAGACACATCAGATACTAACTGGAAGGTCTTTGTAAAGACCAGTGACTCAGAGGATGCTGGAACTGCAGCCAATGTCTTTTTGACTGTGTTTGGAGAGAAGGACCGATCACAACAACATGTACTACAGGGGAAAACATTGCAAGCCAGCACTGAAGAAGAATTTGATGTAAGTACATTGCATTGGAATCAAGGTGGAGTTTATTTGAAGAAATGTATTTTGAAGATTGCTGTATGCTTCATCCGTTGTGGAATGGACGTACACCAAGCTGAGAGATTCAAGGCAGAAGATGATAGGTGTTGCTGAGATGAGGGCCTTTATTGGTGTCCATATATATCAAAGTGCCCACTAACCAGCATTACTGGTCACTTCATCCTGCCTTGCACAACCAGATAAAACCAGACCATGACCAGGAACGGGTTTGATATTCTGAATCCACACCTGACCTGCAACAGCTTTGTAGATGACCCCAATAACATTAAGGAAAGAGGGCATTGGTTCTCCTTTGTGAAGGCACACCCAGTCCACCCACTTTAGGCCATTTTGGGATGAGGTCAGGAAGTTATGCTGGGAGAAAAAAAAGCCCATCTTCATGGACCGCCTCTACAAGTCAGTGGCCCTGGCCAGGAAGACGCTCTTCAAGAAGTCTTACATCACCAGAGCAGTAATAAGCAACAGCCGATACCTCCCCTCAGACCTGCTCAATGCACCTGCAAATCCAAATTGTGCCGGCATAGCTGAAATAAAGACGACACCCAAAGGAACATTCTATACCCAGGTCATTGTATCCACTTGGAAGGACTTCAAGGTGATACTGATGCTTTCCACAGGCCACCAAGGATGGTGCAATCCAGATGAGCTCAGCTGAAAGGGAAAGTTCCCTACAAGCTCACTGGTTGTCTCATCGTTACGGTTACCCCTGCTACTAGCAGCAACATGATACTCCATTAACATCTTCCAAGCCATTTGACCATGCCTCATTCATGGTAGAACTTGCCATGGAAATGATCAATGGGATTGCATAGGGTGGCACTGTGCGGCATCCTAGGGCGGCATCCTCCATTACAACGATAGATGGCCACACATGCACCAAGATGCGAGGCAAATATCCCAAATTGTGTCAGTTGTGCAAGGACCATGATGGCATCATTGCAAAAGGCCAAACCAAGAACACCCCAAAAGGCTGTGAAGTGTGTGGTATCCATCTTTGCTCGGGGAAGTTCTTGATGGCCTTCCAATCAGTTGCCAAATAAGACATCAGCCACCACAACCAGGTTGGAGTACCGGTACCTTCTTGGCGACATGACAAATCAAACCTCCAAACCTCTCTCCCTAGAAACGAAAAACAAAGACAAAAACAAACAAACAAAAAGCAACCAAACCCCCCTAAAATTACCCCTCCCAGAGACCTTTCCACCAACCCACCCAACCTCCCATCCTTCCCTTGGCAATGATTAGGACTTTTGTGACTGTCGTACAGTTCTTTCTGACTATGAGCCTCCCCTTTCCCCCTTACCTTCCCCTTACATGTACTCTCTGTTTGTTCATTTATATGTCTGGTTTTTTTTATTTGTTGGAGGAATGATGATTCGAGTACCACAAAAATTGAAGGGTGTTGGGAGGATTTAGGATGAATGCAGTTTTTGAAAGTAGGACCACAAGAGGATTTAGAAGAAGGAGAAGAAAAAACAGAGGAATGGGAAGAAGGAGATGCAGAGAAACTTTGACTCCAGTTCAGATAATGAGGAGGCGACTTTGAGGACAACTGTTGCAAAGAAAAAACAGATTCCCTGCGAGAAGCCAAGGAGGGCCATTTCCCATAGTGACGATGCAGATCTGAGGGCCGCCATAAGAGCAAGCGCGAAGGAGGCAAGTGTTCAGATGACCCTCTGTCACTACCAGGCTCTTGTTTATTCATCATCTGAGAGCGAGGAAGAATTCATCTCCGAAGCTGTTAGAGCTGTTAGGGAGTTGAAGCTAAGTAATTCTTCTCGGGAGGAGGAAGAGGAGGAGGATGAGAAAGAAGTGTCAGCTGAGGACATACAAGAAACCCATCTTAAAGACCCAAGAAGACCATCCAACCAATTTCTGACAATGATCCTGATCCTCCGTCAGTGTACCAACTTGACTACGCACTTTCCCTAGATGGCTGGACCAGGACCCTGACAGATGTTAACATTCATCCATCTATCCAGACCAACATTCCTTAAGTGTATCTCCCCACTCTACTACTTTCATCACTTCTTCCGCTGACATTGCTGTCATCTATAGTGGACCAACACCAAACTTAAATGTGCTAAACAAATTCAAAAGATGATAGAATTGTCAGAGATAAGGGCATTGAGTTTGACATACTCAACCAGTACATCACCTGCAATCGCTACCTTCACGTTAAAAAAACATCTTGTCTATTCCCTCGAGCCTGTTTGGAAGGAATTGAGGAAAAGGTGCCGGCACTGATACAACGCCCGTTGGGAGCTTGCACTGGACAAAGCCATGATAAAATACAGAAGATTCAAGTCCAATGTCAGGAAATTATATATGCCTTTGAAACCCATCAGAGGTGTGACGGCCAAGCCAAAGGACACACAAAGACAACAAGGAAGGGGTGCCTTGTATATTGAATGCTCCTCTGCCCAGGGAGCTGCTTCATGATGTTCCACTCTTCTAAAAAGATACAGAGCAGCAGAACATCAGCAACCACCAGCACCAACTCTGACTAATTGCTTGCTGTTTTCCTGCTCTCAAACCTTCTCCCCACAAAACACCCCAAATCCCAGAAAACAAACCCCACATCAAAAAAGCCATTTACCTTTACACCATCCCCTATCCCTACCTATCTCTACCCTCCCACCCGGTCCTTGGCAATGATTTTCTGAATATTAGGACTGTTATACAGTTGTTTCAATCTATGAGCCTTCCCCCCTTCCCTTCCCCCTGTTGTTTGTTTCTTGCATCTGTCTGGTCTGTTTGTCTGTTGGCTTGAGGGGTTTTTGTGGAAGATTTTTGACAATTGAAGATGAATTCAGAAAAATGATGGTAGTGGGAAAGTGTTAATAAACCTACATGCCCTATTATAAATGATTATCATTTGCTGGTTTGTCTAGTTAATCTAGCTGAGGACCATTTATAAGAATCTAGTTCAGCTGACAGCACTGTGGGTGGAGTAACAATAACTGAATATTTCTCTTTTTCCAACCCAGATTGAAATGATTGATGTTGGTCAAGTAACCAAAATCCGTCTAGAGCATGATAATTCAGGAGACAGTCCAGCTTGGCATGTGCAACATGTAAGTTCATATTTCACTTATAAATGTCTGTAGTATTATAGTTAAGTCTCACATACATAATGTATGCATCCCTTTTAAAATCTGTTCAGACTTACAATTGTATGGATCGATTCTTTTTCTGTTTTAGGTACGATTAGTAAACCAGAATAAAGCAGAGCTGATGTTCAGAGTTAATGCCTGGTTGTCTTCAGATCAAGGGGATAATCCAAGTATTATCAAAGAAATACCTGCCATCAGGGCTGGAGTAGACCCACTGCCAGGTATGTATATAATGCAGCTATTGCTAAACATATGGAACTTGTAATCAGAAATGGAATAATTTATGCCATGAACTCATGTTGTGTCTGTTTCTTTTCTGTGTTGTTCCTTTTCTTTATTCAGTCATTATTGAATTGTAGTAATGTCAACATTTTCTTGGATGGTGGTGATGAAGGACATATTACTTCATGAATATGCATGAGATTTATTTAAGACATTATATATTTAAAGCTCAAGAAAGGGAAAACATTGATGGAGGTTGTTTTTAATACTCGATGAATATAAAGGCACATTAGGGCATATAGACCTTTCTTTTGCAACGTCACAGCCCAAGTTTTTGCCAACCAACATGGTGGAAACAATGGAGAGCCATCAAAGCCAGGCATACAAATGACCACAATTTAAACACAACGTTTCATAAACCTTGACAGATATTGCTGAATGTAATGCAAACAACACAAGCAATGATGGTACGTATTTGGAAAAGTTTGTAAAAATGTTGAATTTGGTCACGCCGTCTGTCAAGAAGATGTAATGATTTGCAACATTTGGCCACCCATACGTATTGCCAACCAGCATGTCAGTCTTGGAAACAAAATAAAAGTCTATTGGTTTGCTGCATTGAAGTGCAATACATGTAATGGTATATTTTATGTACGTCTGCATGGAAGGAGTGTTTCCAAAAGATACAATTAACATGTTCCTGTAAAACTTCACTATGTTATTAATAATGCATACTTTGGTTTTGTTATTATTTGATAGTTGTGAGTTACATTGTGCAAGTGTACATCAAGGATGATCCAGACAGTGCATCTACTCTACCTGATCTTCACTTGGAACTAGTAGGAGATGCTGGAGTAATGTCAAAACAACAACTCATCAGAACAGCTGAATCAGTAGCACAAACTGACCAGGCTAAGGTAATAGTTGTTGATCATATTGTTTGCAAATTGTAAGGCACAACTTTAAGGGCTCTGAAATAACAGCACAACTTTATGTTTCATTTCAAATGTGTTTTAAGCCCTGTCACACCTAGCCGATCTGCCTCACCGGAGTGATACCGGAGCACAAATTTGGAAATTTTCGGGGATTGGTACTAGAACGGTAGTACTACGGTTTCATATCGGTAAGGAGGGTAGTACATCCATAGGACATTGGTGACAGAATTAGCAATACCAGGCGACGGTAACATTTTCATGCTAAATAATGTTTGCCGATGCAAGCAATGGTATTGCAACTGTACACATCAGCAGTTCATCGGTATGGCTTGTTAAGATCGGTAAAGCACCGGTATTGCCCCGTTAATGGATCGGCAGATCTCCAGTGGCCTCAATGTGTGCCGCACTATTACCGATCTGATACCGTAGTGCTTCCGATGTACTAATGATGTATTACCATTCTTAGCGTAATTGTACTGACCCTCGAAAATCAACAAAATTGTGCTCCCGTATTACTCTAGTCTTGGTTCCAAGACCTTCGTTGTTGCTTTCCCGCGGCCCATATGGCGCCCCCGCCCGGCGGATATGGGAGAATTCTGTCAGACTTTTGGATCGTCACGAAGGTCTTGGATATTTTGTAAAGCGATGTTTAACTTTTTCTTTACTTTTCGTCGAATCTCCCTTGGATTTCACGCTGCATATCATATGCAGTATATTTTATCAACTTTTCGGGGTAAGATTTTGAGGACTGTACTGTATGTACTACGCAGTGCATATCCTATGCCGTCTAGCTCATTGACGAGCTAGCGACCGTCAGTCGCGCTGTCGACATGAAATGGTGGCCTCAACACGGTGCGTTATTTGTGGAAAGCAGCTAATTTCTTGCAAAAAGTACATTTTACTTAGATCTAAATACCAGGGAAAAAAAATAAGTCCAAGAGTTTTCAATTATCACAAATTTACAACCCCAAGAGGTAGAAACGATATGTTTTGGCAACACCTGCCGCCCACAAGTGAAACATGGTGGAAGGAAAAAAGAAGTACAAAACATGTGATTTAAATTAAATGATTTTGTATCGTTTAAATTATTTCGTACCGTTGAAATGATTTTGTATCGTTATAACGTCATATGTTCATTTTTTTTATAACGCTTTCATTTTCTTGATTTAATTTCGTATTCGAAAAATCATTTTGTATCATTAAAAACGATTTAGTATCGTTGAAATGATAACGTCATTATGTTCATTTTTTAAAAACGCTTTCATTTTCTCGATTTAATTTCGTATTCGCAAAATCATTTCGTATCGTTGAAATGATTTTGTATCATTGAAATGATTACGTCATGTTGTATTTTTGAAATGATTTCATTTTCTTGATTTTATTTTCACAATTACAAACAACATGAACAAAGTTTGGTCTACACTGAAGAAAAAACGGCCAACGTTTACAAACTATATACATGTTGTTGGTTGACGTACGAGTTGGTTAGCGCACAAGTTGGTCGGCATACGAGTTTGTCGGCATACGAGTCGGCCGGCGTAGGAAATATGTAAACTTATGCCGCACTTTTTATCCATGTTTTGCCTGTTTAACCTTACAGACTAAGGTAACAAACAAAAAAGATAACAGAAATAAAATAATATATTCCAATGCAGTGTCGCACCATTTTTAATTAAATCTCAATTATTTCTGCTCTTTCACATGAACCCCAAAACTCAAAACAAACTTTCATCTACCCCTCTCTTGGTTTCATTTCACATGTGTCATTTCCTTTTATTTGCATGTCTCTGGCTTTCATGGGATATAAGTAGTGAACATCGGGATTCCGACCATAAACTTTGATGTCGATCACTTTTGCAGGATGTAGATAGACTTTGTTATTTATCCATCCAAATAACCACAGGTACCATCCAGACTTGTTCAGATCTGAAATGTTATTAATATGAAGTTAAATTTACTTCAAACATATACACAGATTACTGTGTATTTCAGTGGCTAATTTACAACATAATGTAGAAAACCACGGTTGACGAATTATTGTACCTTGGAATACTAGAATTTCATTGCATTTGGTCAAAAAACATGAAGCAAGGAGTTTTAAACGTGCTATAAAAGTATTTAGCCTGAGGCCTAGACCTATAAACAAAAATCCATTTACACTGTATACATGTACAATGTACAGTATGCATGCATGGTACAGTACATAGTCACCTGTACACTGCATGGCAATACACACCGTGGGAAAGTTACACATTATGCAGCGATCTCTGTGTGTTGCCCTTTTGACCTGGCCATTGCCATGGTAGCTGACCACAAGCCTCGAAGTTATGATTTATATGCATATTCAATCACCATACGTCATACGCGCTGTGCCTTATTACCATAATCTGGCCCCGCCCTCAAATACAAAATATCCAAGACCTTAGTGACGATCCAAAATTCTGACAGAATTCTCCCATATCCGCCGTGCGGGGGCACCCTATGGGCCGCGGGAAGCAACAACGAAGGTCTTGGAACCAAGACTAGTATTACTCCGGAATTGCTCCGGCAAGTCAGATCGGCTATGTGAGACAGGGCTTTAATTATTCAAGTGATATCTGGACGGGGTTCGACCGATGTTCTCGCCATTGTTAATTTTGTTAATTTAAATGAAACTCATTTTGCATTATGGAATAAGTAGAAAGGTTTAATGCATTTCCATTTAATACAAATTAACAATCTATCCATTGTCTCCTTGAAATGTTTAACTCTTTTGATGTAACCACCTCAAAGGTTGTCCAGTTTGCAATGTTTCCATGGTTTGTCAAGATGACTAGCTCTTGAGAACCAAGAATGATGTTAAAATCTGTTCCATGCCATTTAAATTGCTAAGCAATTTGTGCTTTGTTTGGGTTCTACCCCAGGTGGATACCTACCAGTTTGAAGCTGTTTCAGTTGGTAAGGTGCTATCAGCTACACTGAGAATCAGCTCTAGTGAGCAACAAGACACCTGGTTTGTGGATAAGGTCACCATACAGGAAGGCAAATATTCTACAGTACGATCAGTCCTACCTTGCAAGATGTGGTTTGGTAATGCCATTATTGGTGAAGATGGTAATACAGTCTTACAAACAGACATCAAATCTGAAGGTAAGTCCTCAGTATTCCCTTCCACAATTTGTCTTTACAAGATCTCCAACTAATTAATGTTGAAAATAACATGGACATTACAGATTCATGGCAGTAATGAACACAAAGCATTACCGTCTTTCTCAAAATATTGAAAAGTGAACAAAGAAATATTTTCTTGAAATCATTATCTACTCCTTAAAAAGTATATTCCTTTGGAGAAACAATATACATATACTTGCTTAACAGGATACACTCTTTGGAAAACATTGTGCATTTCCCGAAAAACACAATTTATCTAAAGTTAGTACTCATTATCTCTAATGTTGTTAGTTTACTACAAGATTGTTGAATCAATCTGCATGCTTCTGCTGAAGAAATTAATAAGCATTCTTGTGTTCTGGTTAGATTTAGTGGATGAAGAAATGGAATGATTTTATTGTGAGCAGCAAGAATGAAATGTTTGTTTGTATCAGATAAGTGATGTCAAAATACATTGCATGTTGAATTTGCCATGATTGTTTCTTTGCAAATCTAATGAGATTTTAGCAGGTTGTTTGCAAGTTTTACAGTAGTTTGGCATGCCACATGGCATTAACATTGTAGAAGGAATGCTACACTCTCTTGTTTTGTTAAGCTTTTTTGAATGAATGAAGGAATGTCACTGTTTTTATGTCAAGGAACAACTGTTCTGGAGAGGGATTTATTCTTTGAAGGCAAGTTAATGCACAGAGAATGATGGCTTCTTTTTCACAGCACAGCACACAATCACTTCATCCGTCATTTGACAGGTTTTTTTGCAATTAATTTTCATTTTTCTTATAAATAGCTTTTTCTCACTTTTCCAATTTTTCCAGCACACATTTATTTCAAGTTTTCAGATTATTTGCATATTCAGGCTGTACAGGTTTATTGTCATGATTGACCTTGGTTTCCCATTTTTAGGGATCCCCAAATCTGAGAAGTTTATCTCACCAAAGTTTGTGACTACAACCTAAACTCTATCACAAAGCTTATCACACCTGCCTCACCCATGTACCACACATTTATGTCACATCTGCTTGCTTGCTTGCTTGCTTGCTTGAAGTGAAAATTAAAACTTGCTGTGTTTTTTTGCAAGATTTATAGAAATGAAATCAAATATTTCAATTACTTTTCATACACGCAAGTATTTATGCACTGCAGCTTGCCAGCATAAAGACACTTGTGCAGATACCATTGGTTAATGAAACTGTTCATTTTTATGGAGGAGGTGGAAAAGAACCAAATAGTGATAATTAAATTTACATGATAGAACTTGGGGTCACATTAGTGGACTTTGAGGAAAGTATCATCTTGCCAACATGTCTCCTTAAAATAAACATGTTGAATGAGGAGAAGCCGTTTGCAATGTAATAGCTAATGCATACCTGCTGACAAGTAATATTTTATTAGATTCAATAAGATTTTTTTGACATAAAAAAGCAAAATGTTTACAAAATTATCGTTACATATACATTTTACATGTATTTCCTTATGTTTTGAGTGATAGTAAGTTTTTTGCTTTCATTTTGCATGTAAAATAAGATTTTTCCAATCCATGAGTAATCTTGAAATGTTGGAAGGTATGCTATTGTTGAGTTTGGATATGTTAGAGATGCAACTCATTTCATCTGCACCTCTTCCAGAAAGTCTCCTCTTTTTGTAATCAAGCTGCCCACGCAATTGGAAGTAAAAGTAAATATTTCTGGACTTTAGCTGAAATCATAATGTTTTAGTGAAAAAAGGGTATCAGTATCTTATATTACTAAATTGTGCAATTTGTGAAGAGTGTCTTCGAATGACAAGTTATACACTCCATTCTAAGTTCACCTGCACATGACACAATGCATACAAATTCACATTATTGTAGTCTGGCAATCCATGTGTATTTGTTCATGTTTTTGAGTCTTGGTGCAAGATGGTTTTTACCCATCTCTAATCAAGACCACAAACTTGAGTTGCATCACAGCATACACTGGCTTTTCTTACCACCCACACTAGCTGTTTAACCTTCAACAGCTAAATACTGCAATGTGGATACATATTCAGCTGCGGCTGATTTCTGTGCTTTACATTTCATGTGGATCCATAGAAAAGAATCATGACCACTTCCCTGTGGTAATCTTTTTCGATCCTGCTAGGATCGAAACGCGTCAGGCCCTCCTAACTTTAAACATTTATTATTCACATTATTTATTTTTCTGTTCAAAAAGCCGAATCTTTAGATAAAAAAATTGCATATGATGGAAGTGGTGCCAACAGATTAAAAGACCTTCCGTCACACTGTTAGTGACAGTGTAAACCCATTTATCATCTAATCCAAGACACTGAGGCTTATTTCAAATTTGATAGCCTGGACAGCAAGTTCACATCTTTATCCATTCACTGTCCTGCTGTCAGGTTCAAACCGATATTCCCCTAAACCTGAAAGCACTGCATAGATGCCTCATGAGGCTCACCTGTAATCATCGCCTAGAATGTTGGCTTCTTGAGGCATTATCCGATATCATTCTACCAGGTTGGGGCATGATGGATTTGTCATGGTGTCAGATGTTACATGTACGTCTGCACACTTTCACATCCACTGTTGGGCATTATCCTTGGATTGATCAATGTAAATTTGCAGCAGATCTTCAAATTCAAATGAAATCAGTCGACAAATTAAATTGAAGAATACATCGGTTCTAATTACGAGTCACAGTAGTTACGGTTACCGAGTCATGGTTAATGGATGTGCAAGGTCACAAATCGTGCCCCAACCCAGCGGTGGAATGCTACAAACCATTTTACATGCAGTGCTTACGTTAAGTTAACTGTTAATTGGCTTTGGACATTTTGGGGGTCATGTGTCAGCTGTCGTGAAGTGGTTTATGTATATTTTGGGGGGGGCTCTCAAATTGCAATTAATATTTTTTATTTCATCAACACCTATCAACTTTCTTTCTTGTTGTATTTGCTGCATTATTCATTCTCATCTGTGAGGTGCTGTAGAAGGGCTCACATCTTCAGTGCCATTCAAAGACTGAACCAACATTTTATGTCTGATATAACCACAGGCGAGGAAGAAATTCCCAAAGATAATAAGGATCAGAATGATGAGGACGATGGAGAATCTACATCCAAGGGACGTTGGACCATCTGGATCACCCCTGGCAAAGATGATGGAGAGGCCCCTACATCTAACCTCTCTGTACAAGTCTATGGAGACAAAGAACGTAGTGAGGTTATTCCATTGATCCTAAAGGACAGTGACAAAACAAGTGAAGAAGAAAAGGAGGAGGAAAAGATTGACGAGGAGAAGAGAGTGGCTGATGACAGAGAGGAAGCCACCGAGGAGGTGACTAAGACTGATCAGGAAGATGTCAAAGATGAGACAGGAGACAGTACAGGAGATGTTACAAACCCTGCAGGTTGTGTCAGAGAATTTGATGTAAGTTTTTGTAAGTAGCCTACTGTTGCATAGCAAGGCGTACAAAAGTGTAGTGTTTCATAGGTACGTAAAGCCTGTGTATTTTCTGCATCCAGTGCTCTACACCGAAAGTATGTTAAATAATGAAATATGTTCAATTCTTTGTGCCCATCTCACGCACCCCTTTGTGTCCTCTGGTGTAGTGCCTCGTAGGTTTGCATGAGCAGCAGCATGGGGCAGCATATAGGCTAGGTGTAGTCAGTACGCCGCACTACTAACATTACATACGTGTAGGTCTGCTGTGAAACTCCCTGTACAGGTTTTTCAACTACAAATATTTCTACATGAAGAAAAGATCCCTGACATGGCAAACGTCAGTTTTGCCTATTAAATGGTCCTTATCTCTTTGAGGACAACTAAAGCCTGTTCATATAAAACCTGATTCATACGGTTCCTGATTCACTTGGATTACTAGATATTAGCTCCATGGTGGCAATTGCAATTATGACATGCCGGTATTTTTTTTTTTTCATTAGTTGTATGTATTTTGATGAATATTTCATTTTGTTTTTTTTAGATTGAAGTTGGTGATATAGGACCTATCTACAAGATTCGCCTCATGGTGGATAGCAATGATGACAGCAATACCAAACCAAGCATATTTCTGGAGAAGGTCAGAATAACTATCATATGCAAACTAGGCTTGCCATTCACCGATGTGGATGAGCACTGCATACTCAATGCATGCTTGCTTGTGAGAGCACGTGAAAAAATCTCATGCTGGCTCAGGTGGGATTCGAACCTACGACCTCCTGCTTAATAGTGCATATGCCATATCGCTAGGCCACCGAGCTAGCTGGGGTCAGCGGGGTGAATCGAATCCAATTGGATTCAAAGATGCATTGCATAAAGGATACAGTGGCAATTTGTTTCATATTTCTTAAAAAGCTGAATTTTTCCAGGATAAATCAGTTAAACAGAATTCTGATCTGTTATTACTTTTTTCAGGTGAAAATGAAAGACAAGGACACTCATCAGGAATTCCACTTCTTCATCGACCGATGGCTTGGCTCTGCAGATTCTACTAGCCCTCCTAGTCTAGACTCTGAGAAAAAACAGGAAGAAGAAAATCAAGAAAAGAGAAGGGATGAGGAGCAAGCAACAGAGAAATCCGACAGCAAAACCAAATCCTCCAAGACTGGCAAATCAAAGGACAAGGCTAAAAAGGATAAGAAAAAGGCAGAGGAGAACAGAAAGACTGAGGCTAAGATTGATGAGACAAACAAGGAGAACAGCCAAGATATTAGTGAGGAGAATAAAGGGGATGAAAAACTGGATCCAACCAATGAGCTGAGAGATTGCTACATGGAGTTACCTGTCATTAGACCTGATATACCTCCCCTCCCAGGTACAGTATTTACAGTTTCACTAACATCAGCATTGACTACATTGATTACACCATTCAATTGTGAGAGATTCGCCCGATGGACTGTCCGGCTTTGCTCTTAAGCCCCTCCCACATGTGTGTTTTACCTACCACATGTGACCAAGTTTGATCAAGGCTTTTGTGGTCACCGGATTAAAAGGTGTCCTCCAATTGGTCAAAACACACTGTTTGATTGACTGGCCAGAAAGGTCCATATACCGGTAGCTGCCTGATTGCAAGAAGCTGCATCATCTGTCATATAATTGTAGATCATGTAGATCAAGACCACTGCTATTAAAGCTTTGAATATGGGAATAAGGGTCATGTTACACAAGGCATTTGTACAGGCAACCTGGAGTCAACCAAGTACATTGCATACAAGAAGTTCAAAAGGACGTCTTCTTACAGTGCATTTCTCCCCTCCAAAAAAGTGTTAAATTTAATTTCTTTATGAAGCTTTATATCTTGAAATGAGCACTTGTGAATTGCCTGTGCATTAGCCATAAAACTGTTATGATCTCTTTGGTATTTCTCATAGTTATCAGGCTGATAAGTGTATCTCTTAATTTGTCTATTTCTTAATAGTGTATCCATATGAGTTGTGCATACATACTGGTGATAAAGGAGCTTCATCACTGGATGATGTCATATATGCTACAGTGTATGGAGCCAGAGGAGATACTGGACATAGGATTCTACGCAAGTCCAATAACCAAGTCATGTTTAATCAAGCTCAAGTAAGTCATACCTTCATATATTTAATCTGAAATCTGAATAGCAACTAAAGTTTGGTAATGGCTGTTACATGAAGTGTATGAATAATTAGTCACTAAGTGTGTTTTTTTTTTTTATCAGATGTCTGTAGTACCTCTACTGAGAATCAAATGTTCATAACTTAGGTACACAAGAAACACATTACATTTGCTCAGACAATTTGTTTTCTTGAGCCAGGTTATGTATCATTTGTCCCTATTTACAGGTGGATGTATTTACTATCGAAGCCGTTGATATTAAGCGACCATCAAGGATCACCATTGGCCATCAATCAGAAGGACTAGGTGCTGGCTGGTACCTGGATAAAGTTACATTGAAGCAGTCAACGGAAGATACCACACAGTACATATTCCCTTGCAAAGGGTATGTAATGATTCATATAACTCAGTACTCAGAGGTTTAGACAACGTTACATGAAATAAAGGGTGCACATAATGTAATTTCCGTTGATTTTGACGCCCGACCCCTCTAAATTTAATCGGTTTGGGGTGATATGAGTAGTATGAGTGTTTAGAGCACATCCTAAGCTGCAGTTTGATACCCTACTTGATGCCAAGGACTCAACACTTTTCAATGCACACAGCAGTGTTTAACAAAAGATACAAAACCTAAAGTTGCACTTTTAGGTATACAGGTTGAACTTACAATGCACTATATTGCATAGGGCGTTATTGTTTGGGTCTACAATGTGTTACGCACAGCTACAAACTGCATACTTTAAAGTGTAACTTTTGGTTTTGTACCTTTTGACAAACAATGTTGTGTGCATTGAACAATGTTGAGTCCTTGGCATCAACCAGGGTATCTAAATGAAGCTTAAGATGTGCACTAAACACTCATACTACTCATATCACCCCAAACCAATTAGATTTAAAGGGATCGGGCGTCAAAATCAACGGAAGTTACTTTTTGTGCACCCTTTATTTATAAAAGCAATCACTTTGCTGGTAAGGGCCATACCACACGAAAGGCCTGTTTGTTTCAGGCACATGATCAGTGATCTTGCAGTTCCACGTCCCATACAGGATTCGCTGAAATGGGATCCGGATCAGCAGGATCACTGATCTCGTGCCTGAAACATGTGAAACGAACAGGCCCGAAGCAGCTTTTACTGGCAACTTAGAGGCAACCGACTATCACTGCATGGAAGAGGAAAACCTTGCTATGCAAAAGTCATTTTTCTGGTAGTTTTTCACTATCCCCAAAATCATATGAACATTTAAAGATGAATGTTATTTCTTCTTGGAGATTGCCTGGAATTTGTTGCATGTACATCACCTTGTGTGGCAAGGGCCTTTAAGATCAGAATGTATTTTGTAATTTGATACAGGTATTTGAACATTTGGAATAGTTCTTGGAAGGCATTCATATTGTTATTCATTCTATCTTGCTTGAGATACAATTATTCCAATTATGAATTTGTCCTTTGTTTTCTTATTTTGGATGCTAATGGCATCCTTAGGTGGATGGATTCAGGAGTAGGTGACCGTAAACTAGAACGAGATCTATCCCTTCTTGGAGCATTAGAATGTACCACACCCCTGACCTCTAATACTAAAGGTCAATGGCAGGTTAAGATCAAGACTAGTGACCAGTCAGACGGAGGTACAACAGCCAAGGTGTCTCTGTATGTGTATGGTCAGAAGGGGAGATATTCTCAACATTCCTTGGAGAAAGAGACATTCCAACCACAATCGGAAGAAGAATTTGAGGTAATTTTTAATCAAGAAAGCTGGGCATATTGCATGAAGTTTTACATTTAGTATTGTTGTTACCATTGTGCAGATTGAATTAAGTCAAGGGAAAAAAGATGAAAGCACTATATTTTGACCCTGAGACCTATTGCACTAAGGCGTTACCAATATGTAGCAGTATAATTACCTTGAGCCCTTTTCTAGTGATATTTTTGAATGTAAAAATGAACAACCTGAACCACACTGGATCAAGTAAATGTGACCATATTCATTAATGAATGATCACTGATTCAAGCATCAGTGTATACATTATATTTTCAATCATCACTCTTCCTGGATGCTTTTGGTGTTTATTTTTATCATTTTTATCATACTTATCCTGCATTGGCATTCTTAAAGTGCAAGTGATGATGTTATAAAAATGTAATAGGGGGGTATTACATGAATCACTTAACTTTTGAATTTCTTACAGATCTCCATTGATGATATTGGAGAGATCACTAAGATTCGTCTTGAGCATGATAACAGTGGTGACAATCCAGCTTGGCATGTCAACTCAGTGAGTATTATGTATATAATTTAATTCATCTTACCTATACTTGCCCAATTAAAGATTTTCTGTCAACTTTCAAACAATCAGTGGGAAAATGTGCCATGACAGCGCATTGCCGCATCTACTTTCATGTGGTACTTTCTCAGTCTTCTGATGGCCATCCCCAGGCAGCCATGCGACCCATTCCCATCGCAGCAAAATAACAATCCATTTGACGCAACCATGTGTCATGTGGACATCCCACCCGACGAGTCCTGTCCGTCTGGCAGGATTGCTCACATTGAATTTAGCCACACGATTGTACAGTTGCATCTGGCGCTCATGCACGTATCATGCAGGTAATAGCTAGGTCTCATCTGACTCTCCCCGAGAAACCTCTCATTAGACCAACTGTTCCAACCAGCTGTACCCAAGGATCCTCCTCAGAGACCTGTACCAAAGACATTGAGGTGCCTCCCCAGGCGCCTAGTCAAAGTCCAGGTCTCACAACCTTACTGCGTAGAGTAAGACAGGCAAGACCAGGGACCTTAAGACCCGAATTGTTGTCCTCTTGCATGTCTTGCATAGATATGATGAATGCCATACAGACCATTTGTCTGCCCGTATATGTATAACCGTATGTCAACTTGGCTGAGATCTAAGCTGGGCCCAATTTCATGGAATCCGTTACCCATAGCAAAAATTCTTCACTAGCAGAATTTTTTTGGTTACGGTTAGCGTATTTCACGGAAGAATTTCCTTTTTGGTAACGGTAAGCAAAGAATTTGTGCAGAATGCATACGACAGCGCTTTAGCAGAAAATGATCAAGGTTACCCTAGAAATTCTTCGCTAACAGAGAGTCTTGCTTACGGATTCCATGAAATAGATTTCACGCGTAGCGGTGCCCGTAAGCACAAAAATAGCGGATTCCATGAAATTGGGCCCAGGAAACAATTAGGAAGATTAAATGATTCATTGATCCAAATTAAGTTGTGAGCCGTTAGACATGATTGTTCACAATGTACTCACAAATACCATGTAGATAAGATGGGTTACATTCTAATCTTAACTTGTTTTGTTTTTCTTTATTCAGGTAATAATGAAGCACTTGGATACTAATGAAGAGTTGGAATTCAAGATTGATCGTTGGTTGGCTCGTGATCAAGATGATGGTCAGATATGCTGTGAGGTCCCTGCCATTCGAGAGGAAATAGAATCACTACCAGGTAAATATAATACTGCAGCACGTGCTAGTGCTGAGAGATAAGTGAGACTTCATAATGACGTTTGTTTCAGGAACGTGATCAGTGATCCGGCACGCAAAATTTGCTCTGGATCACATTTTAGCTATCCTGTCGGGGATGTGGATTTGTAAGATCAAATAATAATGGCATGCTCGGTCGGCGGTGAAACAAACATGCCCAATAAGATTGTTTAGTCACACACATGTTAACATTGGTCACTGGAACATTTATTTCTTATTTGAAAAAAGATATATGTGGACTTTGGTGCATACATGTATATTCAGAATGTCAATTGTCATATGACATGTATGACAGAATACAGGGTGTCCCCCCCAAAAAAACGCAACACTTTGTATCGACTGAAATTGTGAGAAAAAAACTAAGACTGAATCACCCAACCTCAAACCCAATTTTCATCTTTCTTTCATTACACGTTATGTGTGTATTGACCACTTATTATGAAATACTGCAAATTTGTTTTGAAAGAGTACTCTTTATATATAAATATATTGGTCATATTTTTGCCAATTTTAGCATGGTGATAGCCAAGACATGGTTGTATCATATATCTGAATCTTGAAGTGATAAACAGTTTATTTTTAACATAATGGTTCCTGACGAAGTGTTGCGTTTTTTGGGGACATGCTGTATAGAGAATTGTTGATTATTACTATATGACTGAATTGTTAATGCACGAACTTTTCTCCATTCCTCTATAACCCAGTTCACAAGTACCAGGTCAAAGTTCACACTGGTGATAAGGACAATGCAAGTACAGAGGGTGCTATTTATGTGACCCTCCAAGGTACAGCAGGGGATAGTGGTGAGCGACTGCTACAATCTTCAAGCAATGATAAGAAGTTTGACAAAGGACAGGTAACGTGTCTTGGATGGTTAATCTTAAATTATCTGTTTTGAGGAAGATCAATTTTTTAAATGGTGTTGTTAATTTAAATTTAATAGGTGGATCTAAGCCCTTGTAAATATTTTGTTAATTATACCTTCTAAATTTACAGTTGAACATGATTACGTTTAATGTCACTTTTTACATAACGTTGTATACGTTTTTGGATGCTTAGTTGAGTGGTAATTTTCGGTAAAATAGACAGGTTATGTTTTACATCCTCTATTGTTGAATTGTATCCTCCACCTTGTAAATGCTCAGATTTGTTTGCATATCAGCTGGTGGCATGTTAGACACATCAATTTACAGGCAATCATTTCTAGTCTTTAAACAGAGAAAAAACACACACAAAAACCATCATTTTTCAATGTTCACGTAATTTCTTTTGTCTGTAGTAGGATGCTGTCATCAGGATATGTTCTTGCGTTACTTTTTTCTTCAGCTTGCATTTTAGGTGGTTGTTTCCAAGTTGACTGAAAACTGTCTTTTGTGACAGGGCTTTTAGTGTTAGTGTCAAGTGAACCTGAGGTTTCAATCCTGTGAAGGATTAATGATACAAAATTCAGGTTAAAACAGGCACAGTCCTTTATGGATGATAGGAACAGAACAAAAGGGCACATGTCATCAAGGCAACAGGATAAATGTGCAATAGGGCCAGGGAACAAATAATGAGTGAGAAGTGTAGTGATTGAGCACTGACAGGTGGAACATACTGTAGACAATGGGGTGTCTATAGGTAAGATCCAATGTAAACCAGGGGTCGATTTTACAAAGCACTACGATTGATTGTAACTCGAGTTACGAAGGATAAACCATCTTATCCTACTTTTTTGCGTAGAGATGTAATGCATCATAAGTCCTACGATTGATAGTAAGTTACGATGAGTTTGGTGAAATAGCACTGCGCACTTGAGCTAAAAATAGCACTGAACCTCAGACAAACATTGCAACCGGCCATGCAAACATGTGGTGAGTGGGGGTATGTGTGCACGTGCATGCATGGTGTGACGTCATTAGTGCGGAACGCTATTGACCCCAAGACTATTAAGTGATGGAGATTCACTTTATTTACCGCTGACAGGTTGATGTGTTCTCAGTGGATGCTGTTGATCTTGGTAAACTTCATACCATCTCAGTACGCAATGCATCACAGGATCCATCTCAGGCATGGTACTTGGAGAAGGTTATCACCAAGACATCACCCAAGGCTGAAAATGAATTCCTCTTCCCTTCATCTCAGTGGATTGGACAGGCTAATTCAGAAGATGAGGAGTTGAAGACTGCTGTCAATGATGTTCAATTACTGCTACAAGGTTTGTTGATGCTGTACAAATACATTTGAGCTTGTATGAACTTCACTATGAAGTATATTCATTTATCTGTTAATGTGAGATTTTTTTCAGCGTACACTTTCTTAAATCTTTGTACACATTTGTTTTCTCCAACTGTTCTCATGTAATATAGATAAATGGAAGTGCACCGTTCACACAAGTGATTTACTGGACTGTGGTACAAGTGCTAATGTATCTCTTGTTGCCTATGGCAACAATGGAATGTCGAATGTAATGACGTTAACCAATGGGAAGGAGGGAAACTTTCAACCAGGCAAGAGTGCAGAGTTTGAGGTATGTACATTCAAATCAATCATTTCAATTGGTCATCTGGCAAACAAGCTTTACAAGTCTTGTCAGTAAAGTCCCCAGAACAATATACCGGTACTTACATATGTATATTGCTTGTATTACAGCTTGAGCCAGGATCCTATATTGGTGAAATCTACAAGATACACATCGAACTTGAAGATGGAAAAGACCAGTCATGGCACTTAAAACAGGTTAGAATAAATAATTAGAATTGTTCTGCAATGCTCTCAATTATACCCCAAACATTTTTCCTGTTTCCTGCTACTTTCTTTTTCATATTATCAAAATATATTTAACTTTGTTTCTGTGAAGTGAGAGCATCTGAGGAAGGTGAATTAAAGTATTTACCACTGATTGAGTTCAAGTGTGTTTGCTATGTTAAATTGAGAATAGTTGCTTTCCTGATGTGTGTATTATTGTTGTTACCTTAAGGTAAAAATGTAATGGAAATGATGATATGAAAATGTTGTCTTATCTTAAAGGTTGACTTGAGAGATTGTTTCTCGGATGAATGTTTGACATTTGAGTACAACCGATGGCTTTCCCGTACTCAGAATGATGGCAATGGAGACATTGTTGCAGAAATACCAACACTTCGACCTGAGCAGGAACCACTGTCAGGTAGGTCTATTCACTGATTGCTTTTATTTACTGGTTTTATTTATGACGATATATCAAAAGAAAATACAATTTTGTGTTGGTTTGTTACGTAGAGTTAAGACTTGCTGCAACATGCCAGCAAACTCACTCACTGTCATGACTGTATGTCAAATCTCATCTTTGAGGGTCCTGCCCCTCCCACAATACACACACAATACTTAAAATATAAGGCCCATGACACACAAGGTAATGTACAGCCAATTACAGTTCCAGGCAATTTCTAAGAAGAAATAACATTCATCTTTAAATTATTATAACGATTTTATAGCGGATAGTGAGAAACTGCCAGAGAATTGACTTTTGTGCAACAGAAACTATTTTGTGTGGATAGTTTGGAATTAACTGTGTCCAAATGTTATTTTGATCATTTTGTTGGATCACAACAACTACAACTGTCACGGTGCAAATGATACAGTGAGTATGTTTAATGATGCCATAGTGCAGCATTTTGGAATGATAATTTTCAGTTCATTGATGAATCAGTTTAGAGTTTGTGTCTGTGTATTCATTTGTCTATTATTGTTGTTTGATTAATTGTAGTTGTGATGTACAATATACAAGTTCTCACTGGTGAGATGGAGGAAGCAGGGACAGACTCAGAAGTTTTTGTAACTCTCTATGGAGAAAGAGGTGATACTGGCAGGAGACTCCTCAACAAACCCAGAGATGCTGACAAAGGCTTTCAAGAACCCAAAAAGGTATCCTCAGTTTTTAAATATTGCATTGCTCATTTTGTCAACATAAATCAGTTATGGGACTTGGCATTATCTCTGTGTACAATGTGTACAATGTATACATGAAGCTAATTGCGTACCTACATGTATATGCTTTGCAGAACGATGTGTTTGACATTGAGGCTGTATCAATCGGAAACGTCACAAGAGTCTTGGTTCACAAGACGGCCGGCAAACCGTGGTATCTGGACAGAATCATAGTCAAAGAAGGAGAGTTTGCTGCCATGGAAACTGAGTTCAAACATGACGGGTAAGACTGGAGTTTGTGGAAGGTGTTGGGTCATGTTATCAGACTTAATGTTCCTTTTGGGATGTGTTATTGAAATCATAGATCTATTATAATACATTTCATTAATTATATTTCATTTTATCCTGTGTAGTTGGTTAGGAGAGAAGGAAAGCCCAGATCAGCCTGCAGAGATTGAGCTTACTACACCTACTGAAAGACCAAGTGACATTGTAGCACCTTTACCTGATGGTCAGGAACCTGTGTCATCCAGTAAGTATGATCAGTTCAAGGTGCTAGCGACATGATACATCAGAAAGATATATTTCTTGAGCCATGAGGACACGTATCATTAAGAGAATATATCTTGATATCTTCACCACATGGATTTTACTGTTTACTGTCTAAGTCTGGGTGCCATCCAGAGAATCCAAACCTAGCAGTCTTGACAAGCACTGTCATCAAAGGAGGATATACCCTCTTCATCTCCAGTCTTGGAAGAATAGGCTGGAATTATTAATACATTTCATTGCAGTTTTACTTGATTGGCTGACAGAGTTAGTGCATTATTTGTGTGTGCTATTTCTTGATCCAGGTGGCAATTGGAAAGTGTACCTAACAACAGGAGAGGAAGAGAATGCTGGAATAGAGGCTAATATCACTATGACAGTGTATGGATCACAGGCTACCAGTCAGCCTCTCCCAATAGGACAAGCAGACCAACCAATTAAATTGGAACCGGGCAAGACGCAAGAATTTGAAGTAAGTTCTTTCTTTGTGACACTGTGGTATAGTATATATTCAAACAGTCAACTCTCTCAATCCACTGAGTTTTGACCTCTGACTCACGTGTAACATGTTTAATCCATAACACGTCATGTTGCTTATTATCTAACCCTGTTGAATATGATGCAAAATTTAAGAAGAACTGGAGCAAAGGTTGTAATGGCTGTTTCTTGGACATTTCACTCAAGTTTCTGACAAGTTGCTGACATTTGCTATAACATTGGATTCCATTTGTTATCCATCAGGTGAATGTAGGTGAAGTTGGGAAAATCTACAAGCTTCGACTTGAGCATGATGGGAAGGATGACCAGTCTGCATGGTTCTTAGAAAAGGTAAAGTAACTTTCTGGATTCATCTGAAGAAATGTAGAGTCATTTTGAGGCACTGCAGCTGTGGAACCCAGGTGCATTTAGTATGAAATTTACTGTGGATGCGTCTCACAACTACCCCCTATAAATTGTTACGTTTTCCAGCCATCCTATTTTGAGCAAGTAATTGGGGTTTAATTATTATTATTTCCACAACAAAAGAATTGGTGAAGTGTGCAATTAAGTCAATGCAAGTAATGTCCTTCAGTCTTGTTGAACTTGTTAAAAAGACTAGAGAGTCCTACAGTTTGTTTAGGCTTCTCTTAATGAATTTCTCTTTAAAGATTGTGTTACTTTTTCTTGCAGATCAAGATGAAAGATGTTGACACCAAGGCTGAGTTTAACTATACAGTATCTCGCTGGTTGACTAAAGATGATGAAGATAGTAGTCAGATCATTGAAATCCCTGCAATTTGGCCAGAAGAACAAATTCATCCAGGTATGTTCATAGTCCCAGAAGATTCCTGTAGGGTTAAATTGTCATACTTTCAGATTCAAAATTAGCTATAAGTGATAACATCTCATTAACGTGATCATTGACAGAGGATGCCAAGTCACAGCTTTTCAAATAAGACCGAGGGTGATGAATCTTATTAATGCTGGGTTCCCACTGTCGTACAAACACCACAATTGGCCATTCGTAGCTGATGATGGCATTTCTCCGAAATTTTATGTTTGGTTACGAGTTACCCCACAGAGCATTACAGCAAATCCTAACAGAGATTCCAGCAAATTTTGACAGAGAGTGGTCATTGTCTGGGCGTTCCTGATCACCACGATTTGGAAGTATGATTCGTTGCGATATGGTGCGTTTTGTTACGATCCAATAGGATCTGGTGCGATGATCATGATTAATGTTTAATCGTGTTGAACATGACTGCCACGAGTGACCTCAAGATCTGATAAGATCTGATAGGATCACCACAATTACTCCACGATCAACACCGCCGCCAATCATGAAAGTGGGAACCTGGGGCCGTTTTCACTAACGTTTTGCGATCATCACTAGGCCCAAATCCATCGCTAAACGAAAAATTCCTACACAAAGTAGCGATCAATTTTCTGTTTAGCGATGGATTTGGGCTAAGCGATGATCGCAGAGTGTTAGTGAAATCGGCCCCTGGCATAACATGATTTCAGCAGCCATAATCTTGGGAAATCACGGGAACATATCATTTTGCACACACACAGAAATGCTCTGACAATGCCTTTTAACACCAACCCACCTGTTTATTTGTTTGATGGCAGTTTTGAAGTATGACATACAGATAGTAACTGGTGATGAAGATGAAGCTGGTACACAGGCCAATATTTACCTGAATCTGAAGGGAGATCATGGTGATACAGGGAAGAGAATCATGAGCAGGCGTGATGGGGATCAAGTGATGTTTAGCAAAGGACAAACAGATTCATTCAGCATTGATGCAGTGTCATTAGGAAACATCAATAAGTGCATTGTGGGACACGATGGTACGCAACCAGGTAAGCAGACTTAGTTGTTTTTTCTTTCTTTTTTCAGTTTTATTTCAAATATACTATCATACTTTGGTAGCATACCAAAACATAAATCTTGCATACAGAAACATACACTTTTTCTGCCTGAAATGATGTATTTACCCAGAAAAGAGTATTAAAAACCAATTGACCAAAAATCAAAAACCCTGTGAAAAGATTAAAAATACTCTGGGCGCTTTTCACTGTTTACTCAAAAAGTGGGTTCTGTATGGGACAGTGAATTTCACAGATGACTGTTACAGTCTCTTTTTTGATATTTTTTGCCCATGAATCTACATTTCTTTGACAAACACCCGCAAAGTATGAAATTATTTTAAACTCAAGTGATACTATGTAAATACAGAAGCCAGTCACTTGTTTCCTAAATGCATGGATGCTGAAATGCAATATGCCATGTGCTACATTAAAGGCCAACTAGAAATTGCTATCATTTTGAGGACAGAAGACTTGAAGATGTGCCATGTTTTGTTCTGCTTTTTATTTTAGACTCTGGATGGTTCTTGGATAAGATTGTAGTCAAGGTTTCTGGTGATGAAAATGGAGCTGTCATTTTCCCTTGCAACAGGTAAGGAATCTCATATTATGTGGGTTTCTTTTTTAAACTCTAGTCTTAAGTGACTTGCATACACTATGGAAGCTTTTGTAACTCGAGTAATAATTGTCATAGGCAGTGAGCAGAAAATTCTAGGCGGCCTGGAAAATGGTTTTCGTCGTTACTTTTTTTAGGCAACTGCATAATTATTCAGTATGGTAAAATCTGTCTATATGCCAAAAATCAGGTTGCCTAAAAAGTTAATGAATGTGTACGATAGGATTTTCAGCTCACAGCCTATCATAGTTGAGAGTTGAGACTATCTTACTTAACAGAATTAATAATGTGGAGGAAGTCATGACTGCTTGTTTTGTATTATTTCTCTCTTCTAAGTTTTAACTAGTGTATTATTACTTATATGACATTTTAAAGTTGTAAACTTAAATGCTGTTTTTTATTTTTAACTAAATTTATTTGAATTTCATGTAATGCGCGATCGATCATTGTCATGAAGACCGCGCAATACAAATGGTAATTATTATTATTATTATTATTATACAATTTGGAACAAGAGTGAAATGGTAATAATATATATTGTTCATTATTGTGACCTTTAAGATGGCTGGCAGTGGACAAGGGCGACAACATAACAGAAGTTGAGCTGGATGCTGAACAGCCAAGTGAAAGAGCTTTAGACACAGTACCCAGCTCTGAGAACAAAGTCCCAGAGGAGGCTGAACAAGTTGAAGGTGCAGTGGAAGATGGAAAGACAGACAAAGATAAGGAGAAAGATGAAAAAGATGAAAATGCAGAAGATGGGAAAGACAAAGATGGGAAAGACAAAGATGGGAAAGATAAAGATGGAAAAGATGGAAAAACTGAAGATATTTAAGACAGAGGAAAAAGCAGTTGATCGGAAAGTTAACGATGAGAAAGATGTGTAGTCGACTGCAAGCAAGATAAAAAAAATGAAATTTGTATAAACAAGGATGATAATTCTAAAAGTAGTGATTCTGGCTTAGATTTAATTTAGAAAGTAAGTACAATTGAGATCAGTAAAAAACACTTCATACTCGCAAAAAGCACTCCATATATGCATGACATTTCAGGTTTGTGAAAAAAATTGTTATATTTCTTGTTTCTGAATATAACATGAAAGTGAATCACAAAATTGTTTCACTTGAAGTACCTTGTAAATAGTTGTAACTAATCACCTGTTATTTCGTGCAAAAAGCCTCCACTGTTTAATTGTATATTTCAGGAAGCTACCTTCAACTATGTGCCTTGATGCATTTTGACATTCATTACAAAGGATCCATTGCTTTTTCTATCGTGTTGTTGACGTAGCATTAAAAAAGGCCATCATTTTGTACATGTCCTAGAATGACGGGATTATAATCAATATCCTGTAATAAGTGGGTTGGTAGTTAGTCTTGATATGTGTGACTAGTTCTTTGTCAAGGAACTCTTAAATGATTGGGGTTTTTATGTTGTGCAATGATTTCATATTGCATATCATATTTGCAGCAATTGTACATTGTACTTGGTTTTGCAGTAAATGTGTTTATTAATTCATATTTATGATGACAATCATGTTGTAGTAAAATGTACGCTTGGATGTAATGTATCTTAGTGTTTAAAATTTTTGTGCAACCAAACCCTAAAAAAGTGTGGAAGTTGATCAGAAATTTTACTAGATATCATTTTACTAGATACATTAGTGTGCACACAGTTAAATTGTAAGTTAATACAGAAAATAATGATTAAAATATTTAATCAACTTCAGGTTGTAAAATTGTTCAAATCAATTTCACAACCAAGATTTTTCTTAAATTTGTCTTGTGTTACATTTTACGCAATGCCAATTCAAACTGAATGTCATAAAAAAATTAACCACAAGCATAACAAGCATCACTTGATGCACAGAAATGTAATTGATTGAAATGTTTAGCTAATTTAAGACTAAAATGTGGAATACAGGTGGGGTATTAAGTTTCTGAATATTGCATTTCTATTTCTGAGTTAATTTGTGACCACTGGCGAAAGACTGTTAAGTAAACCTTTTTATTATTGATTTTTGAATGGTATCATTCAAGACTGATTTCTAATAGCAGTGATAGTCAAATTTTTCATGTATTTGAGAATCAAACATCACCATGAATTGCTGGATTCCTAGGGTATATTACTTTATTTAGTTGTTGCCTTTAATGTACAAATCATTCTGTGCAATACATCTGAGCAATACGCCTTGAGCATCAACAACTGGTGGAATTTGCACTGTACAAAAATAATTGATTATTAAGCTGTGCATACATGCTGGACATCAAATTGATGCATACCAGCATTTGGCTACCTGTTAAATTTAATTTCTTGAACATTGATAGAACTTTAACATTGCCTTGTCAAAACTTTAGTTTGTGCTTTGGCTCAAGATTTATCTTAGTTGGAAATACAGTTAATAGTTTGAGTACTTAAAAGTAACAGCAAAAATACCTATTTTGATGTGGTTTTTCTTAAAAATTTCAGATGTTTAAAATGGATCCAAAGCCATAGCTGTAGCCTATGGTACCAACACGTCTCACAAAATGTTGAAAGCATCATCATGTACCTGTAAGCCTGTGGCATACTCATCAGTCAATTATGAGACAACAAACCTGCATCTTTATCATAGTTCCATTCACAGGAATGCATTGTATATTGGTTGGTTTATATGTAGTTTGGTGACTCTTAAAGCCTTTAAAATTTGTAGACACATTAGCAGTTGTTGAATTAGTTTTGGCGTGTTTCACGGATGCACTTATTTTGAACGATTGATAGATATCATGACGCTTGTACCGAATACGATTTTGTGTAAATATTTTGTGCTAAAGATATGAGTTTCTATTCTTTTAGTTTGTCAGAAGTATTTCAAAAATACTTGTTTAATATTATAGAAAGAGATATATATTTTAACTATTCTTCAGCAATTATATGAAAATAGGGATTTTATAGTAATGATATGTGCAAAGAGATTATCTTTATACCAAATTTTAAAAAATATTGAAATTTGCTGATCTTGTACATTGTTGTTTTGAAGTGCATTTGAATATTTTGCAGTTTTGTATTCTATTTTGAAATAGTCTTTTTTGTAAGATTAAATCTTAATTCATTATATTATTTAGGTCTTTCATAGTAGTGCTTCGTAAGAGATAGTGTGCCAGCAGACATCTTTATTTTGGGGGTCATGGCTGAATATTGTGATTTCCCTGGTAAGGTTCTCAGTGTACCTCACAAGTTTGCATTAACATGTTCACAAGCAAGAGTACAGACTTTTATACCGCAAGTTATACTGCAAACGGCCGGATTTAAATGTTTGAATGCTGCATGTTAGACCTTCACATCCCACCTGTATTTTTGTTATTATTATTATTATTATTTTATTCAGAAATCGTCAACAGCAAGACAAAGGACGTACAATAATAAACAAGATACAGTTGATTCATTCTGGGATAACCCAATAAAGCCAATTATATAGGCTTGTTTCCGTTGGGGTCCCATTGTTGCAATTGTGACCATTAATAGTCTCTGAAATGGAATGAATATCGTAGAGCCTTGCACACAGCTTTTCTCAGGAGGAAATAGTGTGTGTATTCACTGAATATGAATGTTGTGTATTTGTGTTATATAACTTGTTTGATGTGTGTTTCTAAAGCTTTATTCTTCTCACTGCAGCTGTAATTCTGATGACCTTTTAAATTATGTGCAATTAAATCATTCTGCTTCATTGTTGAAATTATAGATTGACACTTTATACTTGGTTCACTGTATTGTATTTATTTTAATGTTGTATCAATGTAATCATTTTCATTGCTAGATTCTACCCTTTAGTAAACAGATTGATAAAGAACCAGGCAATATGCTGGGCGAAGACCTCCCATGCAGACAGTGGATAACACTGAACCGCCTGTGAACTGGCGTTGGCCGCTTCTCTGCCACCATGAAAGACTGGAGACTGAAACTAGACTGCGGGTGCCAGGAAAAGACAGTGTACCACATCATTGAGTGTTGCCCAAAATACCAGCCACCCAACGATGAACATGGCATTGCTGTCCTGGATGACGACACAAGGACATGGTTGTGAAGAGGCCTTTACCCGTTCACTCCTCCAGCCATCCTCAATGAGCCTTTTGCAACTTAAAATTGAATAATATCTGGGACACTGAATTCTTTCACTGTATGTATACATCAAAACCTGAATTCTCCTGACTAAAGATACTGTTGCTATATCACATGATTCTGGGCAAGCTTTTGCTTTGTTACATAACAGACGTCTTGCACAGTTCATTATGGATAAGAATGGCACAAAGGAACCAGTCTATTCATGAGATTGGTATCACTATGCAAAAGCTTGCCCCAAATCATGTGCCATACAGAGTCTTTAGTCTGGGAAAAACAAACTGGGGTGTTTATATGCAATGAAAGAAGTCTTTGTACCAGTTACTATTCACATTTAACTCTAAAATGGCTTATTTCATCCACAACAGGCTGGCTAAAAATGACCACAAGGGGCTCCAACTACTTTGATATTGCAGCAAAAAATCCCTTAACATGTTGCATCACCAGTCATCAACCTCAAGCAATGTCAAGACTTTGCACAGGATAAAATACACCCCGATGAAGATCTCCAATGCAACTGGTTGACTCTGATTGATGATGAATCATCAGTGTATTTAATGTAATGCTTTACCACAGAGAGCTTTCCTCTGTAACATTCTGGTTCAATGTGACCTTTGACCCCTCACCTTCCACTCTCCTCTATTGAAGGAAACAAATACTACAAAACAGATTGTGTTTCAATATTTGAGCTTCAAGTTGAGCTTTATTTGTACAGTTCATACTGACAATGTTTAAGCAAAGTTTACCTTCAGATTGTGAAATTTGTGTACAAACCACAAAAGCTAAATTATATTATATCATACATTGATTAGGTACTTAATCTCTCGTCACAAACTTGAGGGAAAGGATCGTTTAGAAATCAATTGACAATTCTAGTTAGGCCACATTATTCAATTACCATGCTAACAAAAATAATATTTCCTTGAAAGAAATGCATGGGAATAATTGTTCAGTGCAACGTCAGTTTAAAATATCCAGGAAATTGATTACAAATTGAAGTCAAATATAGTTTGAAACTTACTGCATTGCCTCTGCATAAACCACAACAAATCTCTAAAACTGCACATCCGTATTGAATTATCGATGGACAATGACATCCAATGTCTAAAAAATGTGTTTCGAAAATACCACCTATTATTTTTTGGGAAGGAAGCAGAAACCTTGCGCTTAATGAATAATTAGACTGGATTTTGCAGCCCTGGCCAATATAACATTGGTAACATCCAAAGACTGGAATGTTACCGATTTGCCTGATAAAAGTAGATACCCCGTGTTTAATACTTCGGCCTGAAATGATATTATCCCTAGCTATTGACAATAAGCCTTATACATTGCAGAATGAATGAGCACGGTACATTGGTTAATAACAGAATGGTTGTTCACTACTTACTTATGGCGCATGGAGTTAAAATTCTCATACATGTGTTGTTTCATGTACATGTAAATGTGTGTCAGAAAAAATTTTTTTTTTAGTGCATCCTGCCTTAGTCTTTGTTGATGCTTCTGCAGTAGATGGTGGGAATTGTGATGAACAATCTTCACAATCATGATGTTTGGGGGCACCCTGTCCTATTCTTGTATGATGTTGATGTTGCTAGTGATGTAAATTATGAAGGATACTTCTCCACTATCATGGCATGACCCTGCAATTTGAAAAGAATTTTTAAAAGATTAGGGCAATATGTAAATATTTTATGAACACAAGGTACATCAGACAGTTACGGTATTGAGAAATGTAACCGGTTTCTGATTTGAAGCCAACAAACAATTGAGAATTTTACAAATATTCTGTGTGTAATATCTTATAATCATGACTCAACCACCAATACACATTTAAGGCACAATACATGATTAGTAAAGGTCACAGTACAGCACTCACACTTTGTCTAATCAAACATGTACATGGAATAATAAACCTGTGAAAATTTGAGCTAAATCGGACATCTGAGTCACGATAAAATAGCGAAAACCTGACTCAATGTTTCTTATAAAACACGAAGAATAATTTTGATCTTAACCTCAGAGATCAAAGCTGTTTTCGGTCTTCGTTTTACTAATTTCTGGATAAATACGGCATTTCAGGTGGAAATATTTTAACGGTTTGATTCTAACAGCACCATCTTCATACCTTGAGTGAAAGGGGATAACTAAAACAACTCAAGTGAGGGTGTCCTTTATGTTTGTTCCAAAAATCGTTCGGACGAACGATCTTTGGAAAAGACACTAATCTTGATTTCCTTGAAAAAACCAGCATGTGATGAACAAAGATTTCCTATGGTGATTGTTTGCACTGTTTACGAACTGTTGAGTCCATTTTCTGTCTCAAACTCAGTACACGTTTTTTGGAGGCCTTGCAAATCCTATATGCTCCCTTTAAAGGTAGTATCATACTTTGGTAAGAAACCAAAACAGAAATGTTTTGATTTACGTATAACTTACAGGATATGAAGATGGTGGTGGTAGAAACATACCGTTAAAATTATTCCGCCTGAAATGGTGTATTTATCCAGAAATTAGTAAAATAACGACCGAAAATATTTTTGATCTTTTAAAAGATCAAAAATAAAAGAGAAAAGACTTAAAAAATACTGTAGCCGTTTTCATTGTAGCCGAGATTCATTTCTGAGGAACAA
Organism: Astropecten irregularis; assembly: GCA_963971285.1. NCBI lineage: Eukaryota > Metazoa > Echinodermata > Asteroidea > Paxillosida > Astropectinidae > Astropecten > Astropecten irregularis. The sequence continues at coordinate 16,310,280 of OZ020258.1, read as the reverse complement.
TACTTGATATGAATGGTTTGATTTACTCACATGTCCACCTGCTGCACAGGCTGCAATCAATGCGTACTGACCACCTTCACGATTCAATCTGTTGGCTGCAGTTGTAACAAGACGAACTCCAGTGGCAGCAAATGGATGCCCAAGAGACAAGGATCCGCCCCAAGTGTTCAACTTCTCCATTGGTGGAGCTCCAACCTGAAATGAGACATGTATGACTAATCAGTGGACTAACTAGATTCTACAATAAGAACTAATGTTAGAACAATTTGGTGGGTCTTGGTTCGGCCTCATCATTGAAACCCTTATCACACCGCCGCTCTGTGGCCTCACTGGCCTTATTTTAGGGCCTATAGGTACTATTGTGGACGATTCTATTGCCTTTTCTATTCAGCCCTCACCTTGAGTGGCCTTGGCTTTGTGTTGGGCGATTCACATGAGATATTCAAATTTGTTCAAGGGTTTTATTAGTTAACTAGAGGTTGTGTCTGTTGGAACAGAACACAAGGCTTTTCCGTTTTATGATTTAAAAAATTTGTCATAACCTTAACAAAATTTGATTAAGATATTAGGTTTTTTACTTTTGAAGAGTGCACCTTTAATCTTAAGTCACGTGACTTGGTCATGTTTGTGTCACAATGAAAGACCTTGCCTAACATTGACTTTTAGTAAAAGAATCATAATCATAGCTCTTACCACTTTTAAATGAGGAGCTACTTCCTGTTTGACCGGAAGTAGAGGTCACAGAGGTCAAGCAATGTGTCACAGAGAAAGACCTTGCCCAACATTGACTTTTGGTGAAAGAATCATGATCCTACCTATTACCACTTTTAAATGAGGAGCTACTTCCTGTTTGACCGGAAGTAAAGGTCACAGAGGTCAAACAATGCATACAAAAAAAAGACCTTACCTAACATTCACTTTTAGTGAAAGAATCATCTTAATATCTCAAACCGTTGATTTGTTATTGATTTTAAAATATTTTGATTATTAAATTTGAATTGTTTGTAATTTGACACCCGATGACGTCATGATGACGTAATTCTTCACGGCACAACTAGGCCTCATGAACTTTATTTGGACCAAGTTTGGATAAGATCGACTGTTTAAAAAGGACCAAAGTGGGGTGTACTGTGCCCATGTGCAAAGTCTATAGGATTTCAAACGACCAGAAGAAGAAGAAAAAGAAAAAAAAAATCAGAACAAAAACAATACCGTTTCCGATCAAAATCGGAAAAGCTAATTACTTACCTTTCCCTTGCGTCCCATATAGGTCTTTCCAAACCAGTCAGAGTCCAATGCCTTCATATTGGCCAAGATTTGACCAGCAAAGGCCTCATGATACTCGAACACGTCAATGTCATTCAATGACAGTCCAGCTTTCTCTAATACTCTGGGTGTTCCATATGCTGGCCTGTGAATTGTCAATGATATATCATACAAGATTATTTCATTATCGGTAGGAATGTGGCAGAACCTGTCCTTAATACTTGAAGAATACCAATGTCATCAAATCAAAACTTGTCATTAGACAGATTGGGTTTATGTAGCTTCATATATATTTGTGAATGGATAGCCTTGTATTATTACCCAAAAAGACTACATCTATAGAAACTGATAATTGGTAATCTAATTCTTACTCAAGGGATATGCTATCTTGTTAGATGATCATAATGCCTTAACATGGAGAGTCTTGATCATTAGTGCCAATAATGTACAATGACTGCAATACCTGTCATGCCTGTAATAACAGAATTCTTACCCCAGTAGAAGTTGATCTTTAGGATCCTGAGCCACATACACAAAGTCTCTAAGGTATGCCTTTGGTTTCAACCCCATCTCTTTGGCTTTCTCTTCAGTCATTACAAGACATGCTGATGCTCCGTCAGTCTACACAACATAATACAAAGTAAATGATGTATCAACACTAATGCTACAGAATAGATAAACATTGAAAGAGAGTAATGTTGGATGTCTACATTAATGCGACCAGATCCAATCTATGATTGCTTCAGACTCCCATCTTAAATGAAACGACATCAGTACTGACTGCAAGCATTGCATTAAGCAAGTATATTCATATTTAATGTATATTCATAGAATCAGTGATCAGGTGATTAGTGAATGCTGACAACAGGAAGATCAAATTTTCTTCAACGAGAAAACAGATATTGACATTTAAGTATCACTCATGCTAACTAACCCAAATTTGCTTGGAGTTAGAAGGGCTTGACGCTTTTTTATCCTAGCAGGATGTTTATCAAAGGCTAAATGACAAGAACATGCAAGTAAAAAACACATTTTGTCATTTAGCCTTCAATAATTATCCCTAACCACCCGAGACTTACTGGACCTGACCTCCCCCAATCCCACACCCTTCAACACTTGGGAAAACACTCTTAAGCCCTGTCCGCACTGGACTTTTTTTTCCGGGGATTTAACCGAGCCGATGGGTAAATGAAAAATGGGCAAATATTACAGGTGTCCGCACTTGGACTTTTGACTCGGGTAACTTACCCGTGCACGCACGGAAGAATTACCGAGCTTTCAATACTACAGTGTGTAGGGTCATGCGGGTACCCGACTCGCTCTGTCCGCACTGGACTTTTCGTCTCGGGTAAAGTGTCTCGGGCATTCTACCCGGGCAGAAGTTGGCCGGTAGAAATACCCGCGCGGCTCGGGCAAAGTAACTGAGAGGTAGACTTCCTGAGACGTCCGCACTGGACTTAAAATGGGTAAAGTACCCAGTGTCTCGGTTACTGTGCCCAAAAAAAGTCCAGTGCGGACAGGGCTTATGTTCACAGTACACAGTCAAACAAACTTCAACATGTACTCTTGCTGCAACTGGACATAATTACACAAACTTCAACAGGTCTTTACCTGTTTGATTTTGCTTGAATGTGTGCAGGAAACCCATGGCACTTTGCAAAGACAATAAATAAACTAGGTACCTAGTCAAACACAATTAACACAATATCATTGTGCATAAACTGTATTTATAAGCAGACTATATCCCAACTGCTGTGTACACTTCTGTGTTTGCTACCACATAGCCCTGATTCCCCTGGGTCACTTATCTGGCAAGGGTTGGCACAAGGTCAGGCTACACTACACTTAGGAAATTTTTTTATTTCTTTTTATTTTATTACCTTTATTGCACAGAAACATTAAAAGACACGTAGTGCAAGAGGGAAGCCCCGAACAGGCACACAGGCCCACAAAATGGGGACCCTTTACAACATCAAAAACCAAGAGACAGACTGACAAAGGACAGGCACAATTAACAGGCAAACAACCGAGGACAAAGATAAAATAATATTCCTAGTAAAAAAAAATGTTAAAAGATGGGAGATACTACTTATTAAAACTCCGGCAAGATATAGGAGATATGATAAAAAATAAATAATAAACAGGTAAAGAGAACCCCAAATTTCACCCGTCAGTAGCTGGATTGTGTATCAATGGCTTGTGTGGTAGTGGGCTCAGAACTTTTCCTTTTCACCACAACTGCTAGTTGAAAGGGAAAACAACATCATTGCCCTTTTTTTTTTTTCTCTTTTTTTTTATCGGAAATAATAGATGAACAAAATCTGTAAACTTCTTTGTTTTCTCTTTTTTACTTTGTTTCTTCATCTTCTTGTTTATGTCTTTTCTTTTATTTTTCATATCTCTTCTCTTTCTTTCCTCTGTGTTCTCTTTCACATTTCTTCTTCTGAGGATGAAAGGGATGGCATGGGAGGAGTCGCAGGCAGCTACTCTGTGGTGGTGGTGTCGGTCTCGGTTTCTGTAGCGTCATGGAATTTCCTGAAACATCGGCCAGGACAGAGGTTGATTGCGCACACTGGGCACCCTCGGCGCGTTGACTTGGGCAGACCCGACTTGGTCAAGATGCCTTCTTTCCTGCACCACTTGCACCAACGGGCGTTCCTTCCTGGCATCTTTGCGGAATAGTGTCAAGCACTGTTGTAGGCAGGAACAGGCCGAGCACCAGCAGGTTGGCGAGGGGTCACACCTTCTGCAAAACCATCAATCATCCCAAATGTAAACTTCGCATGGGTTAGTGGCTTGCCAACTTGGACCGTCTCTTCTTCATCACTGCCACTGTCACTGTTGGTGCTGACCTGTTCTTTCTTATGATGATGATGTTTGTACGCTATCCAGGCGTTGACCCTGGCAACATCGAGAAGAAAATATAGAATGGCACGCCACCAGTGCTGGGTTTTCCGGGCGCAGGTGTGGTAGACCCGTAGCTGGTCGCCTCGGTCTACACCACCCATGCACTTGGTGTAGGAGACAGCTGGAGGAGGAGCTGCGATGATCATTTTCTTCAGCCGGCCTGTCTCCTCATCAGCAATTTTCCTGGTGAGGGTATGGTTGTCGGGGTCCCTTCAGCCCTGATGTGCACTTGACAGGAAAGTCATGACCTTTGTGTCTTTCCAGACTGTCACCCCACAGCGAGAAACCCACAACGATGAATGACATCACCCTGTCCGTTGCCAAACACCACCTCAACGTTTACCACCATATTTTCACCGACAGACTGTATACCTCAGTAAGCCTGGCACGGTCTCTGTTGGCAAGCTGCACATATTTCACCGGAGTAGTAAAGAGTGGGAGGAAGGGACTGCCTCGTGACTTTGCATCCACCAACAAGTCAAGTCCAGCTCAACTCAAGATGAAGCGCCTGAGGAAGTCTCCGAGGGGCACCTTCTTCTCACGACAAAACGGCCAACTGACGGTGACAGTCTGGAAAGATTTTTTTTTACTAGGAATATTATTTTATCTTTGTCCTCGGTTGTTTGCCTGTTAATTGTCCTTTGTCAGTCTGTCTCTTGGTTTTTGATGTTGTAAAGGGTCCCCATTTTGTGGGCCTGTGTGCCTGTGTGAAAAGGAAAAGTTCTGAGCCCACTACCACACAAGCCATTGATACACAATCCAGCTACTGACGGGTGAAATTTGGGGTTGGGCGCGGATGGGCTTGGACGGCATGAAGAACTTCCTGACGCTGGCTTTAAATCCTCAGTATCTTATCATAGCTTCGTCTATGGTCACTTCACGGCCAGGGTTGTATTTCCGGAGGCAACATTTGCGGACTCTATCCCACACAGGCTGGAGTGGGTACAACGGATGTTTACGTTTCACACAGAAACGATGGGCCTTGTCTTTGATGAGGTCCGGGTCCAAAGCTGGGTCAGCACAGGCGAGATGTTGGTTTACGACGTCGAACCTGTGTCTCTTCATGGTGTTACTGATGAGGATGTTACGAAGACCCAGGGACGACGACCAATAGTCCTTGTAGTTTTGGACCCGGACAACGCCCATCATGAGGTGTATGCCAAAACCAGGCCCGGATTTCCTTCAGAGAACTATGTGGCAGATGGCTGGCTGACAGGCGCTGGTTGGTCCACTTAGTGATCGATATCAGCAGGGCCAGGGGGAAAAACTCCAAGAAATACTTCAGCGGAGATGTTTTCTTGCTGAAGGTGGGGCCTTTCGGCGTTTTCCATTTGAAGGGGCGGACATTGACGTCATCCAGGCCACGACTCCACCCCAGGTCGTCAGGTGGAAAGTATCGCTGGTATGCAGATGGGGGGTCTGGATCATTAGAATCCGGCTGAATGGCTGCCTTCTTTTTCCCCTTCTTTCTCTTTTTCTCTTCCTTCTTGCCCTTCGTTCCATTCTTCACTCCTGTGGAGGGGCCAGCCACCTGGGACTCGTCTGTCTCCTCCTCTGCCTCCATACTGTCCCTGGACTCCTCCCCTGCATACTCCCAGTCTCCGTCCTCCTCTTCCATCTCCTGCTGCTTCTTTCTCTTCTCCGTCTTTTTCCCCTTCTTTTTCTTCTTCTTTCCCCTCTTCTCTTCACTCCTGTGGAGGGGCCAGCCACCTGCGACTTGTCTGTCTCCTCCTCTGCCTCCATACTCTTCCCGGACTCATCTCCGGTGGACTCCTCACCCATGGACTCCTCTCCTGCAGACTCCCAGTCTCCGTCCTCCTCTTCCATCTCCTGCTGCTTCTTTCTCTTCTCCGTCTTCCCTGTCTTTCAATTCTCTCTTCTCCGTCTCAACACTCTTGTGGAGGGGCCAGCCCTTCTCTTGCCTCGTCTACACACCTCTCCTCCACTCTCATCGCATCTTCCTCTGCTCTATCAAGAAATTCTTCCTCATCACTGGATGATGTGTCAGCTTTCGCTCTGTATATCTTACCCATACTAAGGCCGGCCTCTATCATGTTGGAACGGATGGCAGCTCTTAATTTTAATCTTTCCTCTTGGAATACGTGCTCTGGATCCTTGGATCGGGCTGCCAATGCGTTTCCTTTGGTACTCCCCTTCTTTCCTCCTTTTCCTCCTCCCTCCCCTCCTCCTTTTCCTTCTCCCTTCTCGCCTTCTCGTCCTCCTTTCTCCACTCCTCTACTCATCTCTACCCCTTCCTTCTCTTTCCTTTCCAGGCGTGTTCTTGTTTTCTCCTTCGCCATTGCTAAGAATGTAGCTCCTTCCTCCCTTGTCAAGCTCTCTTGCAGGCTTTGGACTTCTCTAGTACTCATCATGAAGGTGTTCCTTTCTTGGTAGTCAGTGTGTGACTGAGGATGAGCCCCAGAAAACACTGACTTTTATAGGGAATATAACCATTGTTGTGCTAATTATTACATAATATTTATGTAATATTTATGTAACATTATATAATCTTTAGAAATATAGCAATAAATGTAATTTTCCATCATGAAATTCAACAAAATACCTTGTGCAAAATAGTACAGTCCACTTTAGTACAAGTAGAACAATGCAGACATTTCCCATGCTTTCAGGGCCAAGCATGTGTCAAACAACTGATGGGGGTATGACTCATCAACTACCAAGTGAAAAGGGCCAGTAAGACTTCAGTGGTTGACAGGTCAAGGGTCAAAAGTCACAGGGGTACAGTACACAATCAATCAACATCCAACAGCACATTGATGTAGACAGCAGTACCCATTCACACAACAATTAGACACACTACCCAGTACACAAGCATACAGTACCCAATGAAACACCAATCAACAGGTCAAGAACAGGCCAGTAGTACACATTCACACATAAGTAAACACCACATGGGAAGCCTGTGGTACCCAATGCAACAGAATACCACACTGTCCTGGTGTTGAAATTTGTGTCGTTGTGTGCAGTTAGGGTTTTAAAGATCGAAACGTGTCAGGCCACTGCACAGATTTTATCAATTTTAGGTCATTATTTTGGCCGATGAGCAGTTTGCAGCAGTTTATTACTTGTAACCCATATCTGGAATTATACCATCTGTACAATGTATCATGATGGATCAAGATACATGATCTGTTCACAGACCTCAATAGTGAATGCATATAGATATAGGATACTCACAAGGAATGATGCATTTGCTGCTGTTACTGTGCCATGGGGCCTGATGAAGGCTGCCTTGAGCTTAGCCATTTGTTCCATTGAAGACACTCGTATTCCATTGTCACGTTCCAATACCTTAGTAGTTCCTGGTACCTGGTAAGTCAGTCTATCCTCTAGATATCCTGCCTTAGTAGCTTTATCAGCATTGCTATGAGATCGCATACTGAACTCATCCTGTCATACAACAAACAGACAAATGATGTTGCATGATGTCATTTCTATCATACTTTGCTTTCATGCTTATCTTGCAAACTAATTGGAAGATCAAAGAAAACAAGGAAGTCTGAATGAAACATAAGTCATTTCAAGAAAGTAAAGTTTGCAGAGACACCTCTTTTCTTAGAAGTGTGGTTCTGAAAAGAACTGGTGAGAAGTAATGAAGTAGATTTACTTGTTCTCTCCTGGAGATATTGAAGGCAGCTGCAAGTCTGTCTCCTGAATGGCCCATGGTTTCATTGGTTGAAAACTCTGCAACTGCAGGTAGCTGAAAGACAAACAGTAAGGACATTAATTCAATTGGGATCAAAAGTGTCAGAAAAACTGTATTAATTCAATTGTCTACAGGGTGTCTGGTCTCAAAACAAAGGCATTCATTATTTGATGACAAAACTGAGTAGAGCACATGTTTAATGCAAAATGCAAAGAATAGCTCTCCATAAATCATTATCTTTATCCACATGCTAAAATTATACACACCATGTTGCCCTGAAAGAAAATGGCTCAGATAACTACAGTTACATTTCCCACCAGTAACCAAAGAGAACACATTGTGTACACTTGGCTGTAATACAGTTCATATGAACTTGAAAACTCAAATGTGCATGTATGTGTACGGCATTATTAGACTGTGGTACCTTATTTTAATGACTATGCATTCCTTAGATATATCTTACCTCAGGTGCAAGAGCACTCAAACTCAGATACTTGGAAGCAAGAGACATCTTGGCTCCTGCTGTCTTGGCCTAGGAGTTGAACAAAATCACAGAATATGCTACACATTGGTGACATGTTCTTTAACAGAGCTTTGGCTAAACACAGAAATAGTTCGCATGCTCAGGCAAATGATCCAGACTAACAATATCTCCATTATCTCCATGAAGTTCTTACCTTATTCTGAGCAAGCATAAACTTGCGCATTTGTCTGCTATGGCGTATAGGTACATCAGACATGAACTCCACACCACCAGCAACGAAGGAATCTCCCTGATCAGAGTTAATCATTCCAATGCCTAGTGTAGGAAAAACCACATCAACAAACACAATTATGCAAACAATTTATTGCCCTTCAACGACGTAGATAAACACTTCCCTATAAAGTGCCTTTTGAGTGCACATGAACAAATCATGTGCTTGCTCAGCTGGTGGGATTCGAACTCATGACCTCCTGCTTACTAGTGCAGACGCCATACTGCTAGACCAAAACAAACACAATACCATTAAAAAGACAACCAATACATACTGGTATACTCAGTACAAATTAGTGCATACTTGTTAAATACTGAAAGTTACAGCTGAGGATACATGTGTTGTAATGTGCCGTGACTGAGTATCATTTACATGCTATACATAGAGTTAAATAAAAAACTAGAGTGCGCGCTTCGTATTCAATGTGCGTGCTCTCGGCACTCTGGCACGGACGCGCAGCGGCCATTTTAGTTGGGGTGACTGAGCAACCGCAGTAGAGTCCAAAAACGGTACCCGGATGTTACTCGATGAACTGCGCGCACTGTGCGTGACGCAACGTATATTTTATGCACAGTGCTGCGCGCACGAACCGGGGTAAGAATATGTACGCACAATTTGAAACGGGACGCGCGCGTTTTCCCTTGTTTCCTTAATGCAATGGCGCTGGCCATGGTTCGAGCAACATGCGCAGAGTGCACACTCTAGTTTTTTATTTAACTCTATGATGCTACATGTATATGACTGTTAGTGTTAATGACATACAAGCTACCCCTTCATGCAAGCCATGACCTACCTGTAGTAATGGCTACATTGGATGAGATACAAGCCATAGCCACGGTGTGACATGGAATCCGATTTGAAAAGCCAGCACCAAGTGCGGCTTCTCTTGCTATGTTGCTTGTCTTCACTTCTTGTATCACTGTGCCATAGATGATATTATCAACAGCATCTGCAAGAATAATAATAACACTAATAGTACATACAACAGCAAACAATCCCTCCAAAGGCATTTATTCAAAGGCTCAAGGCATAAATTATTATCATTAGCCCTGAATATTTAGGCAAATTATCACTCATGAAACCATCTTAACTTCCTGGGAAGTATAGAGCTCCAACTGCTATAAGGATATGATCCTTCATATCATAAAAATGCATCTATGCGGTGAGTCCATAGAGAAAGGATGCGTCTTAACTCTGCGAAGCGTCGTAAGTTTTATGAAATCGGCCCCAGATTGAATAAATGTAAGTACACAGACATCATGTACATACCATTGGGAATATTTGTTCGGTCAAGCAAGCCCCTGGAGGAAGCACACAAATAAAAGAACATAATTAGAACATGGTCAAATTATTAGCATTTATTATGAAATACATTTCTCCAGTTGAATTTTCAAACAGCTTTCATAAACTCAGAAAATTACAATCAATTCCTACCCCCATTTATTTGACAGAAGCATAACTGGTATGAATAGAGAATGTGTCGTTCTTATATTACTTACTGCAATGAACCTCTTGCCAGGTCATGGGGCATCAAATCTTTGTAACTGTTGGAGAAAACACAGATTGTGATGAAACAAGTTTCACTTTCATGACTACATTCTATGGTTGCAGTTGATATTTTACAAAGCTTGATTGAAAATGCATTTTCCTGTGACAAACAAGGATACTATGTGCGTGTATTGACAATTCTTCATGTACAGTAGGCCTTTGTCCTGTGAATGTTACACACTTACTCTGTGCCTGACATGAGGAATGGTGTCCTGACTCCCTCAACGAGTACAATGTTCTTCTTGCCAGGTTGTGACAGGGTTTTCTTACTTTTTGGTGCCACACTGAAATCTCTGACAGCTGATGTACTCAATGTACGAACTCCATCTAGATAAAGAAATTAAAAAACTAAGCTGATTAATATGGTCATCAAATAACCACAAGGGAAACTGACTGATTTGTTTAAATCATTGAAAGGTTAACAAAGAAAAACTGACTAGAGCGGGATTTGAACCAGCAACCTCCTTTTCTTTTGTTTTTAGAAGAAACTAGCTTTTAAATAGAAAAATGGTTGCTTAGCTGTACTTTGTAGCAGTCTCTATTCAATAGGTGAATTTTACAATGGATCTCACCATATTAACAGCAATGTTATGTACAATAGCTCAACAGTCCTAAAAGAGAAGAGAATTACACTTTGCACAGACCTGTTTATTTGATATCCATTTTGATGTCAGCAAGCTACTTAGGTTTTTAAAATTTTTAAGAAATTTTTTGAAAGGAGCCAATAACAAAAAGAAAAACACTCAGCACACACGCAATGGGATGCAAATGGTGCATACAGTACATTAAACAACAGCAGCGGCTGACATGAAACAAAAATGGGCAAGATTGTGACTTTCTTGGACTTGCCAAAACGACATTCAATTCCACTTCCAGAAATGTTACGGATTGGACTGAACGTAGGCCCTAATGTCTGAGTCAGATTGATCTCATGTAAATAACATAAAATAAAATATACACGAATGTACATTTATTACAGTTTAACCATTAAAGGTAGTACATGTATCATACTTTGGTAAGACACCAAAACAGAAATGTTCACAGATTTACCCATAACTAGTTACAGGGTATTAATTTAAGATGGTGGTGGTATAAACATACCGTTAATATTTTTCCGTCTGAAATGGTGTATTTATCAAGAAATTAGTAAAACAACGACCGAAAATCTTTTTGATCTTTTAAAAGATCAAAAATAAAAGAGAAAAGACTTAGCCTGCAGTTATCGGTTTCCGATGGGATAACGGGAAAACTTCTATAAAACAGAAACGAAATAAAATTTTAGAAAATCACTTCATTAACTTTGAACTGGACACTTTCAGGTCTGTAGAAAACCTCGAAGTTGAAGTCTTTTCTTTGGAAATATTGTCCGTCATTGACAGCGACACCGATTCCGCTTTGTAAACAATGCGTCACCAGTTTTCGGTACCTTGGTTGTGCGGCAAAGTTCGTTGACATCGGAGTAGCTATGGCGTACCAAGTCACTCAAAAATTGATGAAATATTGTCCTGACTCGATTTGATCGAACTGGGTCGATGGAGTTATTTACTAAAGGTTCTGAAACGGTTTTGATTCCAAGATCGTGAATGATAAATTATTTTTTATAAATAAATGGTTGAATCAACAAAATGATAATTTGGTACAGATCATGGTAGGTAAAATTATTATCACAACATTTTTATAATATCTGGCATCATTATGAGAGGCCTAAACGTGGATAGCTTAAGTTCATCAGCTTAGCAAAGTTTCAAATCAAAAAGAGAAAAATAAAATTATGGCACTTCGATTTGAGAAAGTCTTTAACACTTTTGTTACATTGGCATGCCATTAAAACCCAGATCGCAGCAGGATCATGTGACCTGCCGTCTGACATCGGAAGAATGAAAGTTGCTTGAGCAGACGACAGTTTAGTTTGGAATATTTTACCACAGATTGTGTCTTTTATAAACGTTTGAACATTAGCCTTAAAATGCATTAGTAATCTATGCCCAAAATTACATAGTTTTTTTTACTTTTGAGTATCACTCACAACTAAAAACTTTATTCTCAATATCCTGAATGTCGGAGATAGCCCTGGGTGTAGTCATCACTCCAGGGATACTGATCATGAAGTATCACGCACGGTTTCGCGGTAAACGGGAATCAAATTTCGTCACCGAAAACATATGTCCATCGGAAACTCATGACCGGACGATAAGTCATACTGTGGCTGTTTTTCACTTTCAAAAATTGGGCACTGTATGGGACTGAAATTTTCACAGATGACTGTTACTGTATCTGTCTTGATATTTTTGCCCATGAATCTGTATTTCTTTGATAAAAACCAAAGTATGATACTACCTTTAAGAAAATAGGCCTGGTACACTACAGATTATCCAGATTTAGGGCCTAGGCTAGACCCAGTAACGTAACTGGGGCGCTGAACTCCCTTTTTTTACTTTTGGGGTTGACGGTCGGTCTAGCGCCCCGGAGAATTATATTGCTCAAAATGTGTTGTACACAGGAAAAAAAAAAATCACGGCACTTTCGCCAAAAATGTCCCCAAATGACAACAAAAACATCACAAACAGAATTGAAACTCGCTCCACTGCTTCTACGAAAGTTAGAGATGAAATGCAGCATATTCATTTGTACTCACGATTATTCCTTTTGATGAAAATCGACCTTTTCTGACGAATGTCCAGACGAGAACGTCAAAAACAGATTTTAATTTGTGTGGCTCTGCTCCACACAAAATGGCGGTCACTACGTCATCGCATGAATATTAATTTTGGTAATTTCCATACTATGCGGAAATGTCGAAACGTAGATCACTTTGCCTCGGCAAAATTCCCGGCCCCATAACAACAGTGCCGTTTGTGACAAGCGCCGCACTGATTGGTCAATGCGCAAGGCAGTGCTCGTGACGTCACAGAAACCATGTGCTGGCCCAACTCGTTACGCACGCACGCAGGGCCGCTGCAGACACGTACGGAGCACGACTACGAAACGACCAACGGTTGGCCGTACGACAACTCGGGCGTAACCAACAGACCCAACACATGTTGCTATGAATATTCAACGACCTACAATCACGCTCAGATGGTGGCGCAGTTTTGCGGTAAAATGGCAACAAAAATACAGCTGACCAAAGTTTAAATAGACGACTGCGGAGTCCGTGAGTTCTCGAACATCGGCGGGTGACACCACAAAAAGTGGTCAAAAGGTCGTTTTTGGAACCATTCAAAAGATCGTGGCGAGGTCTGTCAATGATTCGAGTTGCTGAGTATGTGCCCATGCGCGTCAGTTTCATTCATGAAAACTTCCATTTTTGGTCACTGCGATGACGTCATATAATGAGATGATCGCGACGCCCTCTTTTGGCTGTTTCGTGCCAATTCGTGTAAGGGATTTTTCGCTGTGCGCAAAGGGAAAGTGATCTACGTATCGACACGTCCGCATAGTATGGAAATTACCAAAATTAATATTCATGCGATGACGTATGACCGCCATTTTGTGTGGAGCAGAGCCACACAAATTAAAATCCCTTTTTGACGTTCTTGTCTGGACATTCGTCAGAAAAGGTCGATCTTCATCAAAAGGAATAATCGTGAGTACAAATGAATATGCTGCATTTCATCTCTAACTTTCGTAGAAGCAATGGAGCGAGTTTCAATTCTGTTTGTGATGTTTTTGTTGTCATTTGGTGATTTCATTTGGGGACATTTTTGGCGAAAGTGCCATGATTTTTTTTTCCTGTGTACGACACATTTTGAGCAATATAATTCTCTGGGGCGCAAGACCGACCGTCAACCCCAAAAGTAAAAAAAAGGGAGTTCAGCGCCCCAGTTACGTTACTGGGTCTAGGCTAGGCCTAAGTAGTTGCGATGATCGTAACCCTAGGTCTGACCAGGGACTGGGACCTTAGGGTTACGACAAAACTTGTTCAAAAAAATGGGTACGACCTTTTGGCCAACTCCTGAAGTACGTTTCCACTTAGTTTTCCACTTTCCAAAATCCAAACACAAAATCTGACTACATGGATCTGATCGGTACTTATCAATGAGTCATATAAAACCACTTTGAATATCGAAAGATCATTTTCTGCAGAAAAAATGACCAAAAACTTACCGAAGGTGTCGAGATTCCCTCCGTTTGCCGTCAGTCGGCCATTTTGAATAGTGCGCAGTGCCATCTCGACCAAATTACGTCATGCGCAATGCCGTTTTGGCTGTTCCACCTTTCAAACTCAAACTCGCAGCCCTATGGAGGGTGTTCCCAGAATAACACGTGCGCTGTGCATGATATACCGTGTACACGCATCGTATACAGTATGGAGGAGGTTTTTTTTTAAGTCCGCATCGTTTGCCCATGTCAAGCTGCCGCTGATAATTCAAATCTTTCATCATGAACTAAAGGAAATTGCTAAGATTATCAAATGATTTCCTTTATGAATGGTCTCACAAACAGACAAAATATGTTAGCAGGTCACAAACTCGGTGCCGACCCAATCCATGATCAAACAGAATAAAAAGGTCATCCACCTCATCACAGATCGCGCAGTGGTCGGAATTAACGCTGGACTGAAAAATATATCCGGTCATCAATTACACAAAAAATGATCATACCCGGTAGGAAAGTGAGGACATATTAGTAAAAATATCACCGGAATATTCCACTGCGGATCGCGGAAAAAGCACAATTTCTTACTGCAAATCTATAGTTCTGTACCGAGCCGTATACGGTAACGAACCCGGCCGCGATCCAAAAAGGTGCCGACCGAGCGCAACATTTCAAGCCCACGGCGAAATCTGTACCGAGCCGGCCGGCTGTGAGCCACCGACCGTAACGGTGGAGCGACGCCGGCCGCAATCCAAAAAGGTAGGCCTTCCGACCGAGCGCAATATACACTTCATTTCAAGCACACGGCACGTGTGTAACGTACTGATTGAGACTTTCGCTGGTGCACGTTTGCTTTGAAACTGTGGCTATTACGCACGCGGATACCAGGCTGTCTTTCTCTGCGGTGTGGGCAATGTTTGTACGTCTTAATTTTTAAATGCGATCGTCGGTCGGTTTCGGAAGGATTTCACGAAAAAAAATTTAGATTCAGTATAATTATGAAAAGAGTGTTTCTACTTGGCCAATTGAATACTGAAATTGAAATTCAAGTAAGATTTATAAGCTGATCCAGCCGACGATTTACGGTACTTTGGAAGGACGGTCGATCAGAATATTTTTATTTTTATTTAGATTTCGCATGTGTTCGATGTCGGCCTGTGTTGGTTGTCGGAAACAAATCACGCCGTATACGTTTTTCTTCACCTGTCATATCAGAAGAGCGGCGGAAAATAAACTAGTAATTCGGCAGTTTCGGCGCACGGGTCTGGTCACTGATTCAATAACCTGTGATTTATTTGACGGACACGCTCACACACTGTATGCGATATGCCGTGTATAGCACTGTACAACGCACGTGATACGAGCCCTCCATAGGGCTGCGAGTTTGAGTTTGAAAGGTGGAACAGCCAAAACGGCATTGCGCATGACGTAATTTGGTCGAGATGGCACTGCGCACTATTCAAAATGGCCGACTGACGGCAAACGGAGGGAATCTTGACACCTTCGGTAAGTTTTTGGTCATTTTTTTCTGCAGAAAATGATCTTTCGATATTCAAAGTGGTTTTATATGACTCATTGATAAGGGGGATTGTAGCTTTACGGGTCCTAAAACTATAAAGGAAAGGAAACTTCTTTTTGAAAAGTAACTTACCTACATATACTTTGTTGGTCTTCTCCTCTATATTACCAAGGTTAATTTTTTGGAAAGAGGGCAGGGCTTTGATTTTTGAGGGAAATTATGGGGTAAAAACGGTAACCAAGATTGTAACATTTCACTGCTGCACGGACGGCCGCACACGAGAATAGTCTGGTTTCCACTCTGACATTTTGAGGACTCTTGACATGTTGGGTCTGGGCACTAGACTAACCAGACCAGACAAAATGGCCTCACGCGATCAGACGGCCTGTTTTTAAGTTTACAAGAAGCGCGTAAGAAAATTGAATTTTAACCCTGAAATGTTTAACAAATTTCTTCAATGTAGGCTTTTAAGGACCCAGGAACATTTGCTGAAAGACAAAAGTATCATTTTTGAGGAGTAGAAGTTAGTTCAGAGCCAAAAAAATCAATGTGTTTTGGGATCCCGTTAACCCACAATCGCCTTGATAAGTACCGATCAGATCCATGTAGTCAGATTTTGTGTTTGGATTTTGGAAAGTGGAAAACTAAGTGGAAACGTACTTCAGGAGTTGGCCAAAAAGGTCGTACCCATTTTTTTGAACAAGTTTTGTCGTAACCCTAAGGTCCCAGTCCCTGGTCAGACCTAGGGTTACGATCATCGCAACTAAGGCCTAAGCTACTTGTCTTTCACAAATGGTTAATGGAATTTATCGCGTCTGTTGTGGACATGGTGGATGGGATACCGGGAATACAGGAAGAATTCATACTCACTTATTCCACCGGATGATCCGAGCAGATGGAATAAAGAAGGAGTTCTGCATCTCTGCAGTATTTGTGTGGCCATCTTTCAATAATAAATCTGTAAAAACCTGCACTGACTGTCACTGTGTACAACAGATCACCGGCACCTATCAAGTCGACCTCTTCGTTCAATCAGCACAGTACAATATTAATGACCTACTTTATTTTGCAACGAGAAATTGCGAGAAACAATTTACTTAAACTAATAGAAATGTCGTTTTATTTGAAGTATATCACTCAGAATTCAATAAATACCAAGCTTCACATTGGTGTGTTTTATGGGGTATGTTTTTTCGTTAGCTGACTTAATTTAAAAATAATTTGTGCGAGAACCTGCGAGGTTTTCTCTAAGAACATGTGTGCATTTTGTGCTTGTTCATGTTCTATTCGAATGAGGGCAGAGGTCAAAGGTTAGCCACAAATAGCAAGGATGGCGACTGCACGAGTTTTTGGAGCTTTGCGGACCGTTTCTCGCACGAGTTTTACATATAAAGCTGGTACGTATGTAATTTCATAGCAATTTTAGGGAATACAGCTAATATATTCCCGTTCTTCGTTGTTGATACGCTTATTTTGATTATTTATGTTGCACAATTCTTCGTTCGAAAAAGTGCCGGTTAGTCGCACGGCCATGGCCCATGCACATGCCCCATTGATGGACGGCACACATATACTTTGTTGGTCTCCTCCTCTACACAGCGAAAAATCCCTTACACGAATTGGCACGAAACGGTCGCAAGAGGGCGTCACGATCATCTCATTATGTGACGTCATCGCACTGACCAAAAATGGAAGTTTTAATGAATGAAACTGACGCGCATGGGCACATACTCAGCGATGCCCACTCTAACCATAGTTACTTCGACAGACCTCGCCACGATCTTTCGAATGGTACCAAAAACATAAAAATTTGTACATTTCTTCGACCTTTTGACCATTTTTGGTGGTGTCACCCGACGTTCGAGAACTCACGGACACCGCGATCGTATTTGAACTTTGGTGAGCTGTATTTTTGTTGTCATTTTACCGCGAAACCGCGCCACCGTCTGAGTGTGATTGTTGGGTCATTGAATATTCATATAACGTGTGTTGGGTCTATTGGTTGTGTATGCTGAGAGCGCCACATGAATATGCATAGAATTGCATGGTCATCCGGAGATGTCGTACGGCCGACTGTTGATCGTTGCGTAGTCGTACACCGCGTGTGTTTGAATAGGCACATCGCGTTATGCGTGCCCCGTACGTGTCTGCAACGGCCCTGCGTGCGTGCGTAACGAGTTGGGCCAGCACATGGTTTCCGTGACGTCACGAGCACGGCCTCGCGCGTTGACCAATCAGCGCGGCGCTTTTTACACACGGCACTGTTTCCATCCGTGTTACAGTGCATATGGGGAATTTTTCGCTGTGCTCTATAAGACTAGGCCTATAGGCCTAACGTTAGGTTAAATTTTTTTGGAAAGAGGGCAGGGCTTTGATTTTTGAGGGAAATTATTGGGTAAAAACGGTAACCAAGATTGTAACATTTCACCGCCGCACGGACGGCCGCAGACGAGAATAGGCCCCCCTAGTCTGGTTTCCACTCTGACATTTTGAGGACTCTTGATCTGTTGGGTCTGGGTAAGGTTGGGCGGTTTTGAAAAAAATAAAAACCGACAAAACCGTGAGACCCTGACTCGGTTAAACCGTAAAACCGTAGGCTAGTAAAAAACATAACAAAAATAATAAGCGGGCCTAACGCAAATTCACAGACGCAGGAACGTTACAACTTGTCTCCAAAGTTCACCATGCAAATTACAAAACGATCAAACGAAAATATGAACGAACAAACGAAATAATGAATAAACTTGATAATGTTAACCCTAATTACCGGTATAATTTCAGCTAAAACGCTCGCTGAATTTGACGTACGCTCGCGATCATTTCGACTTCGAGTTCACCAGACCGCGTGGTCAGCCATTTTGTACACACATAGTCTTGATCCAAAACGTTCGATCGCTGTTCGTAGTGCGCCCTCACACGACTGATTCACACCATCACAATTACCCAATAGGCGTACGTACGTAAAAAAAACACTTCTAAAGTATTGCAAGGAACAAGACAAGTCTATTATTTCCTGGTATTCCGACGCAACAAACCATGCATCGACATCGTGCACAGCACTCGGTACATACACCGCGTGGTCGCTGTGTAGTCACCGTGCGATCGAGATGTGTGTGCCTTCAAGCGAGCTCTGTTGCCCGTGTACGCTGTGTTTTTTTTACGCTACAGTACCGCGGTGTTTCGGCGCTTTACGACCGAAAAGGTGGCCTTTTCTTTCGCTTTTATCTGTCTATATCTCGGTGCCTTTTGCAGTAATTACAAAGTTTACAAAGTAATTACGATTTTCAGCATGATGTGTAATAAAATATGTTGCAGACAATTTGGACCAAGACTACCGCTGTAAGTGTAACACTAACACAGCGTGTGTGCGGCATGCCCTGCATGCATTGTTTACAGCATGTCCGGTCATGATTTGACTTGCTCATGCATTGCACAGTGCATTGCACACGTGAAACATGGAGAAATTAGCGTGAATAGAGGAAGTTGGCTTTGTGGTGGTGACCCTTATATAAAGGTTTTAGGTCCATTGTAGCACTTGTGTAGCGTTTCCACAAGCTAGTATGGAATTCTTTTGAAGGCGGTTTCTTTTTAACATGTTTAATGAGTCCCATAAAAACTTCGAGGTAAGCCGCTGTAGGCGCGTGGGTAATTCGAATTACGGAGATATTTTTGTACATAAAAGCCCATTCTTTTGTCGGGAATGAGTTCTATCTTCGAGATAAGAGAAGTTTCGACCTAAGCTGTTTTGAAATCTGAAACTTTTAAGTAGTAATACTACAAAGTTGTAAGGCAGACTCCTGTGTTCACTCCCGTGTGCACATAGGAGTGAACACGGGAGTCTGCCTTACAACTTTGGAGTTGGAAGTAATGATCATGGGTCCGTCATGTCCGTCCATATCCAAATCATGAAATCGGTCCGAGTCAACTTGATCAGTTACCAACTAGGCCTATTATTAATTAATATTAGGCCTACCATGCTAACTCAGTCCTCGGGAGTCAAATTAGTCAGTGACCAACTCGATCAGTGACCAACTCCGTCCAAGGCCAACTTGGTCTGTGATCAACTCGGTCAGTGACAAACTCACTCCGTAAATAATCAACTGAATCCGAGGCCAACTCCGGTTCTTGACAAGAAGGCTAGCAATGGTTAAATAAATGAAAATGTACGCTACTTACTGTATCTGTTGTCACACGATGTGGTCAACGGTAGAGATCGTTATGTTTGTATGCAAACTGTAAAATACTTCATCAGGTGATGGCAGTGGTCACCAGTGTTGTATCCAAGTCCACAACCTTCGAGGCCAAGGCTAAGTCTTGGGTCTCCAAGGCTGAGGCCAAGTTTCTCACGAGCAGCCGAGTCCGAGTCATGGGTCTCCGAGGCCAAGGCCGAGGCCGAGTCACACACAAGCATATATCATTTCACTCTGCGAGAGATTGTTTGCTAGTCTAGACGCAGTACCCAAACTTCACAATGCGGTTTATAACCACTTAGACTAGCACATTACATTTGATGCATTACACGCTGCACAATAATATTGTGATGTAGGTGAGCGCTATTCGCGTGATGAAGTTTATTTGATGAAAAATTGAAAATTTTTCCCCATTGGCCCCAAAATGCTGGGAAACTTGTTTCAGTTTTAAAAACATTTTCTTCTGGCCCCGAGCCAAGTCATCAGTCAAAGTCCTTTGAGGCCGAGGTCGAGTCATGGACCCTCGAGGCCGAGGCCAATGCAGCAAATTTCTGGCCTCGAGGCCGGCCTCGAGTCATACAATACTGATGGTCATGTCCGTGCTCTTTATATCCGGTTCTGGGGATCTAAGGTGTGTGGCGTTGTACCGTGAATTGGGCAGTGCAATGGTTAAGTCGCTCAGTCCATAACCAACTCGGTCCGTGGCCAACATGATAACTATGCCCGCTGGGAAAATTTGTGCAAAAGAATTGAATTTTCAACTTGGCCAGTTTTGTTTTGTTTTAGCTTTTTAATTATTATTTTAGGCAAGTGGCTAACCTAGCTTGCCTCAGTTGCCTGTGTGGATTTCAGATTTGACCTTGTTTTACTAGTGACTCATAATTTTACATATTATTTGTGTGAAAACAAAAATCATGGCTCCATAGCTGTGCATGTGCCACGGTGGCACAAACCATTTAACCATGCACGGCACCAACTGACCTTGAGAAGATGGTACTGGAGTACCAAATTGGTCACAGACCTAGTTGACCAGAAACCATTTAAAAAATTAAATCAAACAATTTCACATTTGAATCACTGTCTTCATTGGCACACAATCTTGGAGGTGCATGTAGAAATCATGGTCCATTGAAGAAAAGCTCAACTATTTTATAAAAAAAAAGTATGTAGCGTGTAGGCTTTAAAAGTAAAGATTTCGAATTATAAGTGAAACTTGCCCAGATATTTCACAAAAGAAGTGATTAAGTGGAAGATTTGCATAAATTTTGCATAGTTTGCGGGTTGAATAATTTTATTTTAAATCTGGGATATTGTGACGTCGTGCTTGTGCCTTCATCCATGGACTTGGCTATGCTTACGTATGTGTTGACCAGAATTGCAGAACTTTTAATTTTTAACATACAGTATGATGATACACTTTGAAGCTGCAGCGGCACCCTTTTTTCATCTTGAAATACCCTCTTGTCATGTCTGTTGTGCGCACCAGATCAGTCCCATAGAATTTGTGCATAGGGTGTCTTGTTTTCCATCATTGGAAATCTTTCCCAGAAATTAGTATATACTGACTGTACATTTGTACATTTAGATGCCACAATTCACCATGTTATGTGCACCTGTGCACACATTGACAAATAAGTGGTAATTTGTGTTTTAAAACATTTGGGTACACAAATAAAACCAATCCTGGGGAAGTTTGTAGTTTTTGTTAATTGTATATTATTTGTTTGGGGTGTTTGTTTGTTTTTCCAAATACTACCTGTACAGTACCTGATCTTCAGGAAGATCTAGTATGTACAGGGTGTATAAGAAGTGGTTACTAATGTATACATTGTTGTTGTCCATCCTTCGTGATTGAAGATGACCATACCATCTAGTTTATTGATGAACGGATTAATTAGCGGTGTGTTCGGGGGTGACTGATGAGGCCAATCCGGGCCACGAAGCCTCTGCCACCGGTGAGGCAGAAGTGGGTAGGTGCTGTGCTGTTGGTGCTGGTGGCTCTAGCCTGCGTTCCTCTGCTACACAGGCCGCGTTGATGATGAGGTGGTGCCAGGAGGGTCTGTCGGAGACGAGGGACTCACAGGACTCAGTGCTGAAAAACTGCTGATGTTGAAGTCTTTTAGGGAGACCTTCAAACTGTCCTTGAAATGTTTTATATGCCCTCCAGCTGTATGACCTGTAGTGTACAATGTAAGACCTGTATCAGAAACTCAAACTCCTTTCTCGTGGTCTTCTTGTTCCAAAGAATATAATCATGAATTGATTCTTACCATCAGTCTGAGACTGACAGTGAGCATATCACTTGAGGATCTACCAGCATTATGATGCAGTAGAAAATAACATGAAGGCTGCTCCCTGATCCTTAGTGAGATAAAGATTTGAATTCAATGAGCATTTAGTGAAAAGGGCTGAGTGATTTCAAACAGCTAAAGGCCTACTAGTACTAGCAAACTGTTCAGTTAGACCTAACCTATTCAATATTGGCTGTGCTACACCAGACATTGATGAAAACAAAGAAAATGCTGAGCTCATAGGCCTATACACTGTAATCCCAATTTTGAATGCATGCTCAATTCTACATGTATCTAATACTGCACTCAGATCAGGCAGAACCATGTTTATGTCACCTGATACTAATGTTTGCATTTAGAGTACCCTAATGCAGTTGTTGTGCTATTCTGAGACGAACTAGTAACATATATGTATGAACATAGGAAGGCGGAAATAAGAAATGATGGATTGGCGATTATCCGGACATCAAACATCATCGCAGGAATTGCAAAGATTTGACTGATAGCCAAGGTGTCTTTAACTCCAGGATATTGGGAGATAATGGGAGACTTTTGAGAATCGGTCTTGCGTGCGCGTGCTCACAATCGCATACATGTGTGCTGTTGACTTGAAGACCGGTTCTCATTAGACAATGGCTCCACCTTTGTGACTTGCACCAGGTACATTACATCTGTGGGAACGTTCAGACAGCCTTTTATTTAAAACCAATTGAGTTAAACCACTCGGCAACTGCGGGGGGGGGGGGGGGGGGGTGTAAGTCGTAAGTTAAAATTCTGTTGCGTCCATACAGCGTTTTACTGTTTGCAGGTAAAACAGAATCAGATTTTTTATTTTTTTTGGTTTTAAGAGGTCATGCTCTTTGGCTTGACCCCGAACGGGTTCCAGTTATAAAATAAAGAACGCATATTTATCTGTGTGTTGAATATAAACAAGCGCGCCACAACAGGTGTTACGTCATCAGCTGCCAGGCTTCTCTGCACTGAAACAGGATGAAAACAGTTATTCTGTCCCAAAAGCGTTTTAGCAGTAAACTCGATCTGTTTTAAGCGCTAAACCCTCCTCCCGAGCAGTTTTAACTTTGGTGTTTTAGCGGCGGATAAAACCGATCTGTTTTAGATAAATAAATGTTTTAGAGCGTCCAGACACATAGGCCTATTGCTAAAACCGATCGGGTTATTAAAAACAGTTGTTTTAGCGAATTTAACACGCTGTCTGAACGTACCCTGTCTCTAGCAGAACACTGGAATTACAAATGGTTTATTTCAATAAGTCCAGATTAATGAAAAGAAAAGCACAATGTACAAAACTCAGTAACTCACTGACTTATAAAACATGTAATCAGATTTTCTTCACAAAATATGTTTATTTGATTAAAAACTAAACAAAAGATCCATTGTCTCATAAGTCATAGTTTGGTACAAAGTCTTTTGTTGTATACTAGTGTAAAGTATGTACATGTAGGTGGAAGAGTTTTTGGTATCGGCCAAAAGTCTTGGCACAATATAGCAAAACATTGTAATTTTTATTCTGAAGAAAATGGTTTAACAATGGAATCATTAAAAAGTAAACTAAACATTAAACAACCAGATGTTTCCATTTAGGAATTTGCTAAGCAAATAACCAAAACCAAATTTGAAGAATTGGAACTTTCACTTCTCTTGATATTTTACATTTTTGTTTACATGCTTTTGATAATTTTTAATGATGTAGGGCCTAGTTTTCTGAAAGCATAATGTTGGTTTTGTTTTGAAAAAGAAATTCACGAATTATGTTCTTAGGTATAAGGTACATACATGTACATGTATAGGAATTAGTGTTCTTCCCGCTAGGAACATGCACATGAACTTCGTATTGACGTTCTTGCTTGTCGATATAATGTGTTAGGCCTACTACTTCACGGTGCGATAATTATAAATATGATCTAGTTTCTCAAATATGTGTTTCCTGCATGTAAACAACAATTGTCCTTACCGGTAATCAAATTTTATTTAAAGATATAATACATGATGGGTAAAGATCACAGAACAGCACTCACACTTTGGTCAAACATGTACAAGAAATGATAAACCTGTGAAAATTTTAGCTAAATCGGACATCTGAGTCCCGAGAAAATAGGGAAAACCTGACTCAATTTTCCTTTTTAAATAAATACTTGGAAAACATAAAGAATGGTTTTGATCTTACCCTGAGATCAAAACTAATTTTGGTCGTTGGTTGACACATTTTTGGATTTCAGCTGGAAATGTTTCAACGGTATTTTTTTACCATCACCATCTTCATACCACGTGTACGTAAATCTGTGAACATTTCTGTTTGGGTTCGGGTATGTTACCAATCCTGTACTGTACCTTTAAATGTAACCAACTGTTAGAAAAGAGAATAAATTATTGGGTTTATCTGAGAATTATGATGTTATTAAACTTCTCTACTACTCTTCCTTTTTCAAGTTATTTTGAGTTAAACTTAAGTGAAGGTCATTTGTACACAACACTGTACACACACTACATGTATATTAATTGTTGACATTTACGTGTTGAATGACATATGTCAATATCAAAATCATAGGTCATGTGGTTCTCAAGTTATAAAGCACCAAAGTTTTTCCTAAAAACGCGTGTAATTTGATACCCGATGACGTAATCATGACGTCAATCTTCTACATACAACTTGGCATCATGACCAAAGTTCCCACCAAGTTTCAGGTGGGAAACTGGTGGACTGTTATCTTGTAACAGTCATATAGAAGTCTTGCGGACAAATTTGGGAAGAAAAAAAAAAATTTTAAAAGGAAAAAAAAACTCGAACAATAACAATAGGTGTTTGGCTTGAACCTGAACACGTAATGAATTAAATCTGAACATTACAATGTATGTTTTCTGTCCACAATCATAATACACATACTGTACACTTACAGTATACACTGCATGGTGTTTCTTATTTTATGTACTGGTACACAGAGTGAGTGTTCAAGTGTCTTGCTGGTACATGTATAATTATGTAACAGTAAATAAAAGAAATCAATAAACATCACCATTTTGGAATCACTGTCTGATATTTATCACATCACATTCATACACTGTACGTTTCATTTTGTTTTGCACACAGTGCATTATAGTACATTCATGTACAGTGTACATGATGAAATACATTTTCTTGAATAGTACAGTATTTGAACTTTGAGCTGTAGGAAAGAAATTTAATGTTCAGTGTTTCATACTTTCAACTTTCAAGCACATAAAATCTCTGTAAATTCTTTGATCTACAAATTCTACATTCTGTAAAGTGTGTTTTGCGTCATCTTAGAGATTGATAGAGCTCTGTCAATCAGATAGATCCCACAAGAGCATGTAGGATAGTCTATTGTCAATAAAATGAAACAGTACTTTTATAAGTGAAATCAGTTTGATCAATGTGAAACTTATGACAAAAAATCAGGAAGGTACATGTAACAACAATGCATTTATTATGTACATGTATTAATTAAGTGATCGTCCTTAGTTTTTTCAAAGGCAAAGAATCTTCCCAATTCCATGTCGATCGGTGACAGGTGGCAATGCATGTTGGGGCCATAGCTCCAGCTGCACAGTACATGTCCTTATAAGGCTTACAGGCATGCCCTGATTTTCTCCATACTGAGTCCATCTCAGTTATCAAGTTCAAGAAAACTTCAAAACCTAGGGGTATGACTTTGCAGGAGTTGGGCTCATACAGTACGTAAACTAGTATTAGGAGTATCTTGTCATGTTCAGTCGTCAGATGCCATCATCACTGTGTGTGTCCATCCTATTCAACAGCAGAATGGAAATCCAGGAAGCATTTGCCCTTGCACAGATGGATGTTGCAGGCTACGCATCCTGTACGACTTGTGATTGGATTTCCCTTTCCAGTTTTCTTTCCAACTCGACGGCACTGCTGGCACATCTTGGGGTTTTTCACCTTCATTCTGACGCATACATGATTGGGGCCATTGACTGCTGGAACTGGTGCCATAGACTTCACTTGATATGTGGGTGTGCCTTCTGCAAACCCAGCTATGAGGGACATGGCAATATTCACAGTGAACATTCGATGGGCTACATGTTTTCCCTTCTCTCCATCAGTGAAGGCTTTGTAGCAAATCCAGGAGTTTACTCTTGCAACATCGATCAGAAAATACAGCATTTTTTTCCATGATGTACTCTTCTGCCGACAGCAAGAATGGTAAGAGCGCAGTTGATTGGCACGTTCAATACCACCCTTAAACTTTGTGTAGTCAATGGCTTGAGAAGGAATAGTGGTCTTCTTAGAGGATGTCTCCTCCCTGGAATTTCTAGAGATGGAATCTGTTGTTTGGCCATGGCGTCCTTGATGGCACGTGGACAGGAAAGCCAAGACTTTTGCTGCGGTTGCTGCTCGCCAAAGAACATATGTCATCTGTCCCTGTTGCCAGGTGCATGTGGTCCGTTGAGGGGTCTTCATCATCATCTTCATGAGGTGTGTGGCTTGATTGTCTTTAGGTTGAGTGTAGAGTTCATCTGGTAGTCCCTTGGATGATAACACCATAGGACCACAGAGGTAAGTCTGGTTAACCAGTAGGTCCTTGGCAAGGGCAGTTGAGGTATAATGGCTTCCACAAAAGAGCTGGTGATATTGACCAAACAAAGGACGCATCATCTGGAAAGGGATCTTCTGCTTCTCCTTTTCCTTCTTGTGGCCAGAATCAGACTGTACCATCATGTCAATGGTGTATCCTGATTGGGACTCACAGACTGCATATATGCTGGTAGGACCTTGAGTGATATTGAATTTGATAACTTCATCCAATGTTAACTCTCTCCTAGGATTGTAGTTGGCTCTGCATGCTCCAAGGACTGTGTCCCAGATGTATTGTAGTGGTGACAATGGATCATCTTTCTTTCGTGGTTTGGTGGACCAGAGATTGGCGCAAGCCAGTGCCTCTGCAATAGCATGAAACCTTGTTTTTGTCATAGTAGAAGCAACAAGGGCATTCCTTAAACCTGGATGTGCTGACCAGTCATCACTGAGGCGGGTGTTAGGGTGGACACCTTGAATCATACGAATACCAACCCATGCTCTAATCTCGGCTGGAGTGGTGTTCTTCTTAAAGGCTTGGCATGACTGCCCTGATATGTTGGTGTAACGTGCTATCTTTGAGAAGAGTGCCAATGGGAAAAAACTTGTGAAATATCCCAAAGCATTATCCTCTGCTGGACGCTTTATGCTGGGACCATAGGGTTTCTTTCCCTCAAAAGCATGTACAGGAATATTCTTGATGTGCTTTGTCCATCCATTTCGATCTATTGGATTTCCGCTTGGATTTGACTGGCCACTGTCTTCTCTTGCGAACCTTCGTTGTTTCTTTTTAGGTGGTAGCAGATCATCATCAGAGGAGGAATCGACTGATGAGACAGATGAGTCGTCATCTGATGACAATGAGTCTGCAACTGATGACAATGAGTTCGCAACTGATGATAATGAGTCCTCATCTGATGACAATGAGTCCGCATCTGATGACAATGAGTCCGCATCTGATGACAATGAGTCCTCATCTGATGACAGTGAGTCATCTGATGACGATGAGTCCTTATTTGGTGGCAATGAGTACTTATTTGGTGTCCATGAGGCATCATCTGATGACGATGAGTCCTTATTTGGTGGCAATGAGTACTTATTTGGTGTCCATGAGGCCTCATCTGATGACGATGAGCCACTGTCTTTCTCATCAGAACTGTTCAAGTGTTCTTCATTTTCTTCAGTAGCTTCTTGCTTTATTCCACTTGGTGAGATGAAGTGATGCAATGATTTGGAGACATGTGAAACACTTGGTCCTGGTTTTGTATCACTCAAAGTGACCGGGACAGAAGGTTTAACATCAAGATGATCAGCTGAATCAGCAGCAATATCCAAAGAGCATCTTGTTTCAGGATTAGTGGCAGGGACAGTTGGGTTAGCAGAGGTACCGGTACATGACAGGTCTTGCCCAGGACCTCCAGTGTTTGTGTCTACTGGATTGTCATCTGAACTGATAGTTGGGGCTGTTACTGGCACTTCAAGTGGCGTCGGGTTGTCCATGAAGAATGCTGGAGCCTGGAAGAAGAATGAAGGCATTGTTAACAAGGTTTAATAAGAATGTTCATATAACCTGCTGGTGACTTTGCTGGTGACTTGAGTGTGTACTGTGCAGTGCCTTGTAGCTATTCAAGTGAACCAATTGATTTGTCTTGTTCTCAATTTATGTGTGAAGGGTTTATGTTTCTTATAATTGGTGTAAATAATTTGCTGCTTGCATGAAATGAAAATATTGTGAAAATAGTGTGTTCAAATCTAGTCAAAAGAACGGGGGTCAATTTCACGAAGCCCTACGATTGATCATAACTCAAATTACGAAGGATTTATAACCCATCATATCCCATATGTACATTGTAGGACTGCAATGCAGTATAAGCCCTATGATTGAGAGTAGGATACGATGAGCTTGGTGAAATCGATCCCTGGGCTGTCAGCAGACCTACAGTTTATGTGTACCATAAACAAGAAGTGTTAAATCCTACATAAAAGAATGTGGGGTGTGCATTAGCCCACAATGTTGTACAGTGCATGGCACATGCATGGTGCCATGGTATATATCCTGCACTTGAATGGCAATGTCACCTTTGACCTTCTGTTAACACAGGAGGACTATAGGAGACTTGCAGGATTTTGCCTGCACATGTATGGCACTGTACACTCTTCCTATGTAATGTATACAACTTGTACACGTACACATATATTAACTTCATCAACCCTTAACCCTCCCCTATTCCCTTGTACTACACTGTAGGAAGCATGCTGAACCAAACATATTTCAACAGTTTATCACATGTTTAGTTGGGTCCCAGCAGCTGTTGAAGTCTGATTAACTTGGTATTGATGTACATGTATCTATGCCTTGGTGTGTTTGTGTTTAATACAGTATACAGTTGAACCTCATTAATATGAGCTCTCTTAAGACGAGATCTCGGTTAAGACGAGCATATTCCGCCAGTCCCAACTGAGTTGTGTACGTTTCTATGAGGAAATATTTGCTTAATACGAGCACTGATAATACGAAAAACCTTTTAATACGAGCGTTTTTGGCTGACCCAGTTTCGTGAAAGTCATTGTAAACAACCCATTTAATACAAGGATTTTTAAATCTGGCTTCTTTTGGAATCGATTTTCGGATTTCTTTGTTCAGATTAAGAAAAATCCCACCACCATCAAGTCATGTTACCGAAAGTTCATGTTACCGAAAGTTAAATTCACCGCAGCGTTAATGCCCACTAATCCCCTCCTGCGGTTTGACCAGCGGCTTGCCCAGTGGAAAAAGTGTAAACAACAACCAGACAATGTACGGCGCGTTGGTTTTTTTTTTATTGTGCGTGATACACATGTTTTTTTTTTTGGCTGTCACAAAAATCAAAACCCGACCGAGGAAAACGGCGAGGTCTTCCATTTTGTCGATTCGTTTTCGTAAGGAGAAAAACTTCTTCATTTTTTTTTTTCAAAAATCAAACCAAAGTCCACGCTAATTTCCAGACAATTTTACCTTGCTGATGACGTGTAAAAAGGGTTTTGGTCACAACAAATTCTTGAAAGTGTAGCCAACATGTATCCCAACAAAATAATATTCCATGAAAGGACCGATTGCGATCCGACTGCGGCCCGGCCGATCGGCCGATGTTACAGCTACACGTGGTCACCATGTACGTGATCGGATATTTTGCTAAACTGCAGCATGGGTTTCGTTCATGCAATGCTTCCGCTGATTGGTCACCGTTACGAAGTGCCCACATAGCGCAAATGATTGGCTACATGGAGGGGAGTGAAAAAAAAGACAGATATTGGGCTGCTAAAAAACACTTACATCTTTAAAAAATAATCTGTCAAAAAAAAAACCACTACGAACGCACTTATTAATTTAAGTTAAAAAAGGCGCCCTCTCGTGTCCATCAAAATATCGCTGGTTCCCTGTGGTGCACATTGCTTCATACTGCACACATTGTTTGGCAACCAACTTGTCTGAACGTGCGGTGCTAACGTTTGTCGCTGTCATCCACTCGCAATTTTCATGTAGTTTTCTTGCCGTCATTATTTTTTTTACCTGGTTTTTATTATTCTTACATATTGTTATGAAATCCCTTTTACATCCGTGACAATTCAACAAAATTAAATTTATCAAGCAAATTTATTAAGTATAAATTACTTCTAAAATATAAACAAGGACTTGACACGTAATTATGGGTTACCAGAGGGATAGTGCATGCTGTATGTGCAGTGTACACACATGCATTTCGGTTGACAAAATATGGATCCCACATAATACGAGGCCCCGCTTAAGTTAATACGAGCATTTTCGGTAAGTCCCTCGACTGTACACACTGTCCCAAAATGCCACAATGCCTTTCAACAAAAGGCCACAGGGCCTTTCATCCCACAAGGGCACCACCACAACTTTTTTGTGCAAATGGACTATAGGCCATGGATAGCCTTACCCACGACAAAATACCAGTGCACAGCCACCAATTACTCCAACACTTGTACATGGTCTCATGTCTTTATACTTCTCCAAACCTGTCAGAATGAAACAGTGTACTCCTGGACCTTTGTCCTTTACTGACTCAAACAAAGTCCAAAAACAGGTCCTTACTGTTTGGTACCAAACAAGCCAAAACTCAACAGAATTGCCTGTTGGAGTTTGAGTGGTTTGGGGCTGTTAACAGAGCTACAATGTAGCTTGATCAAAGGGTAACAATACTCGGCATTATCCCAAAGCAAGGGTCATGGTTACAGTGTGTAGGTCTCTGCTTGATGTGTGTGGCTCCATGGGAAGACTAAGTACAGGAAAAGGGAAACCTCTTAAATTCCAATATGTAAATTGAAAACTAAACAAATACAAATTGACTTGAGAGGGATTCAGACCAGCGACACCAGGAACACAGTACAGGCAGTCCGGCACTCTATATGTACCAATTAACTGGGGCCAATATCATAGAGCTGGGCCCAATTTCATGGAATCCGTATTTTTTTTTATTTTTGTGCTAACAGGCACTGCTACGCGTGAAATCTATTTCATGGAATCCGTAAGCAGGGGCAAATTTCATGGAGCTGCTAAGCACAACAATTTGCCTAGCACAAACATGTCTTGCCCAATAAAACAAACCACCGTTAAAAGTTCCATGTGATATATTATGGTTAGTGACACCAGCCAAAGAACAATCACAAGCGATACAAAACACATGGACATTTGGTTGTTAACCCTGTTTTTATTAAGACAGAAATGTCATGCTTAGCAAATTCTTGTGCTAAGCAGCGCCGTGAAATTGGCCCCAGGGTGACTCTCGGTTAGCGAAGAATTTCTAGGGTAACCGTGATCATTTTCTGCTAACGGGCTGTTGTATGCATTCTGCACACATTCCTTGCTTACCGTTACCAAAAAGGAAACTCTTCCGTGAAATACGCTAACCGTAACCAAAATAATTCTGCTACCGTAAGCGAAGAAATTTTGCTAACGGTAACGGACTCCATGAAATTGGGCCCTGCTAAGCACAAACATTTGCTTAGCACAAAAATGTCTCTCCCAATAAAACATAACCTCCATTAAAAATTTCATTTAATATTCATGGTCAGTTAACAACAGCCAAAGAGCAATCACAAGTGATACACAACACATGGAAATTAGGTTGTTAACCCTGTTTTTATGAAGACAAACATGTCACGCTTAGTAAATCTTTGTGCTAAGCAGCTTTGTGAAATTGGCCCCTGAGCTATCCATCCCCATGTTGGCAGTGTCCCTAATGATTATATAGGCCTAGATTGTTCGTTTGGCTAGTACGCCATTCTGAGGGTTACTGGTTCGAAATTTGAATCCCACTCCGTTCAATTTTTCTTTGTTCACTTCTCAATGTACATGTATGCCAGTTTTCCAGTTTCCTTGTGGTTATTTGTTGTACATAACATGTGCATGAATTAATGTAAATGTCTACTTCCCCTGTGTACCATGAAACAGTACCTAGCAACCCATAGAGTGAGAGTTAATATGGCAGACTCTATATGAACGACCGAACTGAGCCCATGCAAGGGAGATATTGATAAAATTGTGTTGTCAATTCGAACTCATAATACATAAATAAAAGTATAATACACTTGTATTACCATCGGTATTATAACTTACCTGCACAGTTGTATTGAACAGCAGAATGCAACTCTCAAGCAAAATAGAAGTTTGACCCTATAGGCCTACATGCATGTATGGACAATGGGACAAAGTACCTCACACAGTCACAGTGGCATGGCATGCACTACTTACTTGCATGTGCAGCTATGTAAAATTATAGTTCAGTGTACATGTACATAGTGATAGCATGTGCACTGACTATGCACTTATGCAGAGTAACAGAACTCGTCTTTCTTGTATACATACAGTATACATGTATGCCTAAGACTTATGGTGACACACAGTGTCTGCACTGACTGTATGGTTCACTCCACAACCACATGTGTGTGCAATGGTTGAATAGGTCACATGTTTAGCATGATACTATCCCCTACAATCACTTTGTAGCTCTATGATTAGATTCAACCCTGAATAAACAACCTGCATGCTCTTTGCCACAAACAAGAGGTCCCCTTTTATAGGTCCATGGTTTAATCATGGAGAAAGGCCTTCCTCCATGGTTTAATTAACCACAGGAAGGAAAAAGGTATGGTTTTACTGAGCTCTCCATCCAACTACCAAAACTAATCATTCTTTGGCATTACTTTATCTATTTCCAATGTTCAAAAAAGAAAACCTGGTATCTTTTTTCATCAACATAATTAGTTAAGTTTGATATAATTGATACCAACAAATATCTTTGACTCTTTTAATGAAAAGCCACAAGAGACACTGTATCAAACTCATTATTTGATTAGTGTAGATAATCCCTCAGAGGCACTATACTACTGAATTTAAGTAGATCACCTGAGTTGAGTCAGGTTTGCAGACTTTGCTCAGGTGTACCATATAGGCCTACTTCTAGAATCTAGAGCCTTTTTCACACTGTAGAGCCAATTCCCAGGGATTTTTCATCCCACCAACACCGGCCCCAGCAACCATTCACACTAGACCCATGGAAACTCCTAGGGACACTATTTCACTATAGTTGCTTTTCCTCTGGGAAAACATTAAACTGTGAGTATTTCGGCTTTCTATTCCCGAGCAGAGGTACATTGTAAATATTCCCCAGGGAATAGTATTCCCCAGGATTTCTTTGGTAGTGTGAAAGGTCCCACCAAAAAACCCAGTTAAATTAAAAATTGTCTAGTGTGAAAGCCCTTAGAGGGGTTTATCTTCATGGCTGGACTCACATTTCATAGGCTTTACAAAAAGTTTGAATAAATAAAATGTGAGGAATGTTATGAATTAATGAATTGTTCAGGTCATGGGTGTCGATGGGGAGGGGGGGGGGGAATATCCCGGCCAATATTTGAGGTGGGGGGGGGGATTTTGTGTATTATCATCGCCCCCAAATGTATTGGGGTTTGAATGTTATTCAAGTTTATTGTATAGAAAATATTACATTACGTGAATTTATACTACACATACAGGTACATGTACAGTGTATAATGTTTAATTCTTCTGAATATCGTTTTTAAATGCTCTAAAATGCTACGTTTTGATTAAAAAGTCCCTGGATTGGTAGGGGGGTATCCCACCTCCCCGCCTCCCCCGGCTCAGGCGCTTCGCACCCTCGCATAGGCAAAAAAATCACCAATCATCCCCCTAATCATGAAAAGAAATTGACACCAGTGGTTCAGGTAATTAATTATCTGCTACTGATCATGAAATTATTGCAACAATTGATGAACTTTATCTCCTTTTCCCATTTGTTTTCATGCAGATTGCCGCAATGTGGCTATGCCAAGGTATTTGTCAGTATCATCAGCCATGGCAGGTAAAATCAATATTCATGTACATATTTATGATTTGTAAAACCGTCATGAGTTCAGTCAGCTGGATATTTTGTTTTCGTTGTTATAAAATGTGGCCCATAGAGGCCTACAAGTGAAAGCTTCTAAAAGCTTCTAATTTAACATTATGTCTCAATGAGAAGGCATTAATCAGATATCAATTCACTTCTGTATCAAACTACAGGGAGTGACTGTGATTCACTGGTTTCTCATTTTGACAACACGTTCAATGATATTCTAAGAAAAAGGTGGCCGGCCACCTTGGCCTTAATGTTATTAAACTTTTACAGGACACCGAGGCCAACTGAAAGGGCACCAAGGCCCGGGCCAACTTAGTCGCAAGTATACTTAGGGCCAAATGCATATTTGTTTATTATGCACAAGACAATGCATTATAATGCAATGTAGTTCAAGTTGGCCGAGTGAAAGTTTTAGAGTCAATTGCTTGACAGTACTGACTTGTGGTTATAAGATTAACCTAAATTTTCAGTCCCCGTGCCTGGAATTTTGTTTGTCTCCTACAATGAGCAATGCAGCTGCACACATTTGCAGTGTTTTGTTTTGGTGTTTCAGTTAAAGGTATTAACAAACATTAATTTATTCTTCAGTTTTATTCACTTCCAATTATTGATGAAGACAGCTAGGAGACATATGTGGTCCCAGATTTGAATAATAATTTAGAAAATGTCTATGGTCAAGCCAAAAAAATAAACCTCAAAATGTGAAACATGTTTTGAATAAAAGTAAACTATGCGAAATGTTGACCTCAGCAAAAAAGAAATACTTGGGTAGACCATTAGACAAGTTTTTAATTTTAGACACTATATTCTATGGGCCTATATCTTTAAAGCTAGGCATCTACTTAATTTCATAGAAAAATCAAAAGAGAAATTTACATTCATTACAAAAGTAATGACATTATATATGACAAATAATAAGTAAATCTTACCTTAAGAGTGAAAAACAATCCATAACAGATGAAAATGAAACATTCTTGCATGGAGATGTACTGTACCCGTCGGTAATACTGTATGTCCAGCTAATAGACCTACAGTAAGTAAAGTTTCCGTGCAGAATAAGTGAAAAAAGTTTGTGAAACTTCGACAATGAACAAAATTGACTTCCCAGTCGCAAGTGTGAAATTGATGGATTTGAACATGATGCTCTAGGGAAGAAACGGTTTTGAATGGATGGAGTTGAACGGGAAACGCATAACCAGATTTGTGTTCACAAAATGTAAACGTGCGCAGACTGTATGCGGCAAAAGTGGTTTGCTTGCTGTTCAGTACACGTGTATGCATGCATGTAGCCCCAGGGAGACTCAACTGTACATTGACGAATCGAGTCGCCCCGTGACGCAAACCTGTTCTTATGTGTGAGGGTTATTGGTTAATTTTATCATACTTGTACGTGATGGTTTAATAAAAAGGGTACACTGGCCAACGTGGCCACTGCAAATAGGAGCCCTGGGCATTGCGGCCAAGAAGGCCATGTGGCTGCAGTTAATGTCGAGGCCTGTGTTGTGTAGTAAGGGAATAATATGGACTTAAGATTGCATGTATTTTTGTAACTCAGAACACGCTGTTTATTTCACATGTCAGGAATCTCTCAACATGGCGTCGCCTCTTTTCTTCTCAACACAAGAGGGCGCTATCAATGTAAACACAACATTTTCCCCTTTTAAAAATAAGGGAACCTCTTATATCAGAAATTGTAACACATTGATAACTTGATCATTATGGGCATTGAAATGATCAGAATGAATAAAAAGAAAAGCAAGAAATGTTCAGAATGTTCACAGCTCTAAATTGTTTGTAGTTCACAATGTTTAGAGTTCAGAATGTCCACAATCCAATTAAGCAGAATCACAAGAATCAACATGCAGGCACAACTTGTTTGTTTCTCTAAATGGACTGAATAACAACACAAGTCACAGTTCACATATGGAAGTCCTTAACCCAGTTAGGTTTTCTGGTATGTCTCTTGGGACGACCCTTAGGTTTAGGAGTGTCAGTTTGTTCTTGTGTCCCTGTGGTAGGCATTTGGATTGGTGGTTTACTGGCCATTGCCAGGTGTGATGCATTCCATGTTCGGCCATCCTCAAGCTGGAACGTGGATGGACCTTTGGATCGAGCGATGCGCTGTGGAGGTCCATAGCGATTTGAGCATTTGTGAACGTGTCGTGGATTCTTGACACGAACGTAGTCACCTGTTTGGAAACGAGGTTGTACGGCACCTCGCTTACTGTCCGCATACTGTTGGTACAGTATGTGTCCTGTGCATGCTCAACTCGCTGGCGGATATCAGCAGATTGATGATTTCCAGCTTCAGTAGGGCGAATGTTCAGCTTTGTAGTCATCCGTCGATTATGCAGGAGCACAGACGGCGATTTGCCTGTAGTTGCATGTGGAGTTGCTCTGTATGCTGTAAGCAGATCCCTTACTGCAGTTTCCCAAGGAGTTTGCTGTTGGTTGGCAATTTGCAGTGTTTGCTTTAGTACGCGATTAAATCGCTCGACAAGGCCATTGGCCTGCGGATGGTAGAGCGAAGTGCGAATGTGCTTGATTCCTCTGGAACTCAAATATGCCTCAAACTCAGTAGAGACAAACTGGCTACCGTTGTCGGTTACGATCTCATTGGGTAGACCTTCCCTCGCGAAAAGAGAATCAAGCATGGAGCAAACGGACTGGGTCGTGGCATAATGGGAAAATGCCACCTCTGGCCACTTACTGTAGTAGTCCATAAGAACTATTGCGAACCTGCACTTCTGAGGGCCGTAGTCGAAAGGTCCACAAATGTCAATGGCAAGCTTTTGCCATGGGTTGTCAGGGAGTCGTACTGGTTGTAATGGAGGAGTACGGGTGAATGCTGTCTTGTCGCTAGTTTGGCAAGCAGCACAGTGACGAATTTGCTGCTCGATCATCCTGTCCATGCCAGGCCACCAGTAGCATTCACGCAGTCGCTGCTTGGTACGGACGATACCTTGATGTCCCTGATGAGCAATGGAGATGATCTCAGATTGGAGTACTGCAGGCAGGACAAAACGATCGCCTCGCATGACACAATCATCAATGACTGAGAGCTCATGCTGAAGCACGAAGTATGGTTGGAGTTCAGGTGTCAGTTGGTTTTTAGTAGGCCAACCGGACACGATGTACTGGGACACCGACTTAAGAACTGCGTCGTTCTTAGTGGCGTTCTGGAGTTCAGTCTTAGTAACGGAAGAAGCGTTGATGAGCAGCGCAGAAATCCACTGGACAATAACTGCATCATCACTTTCCTCAGCTGTATGAGCCGTATTGGAAAGTGGAAGACGAGACAGAGCGTCAGCAACTCTGTTGTGTGCTCCATCCCGGAATTCAACGTCGTAGTTGAAGTTGAGCAAACGTGCTGCCCATCTGGCGATACGCATTGGCTTGTGACCTGTGCCGCGTGTAGATAGAAGTGTAGTCAAAGCTTGATGGTCAGTTCGAAGTGTAAATCGACGACCCCATAAGTACTTGTACCACTTTTCACATGCCCAGACGCATGCTAAGGCTTCTTTTTCGCTCACGGAGTATTTGCGTTCAGCAGCTGTCAGTGTGCGTGAAGCGAAAGCGATGGGGCGTTCGATGCTGTCCTTGACTTGTGCGAGCACAGCTCCGATGCCATAAGCTGATGCATCTGTAGAAACGATCGTGGGAAGATCGGGGTCAAACAGCGCCAGTGTAGTAGCGTTGGAGATGTGCTGTTTGAGCGATTCAAAGCATGTCTGTGCTTCCTCAGTCCAAACGTATGGAGTATCCTTGCGGAGTAGTGCACGGAGTGGCTCAACGACCGTAGCGTAGTTCGGTATGAATTGTGCGTAGTATGAAGCAAGTCCCATGAAGGATCGGAGTTCTGTGGGATCAGTAGGTTTCGGAGCGTTGCGAAGGGCCTCGACGTGTGTAGGATCCGGTGTGAGACCATTGGCTGAAATTGTATGTCCGAGGAAGCGGAGCGATGTCATACTGAAGTGACACTTGTCGTAGTTAAGTGTCACGCCCAACTCTGTCAGGCGCTTCAGCGTCGCATGGAGATTTGCGTCATGGTCTTTCTGATCACGGCCGGATATGACCACATCATCGAGGTAGCACTGTACACCTTGGAGTCCGCTAAGTGCACATGACATGAGTTTTTGGAAGGCGGAGGGTGC
This sequence comes from Astropecten irregularis, assembly GCA_963971285.1. Classification (NCBI taxonomy): domain Eukaryota; kingdom Metazoa; phylum Echinodermata; class Asteroidea; order Paxillosida; family Astropectinidae; genus Astropecten; species Astropecten irregularis. The sequence continues at coordinate 16,271,894 of OZ020258.1, read as the reverse complement.
GGAGGCCAATCCAAAACAGATGCGCTTGAAGCGAAACAAGCCGACGTGTGTGATGAAGGCAGTCAGGTCGCGGGAATCCTCATGTAGAAGCAGTTGGTGGTAAGCAGAATTCATGTCCAGGGAGCTAAACACAGTAGCACCGCGGAGCTCTCCTAGTAGCTCTTGGATGTTGGGAAGCGGGTACTTGTCAACAATGACTGCTTTGTTAACAGCCCGCAAGTCCACACACAGTCTCACTCCTCCGGATTTCTTGTAGGCAACTACCAGTGGTGACACCCATTCACTGGCATCAATACGCTCGATTATGTCTGCATCCTCGAGGCGTGTCAATTCATTTGCCACTGCATCACGGACTGAGAATGGCAAATTTCTAAGTTTCTGTTGTACTGGAGGAACAGACTGTGCAACCTTTACCTTATGCACATAGTTCTTAGCAAGTCCAACTTGACCACTGAAGAGATCTGGGTACTGCTTTCGCACATCCGGGGAGCTGGTTGGAGGCGGAGATTGCGAAGTGGTGTCATTCACGAGCATTACTTTACCAGCTGTAATAGTAATGCCAAGGTTGTGGATTAAGTCCAGTCCCATGATCGGAATTCCGGATTGTACTACGAAGATGTGCGCTTGAACACTACGCTCAGGATTGCTGGAGAGACGAACAGTGGTATGGAATGTACCCAGAACTGGAATCTGTTCGTGCAGGTAAGTTTTCAGTTTGACTGATGTATGCTGCAGAGCTTCTTCTGCGAAGAACTTTGTGAATGTAGCTGCAGGAATTATGGAAACTGCTGCACCAGTATCCACAACCATGGAAAGTGGAACGGATGTGCCAAGAATCACAGGGCACTTCATACTGTCTACATGCGAAATTTGTTGAATAGTCAGTACCTTGGAATCTCCGTATGGAGCAGGAGCAGGAGGAGCTGGATATGAAGTGACTTGATGTACTGGATTGCGTGTATTTGATGTGTGGAAGCGCTGTCCAGCCTGGCAAACACGTGCGAAGTGACAATTTTTTCCGCATTTGGAGCATGTTGCGTACTTGGCCTTGCAATTTGGATTGTTCGCTTTGTGTGATTGGTCACCACATCTGTAGCACATCAGTGGCAGGGAAGATGCAGGTCTGGACTGGTGATGCTCAGCAGGTCTGCTCTGGCGAGGTTTGCGATTGTGTTTCCGGGGATTGCGATGCGAAACTGTATGTACATCCGCATCCGCAGCAGGATTGGAGTTCTCCCCGATGATCTTGGATTCTCGCATTGCAGACTCAACTTGTCGGGAGATGGTGATTGCATCGGCAAGTGTCAATGCTGGCTCCAGTAGCAGTCTCTCTCGAATCTGAGTAGAGTAGGTGCGCTCAACAAACTGATCCCTTATCATCTCATCTGTCATATCACCAAAATTACAAGATGAGGCAAGGGCACGCAATTCACGAATGTAGTCATCCACAGATTCAGCTGGAAGCTGGGAGCGTCTGCGAAATTTGTAACGTTCAGCCACAACATTGAGCTTGGGCTGGAAATGTCTATTGAGCACTTGAACTGCTGCATCATACTCGTCATCATCGACATCGATACCATCCTGTGGAAGCGTGTGGAATATACGCTGGCCTTCAGTTCCAAGGCAGTGTAGTAACAGGGCACGTTTCCGTACCGCCGGGTAAGCGTTTGCACCCGATGCAATAGTGTAGGTTTCGAACATACCTATCCACTGTGTCCACGGAACAGGAGCAGTTCCCGGAGTTACGAGGAAGAATGGAGGCGGTGGAATCGATGCCATGTTTCAGAAGTACTCTCAGAATAATCTTTATCCTCGTCGCCAAATATGTTGTGTAGTAAGGGAATAATATGGACTTAGGATTGCATGTATTTTTGTAACTCAGAACACGCTGTTTATTTCACATGTCAGGAATCTCTCAACATGGCGTCGCCTCTTTTCTTCTCAACACAAGAGGGCGCTATCAATGTAAACACAACAGCCTGCGAGATGGCCATGTCCCAGTGAATAAAACCACACTCTCCTTGGTTACGCCGAACCTCGTACTGCTATGCAAGAATGGCGTAGGAGTGAACGGAAGTGGTTGAAATATTGTCTGACGGTGGACAAGGAATCATATTAGGGCAGATGCTTTATTAATTATGCAAACTATCTCCTTTTTTTTTCTGCAAAACCTGAGTTTCACATTAACCAGTCCGGATAGCTCAAATTTTGCATTCATTTCCTTAAAGCAGAATCACACAAAACTTATTACTTTTCTGTTTTTCCATTTAACAGCAAACAAACATGTGAATTACGATGTGAAGGATGGAATTGCTGTTATACGAATGAACTCACCTGACTCAAAGGTAACAATTATACATGGCTGTTGTCTTAGTGATTATGTGTTTGTCCGTTTGGTTGTCCTTTGTCTTCTTTTGTCTGTTCTGTCCTTGTTCTGTACTAAGCTGTTGTATTTACATATATTTTGTTAATTATATATCCACTTATTGCCTTTTGTTTACGGCACTTTCAATACAAGCCACGGCTTCTGAAAGTGCCCCCATACTCTGTCTTTAAATTATCATACTTCTCTTTGCCTTTGTTTAAGTTCTCTTACCGGTATTTATTTAACCTTTACATTCCAGTTAATTGTGATGTCACATTACAGAGTTGGAAATAAATGTGCAATTGAATTGAGTTGAGTTGAGTTGAGTTGAGAGCCGGTAATGAGAAGATAAGAAAGAATGTGATTTCAGTTGATGGTAGTTGGTAATTTGTCATTTTATGTTTATTTACTTTGATTTCTTCCTTGAGGTGAATGTTCTGTCGAGAGAGTTTAATGCAGAAATGGAAGATGTTATGAGTCAGATCTGGTTAAATGATGCAGTCAAAGGTGCAGTGGTTATTTCATCTAAACCTGACTGCTTCATAGCAGGTGCTGACATCAAGTAAGTACTAATGACAGTGCAGCTTGATATTGTTCTCTTTTGAACATTTGAAGGAGCTCTAATTTATCGGCATTGTCTAATGCAATGACTACTGGGATGCTGGATACTTAAGGCAGTGACCAGGGCCCAATTTCATGGAATCCGTTACTGTTAGCAAAAATTCTTCGCTTATGGTAGCAGAATTTTTTGGGTTACGGTTAGTGTATTTCACGGAAGAGTTTCCTTTTTGGTAACGGTAAGCAAGGAATTTGTGCAGAATGCATACGACAGCCTGTCAGCAGAAATGATCAGGGTTACCTTAGAAATTCTTCGCTAACCGAGAGTCTTGCTTACGGATTCCATGAAATAGATTTCACGCGTAGCAGTGCCCGTTAGCACAAAAATAGGCCGTAACAGATTCCATGAAATTGGGCCCAGTCCTATTAGGACAATGATCAGAGTCTTTGACGACATGACTTTAGGCCTTGTCTACGTCACACTATCACCTTTTCGATCCGTGTTGAAACCAACCCAAATCTGCCCCGGTTCATCCTGGCAAGTTTTTCAATCATCTCTTAGAGGCTCAACATTCACACTATGTTTTTGGTGAACCGGTTCATATGACACGCATCACAGCAAAAAATGCAGTTTGGAACCGGGTTGAGATTTTCATTCCTAGACCCTACCAGGGTTGATTTCGATCTGGTTCTGCTGTCCTACCCGGGATGGCTTGGGATTGAAACTTTCTAAGTGTGAAAAGGGTTGAAACAAATCTCGGGGTTGGAACCGGATCGAACCTTGAGAAGATTGAGATTGTGTGAAAAGCCCTTTTGTGTACCTAGGTAATTACCAGGACCACTGAGGCAAGGACCAGTATAGAGGTTATTCACGTGACGTCATTGGCCGTCAAGCACAATGATTGCAAACGCGAAAAAATACGCTTCTGTGCACAGTGTCCTACGGGTAACCATGGACAGTATAAAAAAAAGCTTGACGGCCAATCACGTGATTTAATGACGTCAGTGAATAACCTCTATTGGCACTAAAAGCACCAAGGAAATGGTTTGTGACATTTAAGAAACAACAAGTGATCCTTACAAATGACTTTACATGTGTTCAAAGGAGAAATATTCAGTCCTAAGGTCAGTAATTGTTGATGAAGACCTACTACCCATCAGTAGAAAAACGTGTATTCTAACACTTGGATATGTTATATCTTTGCCACAGCATGCTAGCATCTTGCAAGACAGCTGAGGAGGTGAGTAACTTGACATGTAGATTCCATTAAACGAACATCTTATGATAAGAAGGGCCTGATGTTTTGATCCTAGCAGGATCTTTCTAAGTCCATGAGAAAGAATTGAAACATCAGGCTCTCCTAGGCATGAGCATGTACATAATATTTCTGGGTATGATTTTTGTTGAGAAGCATTTTATTAAGGATTTTTCAGTTATATGTCCGTCTTACTAATGGATATAGGTTACTGAGTTATCTACCAATGGTCAGAGGATGTTAGCTAATGCAGAAGGTAGTTCCAAGCCAGTAGTAGCAGCCATCATGGGATCATGCTTAGGAGGAGGCCTTGAGGTAAGTACCTTCCTAGCTTGTTGTGTAGATGTCCACTTTATGAAATAATCTGCCAAGTTCTTTATTCACAACTAAATATGTTTTTGCCTTTGAAGATATGCTAAGCTGTATGTGTATGTTTTAGAAAGCCATAGATGGAAAAAGCTACATGAAAACTTCACGCACGCGAACTCAATGGACCTGCAGAAATACAGACCACGTGGCTTTCTGCATTACGTATGATTTGGTTCCGGTTGCAGTTATGCAGGGTCACAGCTTACGCATGCGCGGTTTTTTTCGAATCGCGATCCACTTTTCGATTTTTTTCTAGTGGGAACGCACCTATTGTCAAATATTTCTATTTACAATGAACAATACGTTTCAATGGAATTCGGGCCAAAATCTTACCTAACACTGCCCTTTTCTTTGATAAATCTCCCAGCCCCCATATGTCCCGTGTACAAACTACTCCCTATTTGCACACCAGAATGGCGGATTGCGACCTCCATACAGATTACCACATGCCCTATGGTCAGTCTTTGCTCGTAGCGCTATATAATCTTTGGTGTTAACCCCCTTCCCCTGAAGATACAGTCTTTTCCTTTCTTTATTTTAGGTTGCTCTTAGTTGCCACTACAGAATTGCTGTAAATGACAGGAAGACGGTGTTAGCTCTCCCAGAGGTGCTACTGGGATTGCTACCTGGGGCAGGAGGTACACAGAGACTCCCTAGACTGGTATGTTTCCTCGTTGGGCTTTCTTGAATCAAAATTCAATGCTGCAAACTGAATACCAACCAAATGGACTCCTAGATTAAGTGTGTCACTGGCTGCTTGGATTAGCCAAAGGAAGCAAATGTCATACCTAAGCAGAACATAAGGCAGAGGTCAGGTTAAACTTAAGGCATAAGTTAAATTGATAACTAGACCTGTGTTTGTTGGTAACAAACACTGAGCTGTTTCGCGTATGTTTTATAGAATATAAAAAATAAAATTGTATACAATTGGCCTAGAGAAACAGCAGTGTCTTAATTGTCGTAAACAACTATCAGGAGTGTTGTCACTTGTTCATCAATACATGTATACAGATACATACACATGGCCATGGGAAACACAGAAATGGCAGAGTCTACTATAGACCAGTGCGCATGGTAGTGCATATGGGCAGTGGAAACAGCAAAATGACTGATTTTCTAGCTTGCCGTGCTCCGTTTACATGTACACAGTTGGTCCACTACTACGGATAGCCATATCAGCGGTCCAAAAAGTTCCAAAGCCCGTGTTTTGTGTTATGTTTTGACTCTAAATGGCCAAATTAATTATTAAAAAAATCAATAAATCAGTCAATGATGTCATCATGACGTCACTTCACATTTAGGATATTAGTTAAGTACCATTCCCTACCTATTCACCAAGTTTCATTACGATCAGATATACCATAAGCTGTTCCGCCAAATGCTAACAAAGTAGAGTAGTTTGTTGTTTGTAGAGGAGGGTGCAGGAGAACAATACATGGATTAGGGGACCACCTGCACAAAATGACATGTCATCAGTTTCATTGTGTTAGGGAAACTACAGGCCTTGTCATTTTGTATTATTATATTGTATTAAGTATTTGTATTTTGTATTTTTTTTCTGCATAGATTGGTATTCCTAACGCCTTTGACATGATGCTGACTGGGAAGAATGTTCCAGCAAAGAAGTCCAAATCACTTGGAATTGTTGATCGTTTGGTAGAACCACTAGGTATGGCACACCTTGTACATTGACAGAGTTAAATATTGTAGTGGGAGCTAAATGTTTCAGATTCTGTATCTTGCAAATGTCTCTCAGTTCTGAGGAAGTTCTGAACTTCTGAGTGATTGTCACCCAATATTTGCAAAAGATTTTGTTTTATACAATTATTGGGAGAAATTCTTACTATAAATTGCATCTTGTTTTATCAAATTATCATTTCATCCTGGCAATGCAGTAATTAGACTCTTCAAAATGTAATTTCATATTTATCTAAATGAAATATTAACAGAATATCTTAATAAGACAGTTATGTCTTAAGTGACTAGTCAAATTAATTCACTTTATTCAACTACCATAGGTCCTGGTGTAATGTCTCCTCAGGATCGTACACTACAGTACCTTGAAGAAGTAGCTGTTGAAGCCGCTAAGTAAGTACTGTGTAACTCATGATTACAACCTGCCAAAGTTTACTACATGTATACAATCATTGTATGCATGGTGATCAATGCATTCCCCAGGATTATACATCTGCTGCCTCTTAATGGATATATGAATTTCATCAAAATCTAATATATGTGTTTACTAGAAATTGATCAATTAGACATGATGGCTTGATAACTGTTGTACTTTGACTATCTGTTGACATATTTGCTTAATAAGCTCTTCAAAGTCTTCCAAATTCTTACAAAGTATGCTTAATTCTGGAGCTGGATGGATTTTTACTGAATGATATAAATGTAGGTTATGTATTTATCAGAATTTTGAAATAAATTGGAGACTAGTTACACTGTAGAGGCAGTTATTTGTCAATTTGATGTATAGTGATTGTGTATTTACTGAACAGGGACATCGTTTCAGGGAAGCTGAAAACAGAAAAGGTGAAGGGAACCATGCAGAGTAAGTACTGATACAAACATACAGTAAAAGCTTGTTAACTCAAAAACCCTTACGTTGAAACTTCTCTTATCACAAAGATAGAACTCATTCCCGCCGAAAGAATAGGCTTTTATGTACAAAAATATCTCCGTAATTCGAGCTACCCACCCACCTACAGCCGCTTACCTTGAAGTTTTCATGGGACTCATCAAAAAGAAACCGCCTTCAAAACAATTCCACAACTTGTGAAAACGCTACACAAGTGCTACAATGGACCTTAAACTTGTAAAACCTTTATTATGGGTTGCCACCATAAACGTCTTGGACCAAGACTGTTACAGCGGGAGTATACAGCACACGAAAACGAATGACATTAAAAACTCGCCTCACAGAAATTCGACTACGGTTTATTTTTAGTAGAAATATAACTTTTAGGTAAGAATAACTTTAAAAAATCTTAGTTAATGATGATTTGGGACAACAAAAATGTAACTGTAAATTTACGGACAGATTTCAGCAACTCCAACTAAAATGACTACCACGGAGATTCGCGGTATGTGTACTGTAATGTTTGTGTATGTGTAGGGGTGTAATAATGATGTTTCTGTACGCAAGTCAGCAAAAATTTGGATATCCCGTAGTTTTTGTTCATTCCCCTGAGGTGCGAGTTAACAAACTTTTACTGTAGTTGTTTTTATATTGGCATACACACACTGTAGAAATTCAAAGTAAGTGATGGTAAAAGCAATGTTTGTTTATTAGCAAAGAAACAATGTATCATTCACTGTTCCCACATTGTTGGTGGGTGGTTTGTACGTTAGCTGGTATACTATTTTTGTGCCCATACATTTCTTAACTTAACATTATTCTCTGTCCTATGATTTGTTTCTTTATTACTTTCAGAGTTTACAGACTATATGATGAGCTTGGACTTTGTCAAGAAGCAGATTTACCAGAAAGTCACTGGCATGGTAATGAAGAACACCAAAGGCCTGTACCCAGCACCGCTCAAGATAATTGATGTAAGTGTCTTTTGTCAAAAGTATTAATGCCATAGATCAATGTTCAGAAATAAAATGGATCATAGATTTCATGGCAGAAGATACAATGTACATACGCTTTATGGAACGTAACAATATTTTATTGAGGAAAGTGAACTCTGATTGTCATCACAATTCTACCAGACTAAAAATATTCCTAGAAGAATCTAGAAAACATCCTAGATGAATCTGCAAGGCTGTAATAAAAAAATTATTTCAGCATGACACCATTCCCCTAGACATCAGTTTTCACTTCAGCAGTATCTCACGCTGAAAGACAAGACCCCAACTCGGGTAAAAGAGTCGTCTATACAGCAATCCGACCGAAAGTTTTTGAGTGGCACCCTCTTTTGATTGAAACAAGAAACTGCGGTGGTGTTTATCAATTGAAATGCACTACAACTCCGGCTCGGTACGTTGCGTGCGATGTATTTCTGAATGGAACACAGGAGTTACAAGAATATTCTGTATGGACATCATCTCCCGGATTTCCCACAGGTCTTTTGCTCATGATTAGCCTTCCTGCTTCCCATATTTGAATAAAAGATGATTGGCGGTGTACAAAATAGTATACTGACTCCACTGCAGTTTTTTTATCAAAAGAGTTCGCCCTTCAAAAACTTGTGTTCAGATTACTGTATATCTGAACCCCCCCCCCCCCCCACCCCGGATCATCTAATCAGGCTACTCTGGAACCAAGAACATCAAGCTTCACTGATCCAGCCCAACCCATCCATTCTTACTGTTTTTTGTAGCGCGACACCGCTTCCAATAAGAGTACTTAATTTTACTTAATAACAGTTACATCTGTGTATAATTCATTTAGACTGACTGACCTTGGCTGCTCCAACCACCTGAGATAACAAATCCTATGATGGGGGTCTGCAATAGTCAGTTATCTGTGCGGTTGATTCATAGATTCCTTCCCTATTGATGTATTAATTATGGTAATGTGTACAGAGATAGTTTGTACAGTATTATTAGATCTATATTGCATACTCTTTGTCATCATGTTCAGGTTGTCAAGACTGGCATTGACCAAGGAATGGAGGCTGGTTACAAAGCAGAAGCTGAGAAGTTTGGTGAACTAGCGATGACTCCACACGCTAAAGGACTCATGGGGCTCTACTCAGGCCAGGTACAGTTAGTCAAACAATGACTTGATTAAGTGTGATTTTAAAATTCAACAATGATAGGGCACCACTACCTTAAAGGTAATATCATACTTTGGTTTTTGTCAAAGAAATGCAGTTTCATGGGCAGAAATATCAAGGAAGATACTGTAAAAGTCATCTGTGAAAATTTAAGTCCCATACGGTGCCCACTTTTGGAGAAAACAGTGAAAAACAGCCACAGTATTTCTTAAGTCTTTTCTCTTTTATTTTTGATATTTTAAAAGATCAAAAACCACCATGCACCACCATTTTCATACCCTGTAAGTTATTCATAAATCTGTGAACATTTCTGTTTTGGTTTCTTACCAAAGTATGATACTACCTTTAAGTTTGACATTTTAATCATTGCATTTGTTTTAATTTGTGAGAACAAGGAAACTGGGATTCAGAAGACAAACGAGCAAGCTAACAAACAAATGTAGACGGTGATGGCACTGTGGTGAGTAGTCTCTTGACAGAACAAGCAGACATCTAAAGACGATGTTAACAATGCCATATCTCATTGAGCTGGGGAAACCCTTGACAGTAGACGGTATAGACTTCATACATGTATTCAGTATATTCATATATCGTGTGCATCACTCCATGGGTGGTCGGGGGCATGTCCTCGGCGTGGCTTCAGTGCGCTTCGGTGGTTCCATTCATAGCATTGCGGCAGTCGTGTTGCCGGATGGTGGGAAGCCAGTATCCGGGGATGTCAATCCCACTCTCCTGGTTGATGTTGTTCTGGCGGAGGCAGATGCAGATGGCCTCTTTGATGTGTCTGCTGTACCAATGTTGTTCTCGGTCTACACATCGCACATTGTCTCAGTTGGAGTGGTGGCCAGCTCCTCAGGCGTGCACACGCATTGACGCTCCTTGATCTTCTCACTGATAGGTCTGCCGGTTCCAGTGATGTACACCTTGTCGCAGTCACCTCACAGGATCTTGTAGATGACTCCTCCCCATCTCCCTGGTGGTACTGGATCCTTCAGATGGATGAGCTGGTTCCTCAAGGTGGTGGAAAATCAGAACACATTGCAATTGCCATGTCCCTCGAACACCAACAAGACGAACACCAACAGGGTGACGATCTTGGCGGGGGAGAGCAATGTTCGACTCTGTAGATTCTGGTCTTTCTCCAGGCGATGTAGGGCCACACAGCATGGGCCGTCTATGGGAGACGTTGGTTAACAACGACTCAACATCGAAGGAGATCAGTGCCTCGTGATGGTTGACTTGTCCACGGAGGAATTCCAGGAGAAGCGAGCAGCTGGGATGTGATCTTCCTGCAGAGTCGGTCGGTGGGGTCCTTCGTCAGCTTGCGGTAGGGTGATCAGCATGTCAGTACGTGTCTGCATCGAGGATCACGCCGTCGCAGCCCTTGTCGGCCAGTAGGATCATGATGGATCAATCATTTTGCAAAGTCCTCAGGGCGCTGCGCTCTTCCGGGCTGATGTTACTCCTGGGCTGGCGTGCTCTCTGCAAAGTGGCATTGACCTCTCTGCGAAACAAGTCGGCTGCTTCGGTGTCAAGCCTCTTCAGTGCTGTCTCCATGCTTGCCACAATCTCTGTTGCCGGGACGCTGTCGGGGGTGACAGCGAAGTTGAGGCCCTTCCCCAGCAGTGACTTCTCGGTGGTGGAGAGGGTCCTTGTAGAGAGTTTGAGTACCACATTGACGTATCCACAGTAGATTCTGTCAGGCGCTGGCTGGGGTGACGGCTGGCCTGCTCCTTGGTGAGGTTCTGGAACTTGTTGAGCTGGCGGGCCTTGCATCTTTCAAATTCTCGGCGGCTACTGCAGTCAATCATCTGGATAATCTGGGCGTCAGAGAGGGGGGACTGGACCTGGGCTTAGGTGATTTAACTTCACTACCAGCAACATGACATCGCGTGACATCGATCACCTTCTTCCTTACATTATTATTACAGTGGAACCATGCTATAATCAACAGAAATTGGTTGTTATAGCAGTTATCATTAAGATGATTTAAACAACAACATTCAGTACGTTTTGTACACCAAAAATAAAATGTGAGCCAAGAATGATGTATAACCGTGTTTGTTACAGCTGCATTCCACTGTACCTGAATTCACTCTTAATGCTGACTAATTAAATTCACCTATTCTTCCTTTTCAGGTTATTTGTAAAAAGAACCGTTTTGGAAACCCAGAACGTCCAGTTGAAGTCCTGAGTATCTTAGGAGCTGGTCTGATGGGTGCTGGCATTGGTCAGGTCAGCATTGATAAGAACATGCACGTCATTCTAAAAGATATGGCACTAGATGGACTCGCAAAAGGAGAGGATCAGATATACAAAGGGTAAGATTGACCTCTAAGCAAATTGAGATAGGGGTGCTGAGGCTTAGTGGGCTGGCATGTCGTACTCTAGATCTTGTGGTCAGTCTACAGATTGTGGGTTCGAATCCAGCCATGTGACGATTTGTCACATGTTGCTTCTCTTCACCCAGGAGTAAATAGGTACCTGTGCGGGTTGAGATGGCTTTGTGGTTTGATTAGCCTCTATGCGCTTTAAAGTAGCCAGGGCTGTATGCTCCCCAGGGAGTTGAGATGTTTTCAGGGATGTAAGTGGGGCCTGATGACCAGGGATAATAATGATATGGGCCATAATCTAGATGGAACAGCGCTATATAAAAACCTGCTAGTATTATTATTAATGCTGAACCTTTTATTGCATTGGTCAGACGGTACATATGAACTGCATTGTTCATATGGTATTCCATTGCTGTAGCATTAGAAGATCAAATACTAAAAGGTTAAGAAAGTACATTGCACCATATATTCCAATCGTGTTGATAGCAGTGTTGTAGTACTCGTACTCTTACTCGAGTACAACTCGAGTCCACCAAAGTACTTGGCCCGTACTCGATTAAAAGTACTCGAAAACAAAATGAACTTGGCCCGTACTCGATCCGATGTACTTGAATTTGAGACGTACTCAACGTTAAGAACTCGGTACTAGATCCTAGTACTCGACAATTTCTGATTAAAAAAAAATTGAATAAATTCACCTTTTCGTCGAAGCGCGGTAGCACAATATCCATAATGTTAACGTGTAGAAGGCTTTCCTTGCCCTGGGTACGGTGTGCGTGTGTGTACGTGCAAGGAGCGCGGAGATGCATGTAGTGAGTTAGTGGTTAGCTCGGCCCGAATTCGGATGTCGGGCCCAATGCCCAATTATGGTTTGGTCAACATGATGCACTAAATATACACGTACAGTCCATGGTACATTCTCAATCGGTACATAATTGTGTTTACTCCATACACTTCGTTTTTCGTTTTTGTCAAAGAAGTACAGATTTATGGGCAAAAATATCAAGGAAGATACAGCAAATATCCAGTCCCTTACAGTGCCCACTTTTGTTTAGAAAACAGTTTTGATCTCACCCTGAGATCAAAATTATTTTTGGCTTGTGATTTATTATTTTTTTCTTTCCTTTTTAAAAACAACATTTTAGGCAGAAAAGGTTTTACCATAGGATATTTATACCATCACCATTTTTATACCCTGTAACTTTAATAAAAAGCACAATACAATGTATTTTGACATTTTGACAATGTATTTTGACTATTTTGTTACTCCAGAGAGCAGCATTTAGGCTTGTTGTATCAGTGTGTTCAGTATGAAATATTTATTATGCTTTAGAATAAAGGGCAGTTGTTTTTGTTTCCTTTACCTGCTGACTGTGTTGTGTAATGAAGAGATGTATTGCACACGACTGTCAAGAACTGCATTTGTTGGTACTGTGCATTGGTTCTGTGCATGTATTCATACCGGGACTCGAACTTTGGTACTCGGACTCTGCCATGTACTCGGCCTTGAATGTACTCGGACTCGATACTTGGGACTCGGACTCGGCAGCAACGTACTGGGACTCGGCCCAGTACTCGGACCCAGAAGTACTCAGTGTACTCTGTACTCGGATTTGAGGACTTGACTCCAACACTGGATAGGTTATTGCATTGGTCTTGCATTAAGAGCTGGGTCAAATATACATAGTTGAATAGTATTAACATATTGATATTCTGATCATGTTATTGCATTGGTCCAGCAAGAAAAGAAAACCCTATATCCAAAGGGTGCCGGCTACATCTGACAAATACATGTATTTATCATTCGTGTTGGTCTGTTTATTGCATTGGTCACATAAAATGCACACAAATATTCATTGTTAATTATTAAAGCATTTTTTTGTATTAACAGGTTGAACAAGAAGGCCAAAACAAAGAAAATTACGACGTAAGTATATATTGCATTCATATAATGCACTCTTTCCTTCATTTCCTCAAGGATCATTGGATGAACTTGAATTGTATGCTTCTGTTTAATGTGTTCGCCTAAATGTTGCTTAACTGATGACATTCATACCATGCAGATAAGTAGCAAATCATGTCACAAACTAAAGTACTTGAAACATTAGGATTGGGCATTCGTAGCCAAATTGTATCCCCTTTTACCAACATTTATTCAGATTCGAGAGAGACCAACTGATGTCAAACCTGAGTGGCCAGATAGATTACAAGAACTTTGATAAATGTGACATGGTGATAGAAGCTGTGTTTGAGGATATCAACATTAAGCATAGAGTCATCAAAGAAGTAGAAGCTGTAAGTGATACTTGATTACATTCTGTTAATTCCATTCATTGCTTACCTTATTCACCCAATCATGAAGTTGACACATGCACAAACTCTTGATGTGCATAATACTAGCAAGTTGTTCATGTGACAATTTTGCATCAATTCTTCATTTTTGTTTTAACCATCCCTTCAAATATGAGCTAAAATCACTTGCATTATTACATGTTTATGGACCAGTTGACAAAAAGAAATGATGAAAGTGAATGTAAGTATCATGGAGTACTGTAGACAATAATTGAGTTTGCATATCCTGTTCTTGCCCAGGTAATACCAGAGCATTGTGTATTTGCATCCAATACATCAGCTCTTCCAATCACCAAGATAGCAGAGGCAAGCATCAGGCCAGAGAAGGTAAGGTATTAATAAGATGTCCTACAGTATGTTATCAGTGTCCCATAATCTCTCCTGGTCATCCAGGTTCCATTGACAAGACTGAGTACATTATGTGGACCATGCCTTCTCATCAGTAGCTCCAAGGCTCTAGAATTCACTCCCTACTTCTCTCCAAAATATTACGGGACTTGAAAGCTTCAAATCATGCCTTAAGATCTACTTGTTCAGCAATTTTGTGATAAATAACTGTCGGTGGACCTGGCGCTTTTGATTGTCTTCACACAGATAAATGGCGCTTTATAAATAGTGAGCATCATCATCATCTATAGCAATCCATTTCAAATTATCAATACAAGTAAACTACTGCAAAGTGCTTATCAGCCAAAATAATTATCTGAAATATATAAAATAGTCATATTGGGAGGGCCTGACGTTTCAGTCCTAGCAGGATCTTTTTCAAATGCTAAATGATAAGAGGACAAGAACATGCACGTAAAGATACACAAAAATGGACGAGAGGGTCGGAATAAAGGGGAACATAATGACCAGGGAAACGGGGAAGGCAAGAGGGGACAAATTTCAAATGACTTCACAATATATATCAGTATAGTGGGATTGGTTTCACACCAGAGAACTTCTGTGTTAGAATGAACCACAAGTCAAATTGTGTGATATTGTATGTATGGTATAAATCAAATTCTTACCAATTATTTCAACTCTACATTTTTGTGGAAAGAAGCCCCACTTCACCCTTATGATATAAGAATGGGTCTTCTTCTTTTTCTTTGATGATTTCACAGGTGATAGGTATGCATTACTTTTCACCAGTGGACAAGATGCAGTTATTGGAGATTATTACCACAGACAAGACATCTAAAGATACAGCAGCATCAGCTGTTAATGTGGGTCTGAGGCAAGGCAAGGTGGTCATTGTGGTCAAAGATGGACCAGGTTTCTACACTACAAGGATTCTGGGTCCTATGCTATCTGAAGCAGTAAGGGTTCTACAGGTAGGTTATAGGGTTGGATTTAGTTCCTCTTTGTACTGTTCTTTGGGTAGTTAAAATATTTCTGAGAAAGTTTAATCAGTGGCCATCTTCTCATTACTGCCTCCTGTTTTCTCATTTTGTTGCCGTCACTCATGCTATCCCATAATTTGAATGTTTATGTAACCACAGGAAGGTGTAAGCCCCAAGGACCTTGATAAGATGAGTACATCATTTGGTTGGCCTGTTGGTACAGCAACCCTAGCTGATGAGGTAGGCATTGATGTAGCTGCACATGTTGCTGATTTCCTGGGTGGATCATTTGGGGAACGCTTTGCTGGTGGTAACATCAATGTCTTGAAGGACATGGTCAATGCTGGATATCTTGGTAAGTAAATACATGAAACTTGAATGACCTCGACTTACCCTTCTTGTCATTGTTGAATGTGTACATATTCAGAGGAGCACCAGAGGTTGAATGCATCAAAGTATTTCAACTTTTATGAGGTTATGAGTTGCATGTAGCTGGGTTTGCATAAAAACAAAAACAACATTTCAATCAAAGACATGGCATATTTGTTGGTACTGCTTGGGCCTGACGTGTTTCGATCATATTTTTTGGTATTTAAATTTGTTTCATAATTGCTAAGCACTATAGCAGTGTTTACATGAAGTAGACCGAGACTTATCAGGTTATTTGACTTTGCAGGTCGTAAAGCTGGTAAAGGTTGTTTCATCTATGAAGGCTCCTCCAAGAACAGAGATGTAAATACAGGAGCTGAGGAGATTATGAAGAAATATCTGATTCCTAAGATGGGAGCTGATTCAGTGGAGGATGTACAGCTACGTCTGGCTTCACGGTTTGTCAATGAAGCTGTCATGTGTCTGCAGGAAGGAATTCTAATCTCACCGGTGAGTAAGATAGGGTGTCTGTGCTAGCATCATGAATACTCATTAAAATACTGATAATACTGCAGCGCCACACCCCTCTCAGGGTTGAAGAGCCCTCCACAGAGGGTTGCATGGACAGCACTGACTGGACCCTCCCTAAACGACTCTTGATGCATCCATTGGGATGTAAATATACCGTCTCAGTACTGCTATCTCTCTCCAGTCTGGATCAGCGGTATCACTGGGTAGTTTGACCTCTGACACCAGGGAACCTGCTCGCTTCCGGTAGCTACATTACCAGCCGGGTCACTAGATGATCAGGAGCTAAGTGTGTTTTGACACAGTCATGCGCACCATCCAGGGAGGGTACACATATAGGTTAATGCGTAATCCACGGAGTTGGGTGTCACCAGGTTCTACTCCTGCCAGTGGACCTTCGGCCTACTGGCTCCCAGCACTAATGCACTATGCACAGGAGTACACCACAAGCTAAGCTACCAGACAAACTCCTCTCCCACAGAAGTATGGGTCGGGTCGAGTCTACTCGTCTACAGCGTTCATCATTAATACCCATATAACATGTACATATTCAGAGGAGCACCATTATTTGGAGGTGGGAAAAGGTGATAATTGGTGATCAGTGGTCACACCTTTTACTGATGGTCCTGGCTGTGTTCAATGAGCATCCCTCTGGGAGGTAACCCGCTGGGCTGCTGACTTTGCTGCTGTCAGCACTGACCTGCCTGTAGCACATCCCTCGGGTAGCATGAGGAGAATGTGGAGGGTGCAGATGTCCGCAATTGGCATGCCCCTGAAGTGGGCCCATGAGATGGAGACAGAGTTTGGGTTACTAAATTTGATGGCTGACACTACCTAGCTAGCTATGGTGTCACGTGTCACAGGGCTATGGGGATGAGTTGTTATTACGAACAGTTGTGGAGTATCCCCTCCAAGTTATTTTGTTTGTGACAGATGCCATTGGAGGAGATTGTTCAAGGGTACCCCTGATTGGTATCTGATACTGAGCACAAAGATGTCTGGGGAGATGAAATGATGAGGTCTGGGGAGATCAAATGATGAGGTCTGGGGAAATGAAATGATGAGGTCTGGGGAGATGAAATGATGAGGTCTGGGGAGATCAAATGATGAGGTCTGGGGAAATGAAATGATGAGGTCTGGGGAGATGAAATGATGAGGTCTGGGGAGATGAAATGATGAGGTCTGGGGAGATGAAATGATGAGGTCTGGGGAGATCAAACGATGAGGTCTGGTTTTTGGCCAGGAACCCAACTGCTTGGACAAATCAAACACTGCTAGTTTTGTAGCAAATGTGTCCCTCTGCAATAGTTCATGGTTATAGCTCACTCCCTCAGTGTGATGTTGTGATTGCCAGGAGAGGAGAAACACAATCTTTATGGTCATGTGTAACAGTGATGTCTGCTTGATGGGTTGGAAAGGACCTTCAGTAAGTATCTGTAGAACATGCCCCAGATACCAAGGTATAAGTCTACGCACAGGTGGTCGCTCGATAAACATGCCACACGTCAGGTGTTTCAATGGTGGGTTGTCAAAAAAAGGGGAGCTGTTAGGAAAACCTTGGTGGATGGCAGTAATGACTGAACATAAATTCTTTCCCATTGCTACCGTAAGGCCTGAATTAAACAGGTACATGTATTAGTCAAAAGTTGGATCTAGATATCGTTCCATGCACCATGACTTAAAATGTCGAAGCCTGCTATTGTAGATGTGGGCCTTGTGTGGCCATGGCGGCAGCATCTGTCGCCTGCTTCCTGGAACGCTCATACAGGCCAACGGGTCAGGTGAAGATCCTCTGGTTTCGAATACATGATCCCTGACCTCAGCTGTGAGATGATGTCGGGCCAGAGGGGCAGGATCAGAGGAGTCTACTCTAGGAGCCTGATCCATGATTGGCGAGGCCAAAATGGGGCGATGAGAATATGGCACCGTTTTTGCTTGGTTATTACCAAAGTAGCAATGGGGGAAGGACGGAGATGCGTAGGCGAACATGCCGTCTCATTTTAACGCATTCTCGGCTGACGCAAACAGGTCAACGTGGGGCCTCTCCGTAGGCATAAAGATCATCTGTCATGTACAACCTCGCGATGGAGGGTCCACTCATCCAGAGGGCATTTGCCAAGAAGTTCCCAACGCACATGTCTATTTGGTTTTTTATTGTCCAATGATATACCTGACACATCAATAGGCAGAGTTTGGCAGATGGGGCTCCCTCCTGGGGGTTTAACAATGACACCACAGTTGTGTTGTCAGACTTGATCAGTACTGTCCTGTCCTGTCCTGACTAACTTAAATGGCGCAGTTCGGTGAGATTTGAACAAGGCAGTTAGGAGAATTCTCCTCCTGCCTTCTTCTGTCGTGTCCTCCTGCCTGAAACAAGTAGACTGCAATATCACTAGCCACTACGCCTCAGATTTCATTCAGAAGCAACAACAATTAGTTTCCGAGGGCCTCCAGCTCCTTCAACTCAAAGAGGACAAACAAGGTGTCCGGCACAGAATCAATAAGATCATTCTGGATCGGCAAGAGATCCATGCGACAAGTAAACAGGGGCAAGGCTGGCAGGTCTTGATCACCCGGTGGCCTCGTTGTGGTTCAATAACCCCTCCATTCTCTCCAGTAGCTATTATATCAAGGCAGTTAATCTAAGGGCTAAAACAATGCCCTGCAGAAAAAACATGGCGTATACTGGAGCAGATAGGAGCTGTCGACACTGCCCTGCGAATATCAAAACTACCTCCAGCATCCAGTAGTTAACAACGCCGTCGGTCAACAATTAGCTTGATTCCTGAGTAAAAAATATGGTAAAGAGCTATCCAGAAGACAGCTCTCCACTCTGTCCCAGCTTGCTATTAAGGGCTCTATCCACACTTTCCATTCTATCATGTCTTTCTAGGCTTTTCCTCCTTCGTCTATTTTCCACTCGATGCGCCTGACTGGTTTCGGGTCTCGGTGGGACCGCTGGTCGGTTGCTCATCGCAGGGGGGTACGTTTCCCTGAAAACCCCGGGTCGGCCGAGCCCGCGCTCTAAAACTGCAAACCTTCACGGGAATGCCCGCTCTGCCACAAACTGGCCAGTTGGCCTCATCCGGGACCTTGTCTGGAGTAGGTTTGGTTAGCCTGTTGCTCCTGCCTCTAGAGGCATTGTTACGTGAAAGTTTCAACCCCGTAGAAAGGCCGTAATAGCTCCCCACCTAATGGTGGAAGCATCGGTGGTGATTGCGACCTTGTGCCTTGACCGTCTGAATCGCTGATCGTAGTCTCTGTTTTGTGTGTCTGTCCACCACCACAGGTGTGGAAAGATGCACCACCTGATTGGCACCAGTAGGCTGATTGCATCTCATTTGGGGAAGTATTATGCTAGACAAGAAAGTATTAACGCACTGGTGGAGGTTGATGTTTCTCCATTGGTCCCATCGAAGGTCCCGAGGAAGTTTATGATTGTGAGATGGGATATTTTGTGATTTATAATAAATCCCACTCGGGTTGTGAAGTCATAGGTGTGGCGCATTACTTCCAAATTGTCGGTGCTGGACTGCCAAATCACTAGGCAGTCGTTATTGTACTGGGAAACCATGATGTTGCTTTTGCGGAGATGTGCTGCCACCGTCCTGGTTACTCGAGTGAAGACTCTTGGGGACGTGGAAAGCCCGAAGGGAAGGGCAGAGAACAGGTAGATCTGGCCTTCGTACATGAATTGGGGAAATCTCCGGCACCCAGGATGAAATGCGATCTGGAGGTAGGCATCCTTTAGTAAGCATCTGTAGGACATGCCCCAGATACCATGTTGGTATGAGTCGACACACAGGTGGTCCCTAGATGAACATGCCACACGTCAGGTGTTTCAGTGGTCTGTTGTCGGAAAAGGGGAGCTGTTAGGAAAACCTTGGTGGATGGCAGTAATGGCTGAACGGTAAATCTAGAGGGCTGACTGGTAATCATTAGCTTACATGATCTTGTTTCTGTTTTATTTCCACACTTTTACAGTGCTGTGGACAAGTGTTAGACAACTAGCAAACTATAAAATACCATCAAATTGATGATATGTCTTTGTATCTGTGTGCCTACAGGTTGAGGGTGATATTGGAGCCGTCTTTGGTCTTGGTTTCCCACCATTCCACGGAGGTAAGATTACATATTCACAAACCTGAAAATTTTTCCTAAAAGCATCCATTAGATTAATACAATGTTAGCTTATCTGGGTGTCTTCCATGATCCCACTGAACCACACCAACCTTGTGTCTCCCTACATGTACATCTCATATGACTGAATACATTGGTAAATATAGCCAAGGCAGCCCTGATTCAAGTCGAGTGTGATTGGTCTACATCATTCTAATATTACACTGACCAACAGAAACTATTTGTTTATACTCCACCACTCCAAATTATACCTGAAACATTAACATGAAATCACACTATTTCCATGTAACATGAGGCACTTTTCATAGGCATTTTGGAGTCAGCAAAATACACTCAATTGAAAATTTGTGCAGCACAAAAGACTTGTTTTTCTGGCAATGTCTTACTCTCCCAAGAAATGTATGTAAAATCTGTAAAGTGAATGTTATTACATCTTAAAGATTGCCTCAAACTGATTGCCTGATTGTGATATTCAAGAATGTTCTCATTCTTTGTTTTGTTGTAATTCTTTGACAGGTCCATTCCGCTTTGTGGATCACTTTGGTGCAGACAAGCTGGTAGCAACCATGGAGAGATACCAAGGACTATACGGAGCTGAATTTGCACCGTGCCAGCTCCTTAAAGACCACGCTAAAGATCCAACCAAGAAGTTTTACCCAGCGTAGTCTAGAATGTGTATAAAATCCCTGATTCGTAAGGTATTTACAGTCTGGAGGAAGATTATGAAACGATACTTATTGCACGATATTCATCACTTACACAAGACCACACTCTGGCATTTGATGTCTTCATTTTTGGGTCACTAAGGTTTAGTTGAATTATGAATATTACACTGATAGTAACTGGAGTGGTTCCCGGGCGTCATTTTGACACCATTATTTGCTGTTTGGACACCCTGTGCTGCAACTCGTTTCACTTTGCTCATTTGTTCAACTAATTAGTTAAATGAAACTGCGGAGCTTGGCTGTGCAGTGTTTTATTAATTTAAGGTATCTGATCAGTATTTACAGCAGCTGTTTGGTGAAGGTGCTTTTGTTTGCTCTTGAATCACCTCTGCCTGCCTTTTGTTCTTCAATTGTGCTGCTTTTCTGGAGATTATCACAACACAGAACTTGTCAGTTAAACAATGACAGGCTCCTCAATGATCCCAATTCATTCCACAACTTAGACCAACTGAAAATGTGATCAAAGAAATGCCATAATTTGTTGGTGTGTCAACATTCATGAAATCATCATAGTATTTGAGGCATACATTGTTATGGAGTCAGACGTATCATGCTCAATTCTGGGAGACAAATCCACACAATTCAATCGAAGAGGAGGTTTATATCTCAAATACTACTGTATAAATTACAATGTACAATGTACATGTGCGCAATACCTTCATACCACATAATGTACCACACTTGCGGCACATGTATGTCACTCATATCACTCATGACTGCCCACCCCCTCCCAAATAAAACATGTGGGGTTTTTTTCCCCTTTGAAACAAGTGGGTGTGTGTACCAGAATTGAGGTTCATACGTCTATCTCTAATACAGTGTAAATAAATAATAGAAATGTTGTACAGGACATGTTTCATGTAGCACCTTAGCACATAGTCAGTCAATAAACAGTTTGTACAATATTGGTATCGTTAGTAATCATTCCTTTTGAAATCAGGGTTAGTTGGTTCGTTTGTAAACAATGCAATTTAAAGTTTGTCTTATTTTAATAGTGAATAGGTATTCAGATTATTGGATGACAAAGACACAGTTTCATATTATTTTGATAAAGAAGACGCCGGTCACTATTTGTTTTCAACGCTTTAAAATTGACATTTATTTTGCTGGACTTGCAATACATCAACAAAGTATTTGCAGCAGAAATTTATTAACAGAAATATTAATCACCTGGAATTAAGAGAACATTGCAATATTTGCAGTTATAACACATAATGAGAACAAAATAAACTGCTGATCACAAACTTATTCAAGTGTCATGAAATGTTTGCCATTTTTGTAAATTTTTACCATTTTTTGAGGTGTCATGAAATCAGTTCTGATGCCTCCTAAGACACCATTATTGCTGTTTTTATGCCTCACATTTGATCCTTTCACTTGTAGACATCCGTAAGGACATTGCTGGTCAATTAGAGAAAAAGTCAATTTGGGGCCAAAATCAACAAAACGACAAAGAGGACCCCTTGCAATTTTACTAAATTTTCTTA
Source organism: Astropecten irregularis (assembly GCA_963971285.1). NCBI lineage: Eukaryota > Metazoa > Echinodermata > Asteroidea > Paxillosida > Astropectinidae > Astropecten > Astropecten irregularis. Next base: position 16,249,354 of record OZ020258.1, on the reverse strand, counting down.
GAACATTCTTGATCGATTAGAGAGTAAATTTTGGCCTAAATTGACCTTTTCTGTAATTGATCAAGATTGCCCTAATGGATGTCAATTTTGTTCACTGTATGACATAGGCCCTTAAAAATGACTTCCTCTCACTCTCGGGCAGCTTTTGGAGCGTTTGGAACCAACTTTGGGCAAATGGTAATTTTGCATTAAAATTCATCATTTTTCTAAGGACAGAATGGAGCAGTAGAGGGTGTCATGTACATGTACATATGCAAAGCTCTTGTCCTGCTCATCTTAGACATATCTCGTTTTGGATTTGTATGCTTTCCATCCAGGGCCCAATTTCATGGAATCCGTTACCAAAAATTCCTTGCTTACGGTAGCAGACTTTTTTGGTTACGGTTAGCGTATTTCACAGGAGAGTTTTCTTTTTTTGAAACGGTAAGTAAGATTTTTCTGCAGGAACGCATAAAATCACCGTAATCACGGTTACCCTAGAAATTCTTTGCTAACCGACAATCTTGCTTACGGATTCCATGAAATAGATTTCACACAAAGCAGTGCCCGTAAGCACAAAAATAGGCCGTAATGGATTCCATGAAATTGGACCCAATTGATAATGCCTGACCACAAGGTACCGGTTGTGGACTTGTGGTATTACATTAATTTACAATGCCAATTAGCATCTAGGTTTAAATATAAGGACTCTGACCTATATACTACATGTAAATGAAACAATGCAAGATACGTGTACCATGTTTCACACTGTACTTACTGTCTACATACATAAATGAAGCTATAATGTTGAAGGTTGCCTGTTTTAAGTTTTTATTTCAAAGACAAATGAGTGCATTTGCCCCATACAGTGTAATTGCAATCTGTTTTTGCTACATGTTCACATTCACATTGGAATAAAAGTGTCAGATATAAAAAGTAAACATAAATATCATCACCAGTTTTAAATTCATTGATTGTCACAAACAGATGCATTGTCCATGATTTTGCGATTTGTCTACAATTAATATAAAATAAATGATTTAATAATTTGAAGGAGTAACCAACGGTGACATTGGCTTTCATAATAAAAATACACAACAAAATAATTATCAGAATAGCTGTGTTACAGAAACACAGGGTCTCAACTGTTGTGACCTAACAATAACTCAACAAAATTAAGCTCATAATCTTCAAAATCATAACAAATTATCAATTCGCACCATGTTTTTCACAAAAATATTACGCAGTCATGTTGACTGCATCCTGTCCAACACTGTATACCACGTGGGTCATGCAATGTGTCCATGTGATAACCTTTCTTTTACCTGTTTAGAATGCAGCAATTTAATTCTTTTATAAAATCTGCTGAACAATTGAAGTCATTAAATACAAAATAAAATAATACAACGTTGGTGACTTATAACAGGTGATGCATGAACAATATACAAATACTGCCCCAACTTGATGGAATTACTTAAGTATTCAACTCGTGTTTAAGTAGGTGGGCCCAGCTATTAAAAAGCACATAATTTGGTGTTTGTTTTAAGCAGAGAAAGACACATAACAGGAAGAAAAGAACTTTGTTTAAAATGTGTTTAAAATTTTCCTTGGGATAAAAATATTCAAGGAAAATTTTGCCAATTTTCATTCCTATTAAAGGACTATGTATTGCTGTAACTCTGCACAGCCAATGTACAATCCCACACCTTTAGATGAGGCATTTATGGTGGTCGAAAACAGTATCAATTAATTTAATTAGCATCGATCACTTGATGCTTTGGCCTGCTTCCTAATATCTGAGTCCATATTAGTGGTTTTTGTGATATCTTCCGACTTCGGAAGCACATAACTCTTTCTCCTAGACTTGTCCCAAGCCAGGTTTCATATTTTTCTTTTCCTCACGTACCATGAGCAACCTCTATTTGTTTACACACCAAAACCTGACTTGTGGGTTCTTCCACAGTTTCGTGCGCAACCTATAGAGCTCATCTACCAATTTTCAAACACAAAAATCAAACAATTTCAATCTCCGCTAGGCTCCGTGATCATATATGGGTTGAAGTGTGCTGGCAGCAAAGGGCGCCGCTGTCAAATTGATCACGTTGGAGCCGCATCCTTTGAAGTTAAACACCCTAGCTGCCAGTAATGATGATCAGCCTCTCAAATTATTATCATGATTATTTTGATAGCAGCCAGTGAAAATGTACCAATTAGTAAATGTGCATTTTATATCAATATGCAAGGAAACGAAAAACAATACATAATTATTTAAATTGCAAACTCTATGGCAAAGGGCTGTACTAGCATAGCAAGTATACAACAGTGAAGAATGTGGAAGACAGGTTTATTTGGCTTGTTACAGGAATTGAAACATTAAACGAAATTTTTTCAGAAATGAGCCTGAAATGGGGTTCCGCTGAGTTCTGAAGATGACATGATGCAGGAATAAAAAAATGTTGCAAAAAAAAAAAGATGCACAGCGAGAAGGGGAAGACGAAGAAGGAACAGAAGGCAAAGGGTAGAAAAAAAGTAGAAGGTGCAGAAGGTAAAGTTTCAAGAGAGCATCAGTGGAAGGGGGGTCTCTTGAGGAGGGAGAGGAGATGTTTGGCACTTCCAGCTTGGAAGATATCTGCACTTCTTCAGAGGTGACGCCAAAGAAGGTAGCCAAAAAGCCCCACTGCCCAAGGCTCAAGATCAAGTCTGCCAGATGAGGCAGCATGAGGCTGAAGTGCAACAACTGTAAGCTGCTCTCCAAACCAATGCTAAAGAGGCCAGCATAGAGAGGAGCAAGAGGCACTACAGTGTCCTCGTACAAAGTAGTGAGGAGTTCCTCAATGATGCTGTAGGGGAAGAAGGCTGATTCGGATGATGTTTGGTGTGGAAGTGAATAATTTAACTTAGCTCACCAAATTAAGTCAAAGTAATAAAGTTCTCGCAACTGCCGAGACTCATAAAGAAATGCCTTCAACTGCCAAGGCTGATTTATGATTTTAGAAAGGTAATCGGTAAATAAATAAATAAATAAGTAAACCAAGACTACTTACAGATGGTTACCTGGACTCCTACGCTGTAAAGGGCAAACGCCACCAATTCAGTTTCAGAGCCCAGTTGGCCATAGAAGGAAAATACAAGTAGATGACTAACATCAGCCGGAACATAGAAAGTTAAGAAGCTACCTCTCTGGTGGTGTAACTAAGGAGTGGCGTACTTGGCGAAAGGTGCTATTGTTGAGCTATACGCTCCGAAGGTTTTTATGAAAGGGGGGCTAAACACCTGGCCGCATTCTTTGGGGCCTTTTTATTTAAATTAGGAGAGTTCACTACAGATGATCCAGAGCCCCCCCCCCCCCCAGTATAGCAAACGTATTTCCACCGGATGACCTGGGTGGATCGTAGCCCCAAAGATATCACTGTCCGCCCATTCAAGGGAGAAAGCCAGAAGGTCTAACCTTCTGGAAGAAGTCATCTCCACTGAAGTGCTTCCTTCAATTTGTCCCACTGGCACTGCTAATTTCCATCACTTAAAGTGGACCAACCAGTGCTTGTCAGCCAGCCAAAGAAATAAGGTCCTGGTTTGGAATCCATCTCCAAATTATGGAGTCCAGAACTACAAGGACTATTGGTCATCGTCCCTGGGTCTCCGCCATTGATCTCCATAATACACTGGATAGGACATCGCGCGCCATCTTGTGTAACGCGTGCGTTTGCTCAGGAGGGTTTAGAAACTTCAAACGCGGGTCAGCGCATAGACCGTACGCAACACAAACAAATGAAGTTTGGGGGTTGGAGCAATAAATTTACCATGTATTTTGCTGATTTTCGAGTGGTTTAGAATTAAACTTTCAGAAGAAATACCTTACTATGGATTATAGGATTTGTTATGTGTTTGTGGATGTAGACCTACGAATGCCGGGTGCACGGATGACACAAACAGAGGGATTTTATTCCATAAGTAAGCGTTTTAGTCTGCAGAACAATAAGTTTAAGTGTGTGGGAATAATTATAACTTTATTTGAAAATAATTCTAGAATCCTTATTTCATTTGCCTTTATTGAATGATCGCAGTTAGCTGTAGTTTGCCGGTAACTTATTTGGCAGGGTGGTGATACATTTTCTTTATTTGGAGCAAACAAAGCTCATCAACTCAACGATATTGTATTAAGTTAGCCTTATTTTATCTATAAATAACTAGCTGTGAACTATCATGATGGCATTCATCAGCGCATGCGCAACCCCCCTAAACGGGGCTGCGCGTTTTTACAGGAAGCGCTGTACAAAAAGAATACGCGTGTCCTATCCAGTGTATTATGGAGATCAATGGTCTCCGCTACATACTTATAAGCAACACCATGAAGAGACACAGGTTCGATGTCCTGAACCAACATCTGGCTTAGATGCATGTTCAACATGTACCGGTACTGAACTGTACATTATACATGTATATATATACAGGGTGGCCCCAAAAAATGCATCACTTTGCATCGGAAGTATTATATGAAAATTATACTGTTTGTCACTTCAACATTCAGTTATGTGATGCAGCCATATTTTGGCTATCACCATGTAGAATTTGAGCAAAATTTTACTGAAATTTAGTGAAAAAAACTAAGACTGAATTACCCAACCTCAAAACCCGATGTTCATCTTTCTTTCATACACATTATGTGTGTGTTGACCACTATGCGTGTTATCCTTGCAAATTAATTTTTACAGAGTACTCTTTCAATTGGTCATATTTTTGCCAATTTCTGCCCGATTTTGCTTAAATTGTACATGACATATACCTGAATCTTGAAGTGATAGACAGTTTAATTTTTGGTTCCAGAAACAGTGTTGCGTTTTTTCTCGGACACCCTGTATAGTCGCCTTGAAGTTGCCTTGAACTGCTCAGATCCAATTGAAAATATATACTACAATAATTTCTGTTTGGAGTGTGTTGTTTCTGCATTGCAGAGACAACTAGTGGTCCAAGGAGAGCCGCGCTACGCGAAAAGTCTGCAACAAGTGTTTGGATGATGGGAAAGAATTTCCAAAATCTAAGCCATTTAAACGCTGAAAGGTAAATTGCTGGAATATCCTATCCCATGCCTAGAATTTTAAAACAGTATATGAAAGTTGAAATACAACTGCCAGAACTTTTCTTAACTCATGGTTTTCATTTTATACCGTAACAGCACAAAATGCTGTCCACTACTAGGTACCATATACTAAATTTTACTATATAGTATTTTGTAGTACTGTGTCCTTCAGTGTTTGATGTACATGTTCCACTATTGCAAAGTGAATAAAAGTGATATATATGTATACTACTGTAGTTTCTTTTATGTTGATCAATATTTTCATTTATTAACCTTTCAACCTTTGCCCTGACCTTTCATTATTTGACCTTGCTAGACTCATTTACATTAGAAGCGTGGTCACGTAGAGGATTATGGGGTGATTTTGATACTCATTTTTTTTGTATGCCTTATAGTTACCGTGGAGCCGATATTCATTTGTACCGTTAAACAAGCCAAATTCATCGTATATAACACGTCATCTAAGAAAGATTCCACCAGCTTTGATACTAAATAGTGATAGTCGCAGAACCTTGTGAACCGTGGTTCAGGCCACCGGGATAGTATACTATATTGACCCTCCTGAATCCTCCAAAATCTTCCTGGTAGTTTCGGAGGACTATGGAGGATTCAGGATGAACAGTGAATTGAGACCAGGAGGATTGTGGAGGATTCAGGAAGAATGCTGTTTCATGTAGGAGTTTTTTGGTGGATTGATTATGACAAGTGATTTGACTACAAGGGGATAATTATTGTTTCATGTATTATTACTAATATCTCAAATATAACAAGACAAAGGAAGATATTATTTTCATTTCTATTATTTGATTCCACTTGATTTCACTCATGCTGTCAACACCAAGCTGCTGTCTAGTCTCCAATTACATACCAATGTTTACATTTCTGGAGTGGTATGGTTTACTTCTTTTATGACACTATGCGAAGTACAGTGCGAACAGGGCTAATCCTCTATTGGGTTGTCTCATTGTTTACTTCAGTGCCTTGAACCCCTGACACATTTCTGCTTTGGTTATTACAAAAGAAATGGATTGTTCCACTGAGTTGCAGGGGTAGGTGAAACAACAAATAATACAATTTTCAATGAATTTAGCATATGAATATGATTTATTTCAACCCTCTTCAATGGTTCTTATGTAATATTATGTCATATCAAGTTAAATGGCCTCAATGTTTCCTATATAAGGGGGGTAGAAAATGCTCATCAGCCCCAGTTCACATTTGAACACCCCAAAGTATAGTCAGCATGAGAGAGGTTCAAGCTTTACAGAGTTCGCTGTCAGAACAAGAGAGAATTATTTTCTTTTCAACCGTCATGGGGGAAAGAGAAACACGGAAGCGAGAAAAGGAAGGAAGGAGGTAATATGAAGACGAAACAGGGGAGGAAGACTGAGGGGAAGGAGAAGGAGAAGAAGAAGGGAAGCAAGGATAAGGAGATGGAGAAAAGGCGAAAGGAGGGAGAGAAGGAGAAAAAGAAGGAGGGGCAGAAGAAGAAGAGAAAGAAGGGGAGGCAGAGCAACTTTGACTCCAGTTCAGATGATGAGGAGGCGACAGTGAAGACAACTGTTGGAAGAAAGAATTCCCCTGAAGAATTTCCTGACAACCCCAGACGTGAACACATCACCCAAATGAAGAACAATCCACATGGGACCTTCTATGTACGCCCAAACCAACAACTTGTGGCCTCTGCATGGAAGGACTCCAAGGTCATGATGATGCTTTCATCGGGCCACCAAGGATGGAGAGACCCTGGAATACACGAAGTAAAGAGGAAAATTCCAGACCCCGTGACAGATCGCCTCACCACCTCGGTTGTTCCTGCCCCACCCCAAGTATGCGATTACTGGGTGGGGTAGACAGGAACGACCAATTGCGATCTTACCACACGTGTAGCCGGAAATCGCAGAAGTGGTGGGAGAAGTTGCTGTACTTTTTGATGGACATTTGTTGAGTCAACGCCTTGATCTCTTACAAGCAACATCACCATGGCAGTTCCGAAGTAACATCAGAAAGTGACAGCTCTCCTGCCAGCACCAGTCTCCATCCTCAACCCCGCCAACTCGACCATAATGCATTTGTTGTAGAGCTCGCAACAGAAAAAATTGATGGCTATGCGAAAGGCACCACACGGCCTCAGCAGTCCAGAGCTGCAGCCCCGGTCAACATCGCCAACAGCGTGGACCACTTGTGCACCCAGATGCCTGGGAAGTATCCCAAATGGTGCCGCTGGTGTCGGATGAACGAAGGTGTAACGGCCAAGGGACTCACAAAAACTACAAAGAAGGGCTACACCTCTGCCCCGGTAGCTGCTTCACAAGATTCCACTCATCCATAAAGCAACTGAGCAGCACTGCAACCACCACCACCAGCTCTGAGTGAGCTTGCTGTTTTGCAGCACTCCAGCTTTCACCTCCAAAAAAACAAAAAACTATGAGCCTTCCTCCCTTCCCTTCCCCTTCCCCCTTGTTTGTCTCTTTCATCTGTCCGGTCTGTTTGTCCTTTGTTTTTTTTGTCTTGAGGATTTTGGAGGATTGAGGTATCAGGTACCTTACATTTTGAGCCTCGTTGGAAACATCAGAGGATTTTGGAGGATTGAGGAGGAATGTGGTTTGTTTATGTCCCTATGAGGATTTTGAAGGATTGAGGAGGGTAGTTATATAAAAGGCTCCGGTGGGTTAAGGTTAAAGGGATTTATTCTCCACTCACTGTGATTTAGGCCCTATTGTGTGCGAGTATTCATTGCTTCAAATCTTGGTGACTTGGATAGAATATTACAATATAGAATATACCACGACTGGCTAGAAGAATTACGCGTAAAGAACGTCAGTTCATTTGTGTCCATGGCAGCTATAACTACAATTTACTACTTGAGTATACTTGCTAAGTTACTGGATACTATGAATTACTAAGTGTACAATGTACATACATGTAGTAATTCTTAGTAGGCCTACCCTGTACCCAAGTCACTTGACACCTAATAATACTTTGTAGCATTGAGTTGCTGTGGTCAGTTGATACCACATTATTAAACAGTGATGGGTTGATAACACTGTTGGGGCAGCCTGCCCAGCATACTAACAACAATTGGACTACTGCATTTTTTTCAAGGTAAGTATTTTTTCAAAGCAAATATCAAGGTCTACAGCAATTATTTTCAAAGAAAAATCATTTGAGTTTGTATATATGTGTATTTTGATCATGTGTGTTTCATATAAATTTAAATGTAAATAACCCATTCAACCATTTAATCATTTACATAAGACAGGAAAAGTGTCCAATAATATTGGTATAATTGGATGTGTGTTTCATATCAATTTTAAAATGTAAATAAACCATTCAATAAAATCATTTGACCATAGTAATCATGTAAATTGTCATTATTTGGAAGTGTATAAATAGGGAAGGAAGTTTAAAATCATTGTACACACTACATGTGTACTTGAAGTTTGCAGGTCTAGCGTACCTATACACAAAATATGACGACCCGTGAGGTTAGAAACCTGCAGCAAGGTTTATCTATATCAGAGGGAGAAACCTTCAGGGCTTTATTGAAGACAACATGTACCAGTAGACAAAGCCGTACAACAGGAGATATTGGGATGGATATTGGGAAGGAGAAAGCCAAAAAGAAGTCAAAAAGAGTAAAAGGAAGTCGAGCCAGGCTGAGTCGGTGTCAGAGGCAAACCATGCACCTGTTCATAAGAGGCTGAAGAAGAAGAAAGAAAAGAAAAGGAAGGGGAGAGAGGAGCGTTTGCAGTCGGAGAAGATGAAAAAGAACAAGAAAAGCAGCAAAGAGAAGAGCAGTCATGCTGCTTCAGAAGATCAACCCGGTCCCTCATCCACTGCTGATGATGGTCAACCTGGGCCCTCCACAACCTACGTTTCTGAAGAAACAAGACAACATAACATCTGCAACATGAGGCAGCTGCAGTGATCTAGATACCGGGCCCACGCTCCATCCAGCTCGGAAGACAAAGAAGAGACTGTTCCTTTGCAGCAGACTTCTTCATCCAGCAATGCCTAAGTTCCTGTTGATGACGAGCTGGAGATGGAAGCAGATAAAGATGACCAGACAGCTGAGGAGGGAGAGCAGCGGCCAAGAAGAAAGGAGAAAAGCAAAAAAAGACGACTTGCCACACCTGCTCCCAACAATGATCCCAAGGAGCCACCACCAAATGCTGTGCTGGATGATGAAGACATCTAAGGCTTGGTCAGGCCAGTTGAGGCGGGTGAACACCCATGCTTTTGTCGGGCCGACACCACTGGGGCCAACTTTCCCCAAAAGAGCCAGGATGAGAGCAATTGACTAGTTTGTCAACTAGTTTGTCAAAGTGAAGAAATTCAGCGAAGCGCGGGTAAACGGCGGGAGTAACTATGACTCTCTTGGGTGATTATTGGCAGAACCTCCACGTGGTGTCACTCGGTAACTCAGACTACAAGAATTTTCTTTGATAGTCAGAGGCTAATACTGCCAGCAGCACTGCTGCAAGTCGGTGGAGCGTGGTGTAAACTATTTATGTGCGGCGCCCCGTAGGGAGCTTAATTTTGCTTCCCTATTTGACTCAGTGGTGGTCTAAGAATGCTACGGCTCTCCCGTCCGTTAGGACGCTTTTGTACCATCTTTTTACTTCTACTTTCGTTTTGTTGTGCGTATTCTTTTGGTGTCTTTTTAATCGAGTAATAAAGCGTGTCGCTCCCGAAGCAAATGATGATAAGAGCACAAGCTCTGGGTCCTCGGACCCCCGCTCTCGGCCAGCCCGTTGCCTCGGCTGTGGTTTGCACAGGGAGTCTCGTTGATACCATCATGCTCACTTACCCAACAGATACGTCCAATTTTACATGTAACAAATGTGATAAGCCTCTCATTGGACATCCGATTATACGTAAACATCTTACTAGTCATAACTGTAAGATTACATACAAGTGTAGTAAGTGTTGCAAGGAGTTTAAGTCGTTAAGTAGTGTATCCTGTCACTACCCTAGATGTATCAGTAGGACTGTGAGTCCAACTCCTCCATCCGGCTTTCCTTGCGATCTCTGCGGTCGTGTTTTTAAGTCCTTCCCTGGACTTAGGCTTCATGTGAAACGGTCCCACCCCGTTGATTTCGATCGAGAAGAAGCCGGCCTGCTCGTGGCCACTAATACCCGCCGTGACCGGTGGAGCAAGGAGGATCTCGCAATCTTAGCCAATATAGAAGCTCAGCTTCCTAAAGATACCAAGTTTATGAATATTGCCATTCATGATATTTTGAAGGATTGGACTCTCGAGTCGATCAAAGGCCAGCGACGGAAGGCAAGTCACAAGGATCTGGTCGACCAGATCAGACTGTAAAGAGCTTGTGCGGAACCCGTGGATAAAGAAACCTAAGCAACTGTGCCCAAGAAAGATGAGAGATTTTCCGATTTTCTTCGTCTCTTACCGTAACTCTTGTAAAAATACCAATGCAGTCAATAGCGGGCTACTTGAACTCATTAGAGAGAGGGATCTTAATAATGACCTGGACTATACCGATGTCCTTCGTAACCTAGGGACGAAGTTCAATAATAACAAGAACAGTAAACAATTTGTAGTGCCATCCGTACCTGTTGGTGCCTCGAATAGGCTCAGGAAACGGCTCCTATACGGAGCTCACCAACACTATTTTCATAAGGATACCAAGAAACTGGCCAGTCATCTCCTAGATGGCCAACCTTTGGGACCGGTTGCCCCTGCGTGTGGTGCGGCGTTTACCTCTTATATGGGAATCTTCAGCAAGGAACCCCAAGAGGACGACCAGTCCTTCGAACCGAAACCTATAGGGGAAGACCTTGACCGTGATGGCCTCCAGCATCCCATCAACCAAGACGAGGTTGTAAAAGCCCTCAAGAATATGAAGAAGAACGGAGCAGCCGGTCCCGATAAGATTCATTTTAAGGACCTTAGTAAGGTAGAGGCTCTAGATTTAACTACCTTATTTAACCTCTGGTTCGAGCTGGCAAGGTGCCTGAGCAATTAAAGTTGAATAACACGATCCTTATTCCTAAGGGCGAGGCCGATCCAACAGATATACCTAAATGGCGGCCCATAACCATTGGCTCTTACATGTACCTTTATACATTAAAGTATTGAACACTAGGTTCACTGATGCTACTGCTCTAAACCCTAGGCAGAAAGCTTTTATACCTGCCGATGGGTGTTTGGAGAATGTGTCCCTATTGGACCATCTCATCACTAAGTATAGGCATGAGAACAAATCGTACTATGTCATGTTTCTCGATCTGTCGAAAGCCTTCGACTCAGTTCACCATAGCTCTATCTCGAGAGCTCTTAAGAGACATAATATTCCAGCTAAATTCATCTCGTGCATTGATGATCTATATACCGGCGTCAGGACTCGTATCACAACTGGTAGCTCTACATCGGACCCTATTCCGATGAGATGCGGTGTCAAGCAGGGATGCCCACTTAGTCCTAGACTTTTCAATCTTGTCTTAGACGAGCTGGTCGATTTGCTCCCCGAATATATCGGCCTGGAGATGGGCGGTGCGAAGTTCAACTCTCTGGCATTTGCAGACGATCTTGTACTTATGGCCGAGAGTAAATGCGGGTTATCCACACTGCTTGACACGTGCCAAAAGTTCTTTGAGGCTCGGTTTATGAAAATCAATGGACTCAAGTCAGCTGTGTTCGGGGCGACAATGGTACACCGTATCGATTGTCGGCATATTTCGAAGCTTATGCCCTTGACCGAGTCAGTATGGCAATCCCAAGGTACATTCATCCCAGCCATACTAGCGACAGATACCACCAAGTATCTCGGTCAGAAATTCGGTACTCTCGGCAAGTCCAAATACGACCTCATTGGACCGCTCAACCGTTGGCTCGGAGCGATTTCGGGTGCCTACTTGAAGCCTCAGCAGAAGCTTATCTTGATTAAGTCGTTCGTTGTGCCTAGGCTTACTTATCATTTTGGTATGAATATCTACCCAGCTAGTGCCCTTAAGGCAATTCAAAGATGTATCATGAAGTCAGTGCGGTCGATAGCACATCTTCCCAATTCTGCTAATACCACTTACCTTACCACTCCAGTATCTTTGGGCGGTCTTGGCCTCCCAGACATCCCATGTCTGGCCAATAGACTCAGGCACGGTGCTCTGACGAGACTTGTTAAGTCCAAGGATACGGACATCCAGGATCTGTATGCATCTAGAGCAGTGCAGAAAGAGCTCAAGAGTCTTAGCCAAGCCCTCGGGCTGACGAATGTCGAGATCGATAAATCCCACATTAAGCACCATATTCATGATTCCACTATGCGGAGGCTGGGCGAACATTCGAAGACCAAACAAGGCCAAGGCTCCTTAGCCTTTGACCATCCCGCAGCCTCCTCGTGGGTGGACAACCCTACCATACTGCAAGGCGACCTGTATACTAAGGCCGTTGCTCTCAGGGCTAAAACTCTTCCCTGCCGCAACAATCTCGCATTTACAGGCGGCCCTACCTCTTGTAGACATTGTGACGGTGCCATCGAAACCACATCTCACATCCTGCAGCGCTGCCCTTCAGTGCTTCAAGCCAGGATGCGTAGGCACAATGAGGTATGTAAACAGGTTGCTCGTTATTTGTCCAGGCAGTATGGCGAGGAGTCGGTGCATATTGAGCCCATGGTTAACACCAGCACTGGTAATTTCAGACCCGATCTAGTGGTCATTGACAAGGCAAGGAACCACGCCTTCTTAGCCGATGTGTCTGTCCCGTACGAGGCCCACAAACACACCTTGAGGGATTCAGAGATTAGTAAGTGTACCAAGTATAACACTGGCCCTATTTCTACGGCCATCAAGAACTAGTTCGGAGTTACGTCCACCTCAGTGGAGGGCATACCGATCAGTGCCCGAGGTGCGTTGCTCAGTAGCAAACATAAGTATTGTTGCCTTAAGCTCAGTAGGAACCAACTTAGTATTTTGTTGCAGAAAGCCATCAAAGGCTCTATTTTCACATTTAACTGCTTTATGAATAAGTAGGAGTAGGGGACGGTGGTCCCTTCCCGGGTAGCTTGCCCGAAACAAGCTGCTCGCTTCGGCAGAGCGACTTCACGGTTTGGTCCTGTTCGGTCTTGCACCCGTGGAGGGGCCCCGTCACCGGCACAGCCGCATGGGCGGTTGCGCTGTAGCATTTCCTTAGCCTACACGAGGCATTGTTTCGTGAAAGTCTACGTGTTTTAATAGCCAAATGCCTCGTCATCTAATTAGTGACGCGCATGAATGGATTAATGAGATTCCCACTGTCCCTATCTACTATCTAGCGAAACCACAGCCAAGGGAACGGGCTTGGCAGAATCAGCGGGGAAAGAAGACCCTGTAGAGCTTGACTCTAGTCAGACCTTGTGAAGAGACACGGGGGTGTAGAACAGGTCAGAGGCCGGGTTCGCCCCGGTTCGCCAGTGAAATACCACTACTCTCGTCATTTCTTTACTTATTCAGAACTGGTACAGACCAGGGGAATCCAACTGTCTAATTCAAACAGAGCATTGCGACGTGTGCAGCCGGGGCGATGACGCAATGTGATTTCTGCCCAGTGCTCTGATTGTCAAAGTGAAGAAATTCAGCGAGGCGCGGGTTAACGGCGGGAGTAACTATGACTCTCTTCATTGGGTTGGTGATGACTGTAGAAACCCATTTACTACACCCGAAAATCCTACGTACAAGTTTTTTAGTTGGCAATTGCGTTTAACTCCACTTTGGAGTTGTCGCAGCTTTTCTTTTTCATACGACAGCATCAGAGAGACTTCCCAGTGTTTGTCTCTCTTATCGTTTCGACCTAGCAACAGGTCCAGCCTACCCGTCCTTTTCAGGACGAACCATACATAATATCACTGGCACAGCTCATAATTGGGCCCCGCTTTTTAACCTGTCTCCCAGCGTTTTCGTTGTTATTTTGGCATTGTGTTGTGCGTTCCCTTCGTTGTATTCTTTCTATCGGCCATTTGGCCATTTCGGTGTTTTCATTATGGTACAGAATAAAGTGGTGAACGGTGGGAACCCCGACGATCCATTCATGTGGGTCACTCTTAAATATCCAGCTGATACCTCGATCTTCACATGCCCCTCATGTGAAAAGTGCATTACTAACCATACCTCCATTATTAAGCACATAAAGAGCCATGCTCTTTTAATACCTCCGATTACGAGTGTAGCAAGTGTAATAGAAACTACCCGTCTATTAGAGCAGTTTCTAGTCACTTCTTGAAGTGTATTAGTCAGCACCTGGGAGTCCAACTGGAAAGGGCAACTTCCTACATGTATGTGTGCACTGTATCCGTGCATTCTCAACTCGTCTACACCTCCACCAAAAACGGAGCCACGGCGACATCTATGACGCTGAACAAATTCAGCTTGCAGCAAGCAACAAAGATAGATGGACCGAAGAAGACCTTAACATCATGGCTAACATAGAAGCAGCTCTGCCGCAAGATACTAGATTTGTGAACCAGGAGATACAGAAGATCCTTTCCAACAGGACTATAGAAGCCATCAAAGGTCAAAGGAGAAAGCAAACCTATAAAGATACAGTGAGAAAACTTGAAACCCTTCAAGTACCGCAAAGTCCAAACTTGCAAACCCGGTAAGGGACGATTATCGATCAAGACAAGAAAATCTTCTTGGAACCGTTCAGGTGCCTCTTCACAGGCTACACCTCTGAGCAAAGAAACCGCAATACTCTAGATACCGAACTAGCAGCACTTATCAACCTTTGGAAAGGCGACAATAAAGCTTGCCTCGACTACAGCAGAGTGCTAGCAGCCCTCGGGAAGAAGGACCCAAAGCCCGGAAACAGAAAAGCTACCATATACCCATCCAAAGACGAGTTTAAATCCAACCGTCAGAGAAAGAGGGCACTGTTTCCTATCTACCAAGACCTGTTCAATTCGAACAGGAGAGGCCTTGCTCGACACATCCTCGACAACGCGCCTCTTGGTGACCACTCACCCGACGAGGCAGCCGCCTACACACATTTCAAACATATCTTTGGAAAGGAACCAATGAGTGACGACGACCCCGTCATCAATAAACCATCCGATGATATTTCTTTCGACTCCTCCATGGAGCCAATTTCCACCGAGGAAGTACAGCAAGCGCTCAGAGGGATGAAGAAGGATGGTGCGGCTGGTCCCGATCGCATATTCTTCAAAGATCTAACCCGTGCATCTGCACTCCAACTAGCCACGCTGTTTAACCTCTGGCTCTGCACGGGAAGAATTCCTAGTGAAATGAGGCACAACCACACAATCCTATTACCAAAAGGTGAACCTACCCCAGAGGACCCATCGAAATGGCGAACGATAACCGACGGGTCATATCTATTGCGTCTGTACACACGCATTATCAATTCCAGATTAGTCGACATAGACTATAGACAGAAAGCGTTCATCCCAGTTGACGGATGCCTCGAAAATACCACGCTGCTCAATGGCATTATGAACCACTACATCGTCAACAGCAAAACATACTACACCATGTTTGTAGACCTATCGAAGGCCTTCGACTCAGTACATCACGAGTCCATTCTGAGAGCCCTAAGGCGCCACAACGTACCACCTCGTATCATCGATATCGTGGCTGACCTTTACACCGGGATTTCCACAAGGTTGAAACTTACCAACTCCATCTCCGATCCTATCCCAATAAGATGCGGAGTTAAACAGGGCTGCCCTCTGAGCCCTCTACTCTTCAACCTGGTACTAGACGAACTACTGGAAACTCTCCCGGAATATATTGGGCTCAATGCCTTCGGAGCCAAACACAATGCACTTGCATTTGCCGACAACATCGCTCTCCTGGCTGAAAGCAAACAAGACATGACCGACCTCCTGGAACACTGCGTTCGATTCTTTGACAAGCGGAATATGGCAATAAACCCAGCAAAGTCAGGCGTCCTCGGCGCCGCAGTGACGAATAGAATTGGCTCCTGCCACACTACCAAATTGATACCAGTCACTAATTCCAGTTGGTATGTTAACGGCACGCTTATCCCGGCCATTAAACCCGACGAAGGCTCAAAATATCTTGGCCAAAAATTTGGTGTACACGGGAAGGCGCGAGCCGATATCATGTCCCCCTTGACCAAATGGCTCAAGGGCACCGACGAGTCTTACCTCAAACTGAACCAGAAAATTGCTCTTATCAAGCAATTTATCATACCAAGAATCAACTACTATTTCAGGCACTGCTCTTCAAAGAGCACAAGCTACACTGAACAAGACAGTTAGGAGAATTCTCCATCTGCCCGAAACAAGTAGCACCAACTTCATTACCCTACCAACCCAGCACGGTGGACTTGGTATTACTGATCTCAAGCTAAATGGGCATATGCTTAGACAAGGCGCCCTTATCAGGCTCGCCAAGTCGGCTGATCAGAACATCAATAGCTTATACGCCTCTGAATTCATCCAAAAGCAACTTAAGCTAGTTGCAGAGGGGCTTCAGCTCCCTCAACTAGAAGAAGATAAGCAGAGTGTCAGGCGCAAGATTAATAAGATCTTCTTGGATCGTCAAGAAATCCATGCGCATAGTAAGCAGGGGCAAGGCTGCCAGGCGGCCTCGTCGTGGTTAAATACCCCTCCATCTTATCCGGTAATTATTACATCAAGGCAGTTAGTTTACGGGCCAAAACCATGCCCTGTAGGAACAACATGGCCTATACCAGTGGTAACAGGAGCTGCAGACACTGTACTGCGAATATCGAAACAACTTCGCATATTCTTCAACGTTGCCCTGCTGTTAAAAGCCATCGAATCAAACAACACAACGTCGTCGGTCGGCAATTGACCCGTTTCTTGAGTAAGAAATACGGGGAAGAAAATATCCACAATGAACTACTCAATACCAAAGCTGGGAATCTTGGGTGATTATTGGCAGAACCTCCACATGGTGTCACCCGGTAACTCAGACTACAAGAATTTTTTTTGGATAATCTGAGGCTAAAACTGCCAGCAGCACTGCTGCAAGTCGGTGGAGCGTGGTGTAAACTATTTATGTGCGGCGCCCCGTAGGAGCTTAATTTTGCTTCCCTATTTGACTCAGTGGTGGTCTTAGAGTGATACGGCTCTCCCGTCCGTTAGGACGCTTTTGTACCATCTTTTCTTACTCCTACTTTCGTTTTGTTGTGCGTATTCTTTTGGTGTCTTTTTAATGGAGTAAAAAAGCGTGTCGCTCCCGAAGCACATGATGATAAGAGCACAAGCTCTGGGTCCTCACCCCCGCTCTCGGCCAGCCCGTTGCCTCGGCTGTGGTTTGCACAGGGAGTCTCGTTGATACCATCATGCTCACTTACCCAACAGATACATCCAATTTTACATGTAACAAATGTGATAAGCCTCTCATTGGACATCCGATTATACGTAAACATCTTACTAGTCATAACTGTAAGATTACATACAAGTGTAGTAAGTGTTGCAAGGAGTTTAAGTCGTTAAGTAGTGTTTCCTGCCACTACCCTAGATGTATCAGTAGGACTGTGAGTCCAACTCCTCCATCCGGCTTTCCTTGCGGTCGTGTTTTTAAGTCCTTCCCTGGACTTAGGCTTCATGTGAAACGGTCCCACCCCGTTGATTTCGATCGAGAAGAAGCCGGCCTGCTCGTGGCCACCAATACCTGCCAAGACCGGTGGAGCGAGGAGGATCTCGCAATCTTAGCCAATATAGAAGCTCAGCTTCCTAAAGATACCAAGTTTATGAATATTGCCATTCATGATATTTTGAAGGATCGGACTCTCAAGTCGATCAAAGGCCAGCGACGGAAGGCCAGTCACAAGGATCTGGTCGACCAGATCAGACTGTCAAGAGCTTGTGCGGACCCCGTGGATAAAGAAACCTACGCAGCTGTGCCCAAGAAAGACGAGAGATTTTCCGATTTCTTCGTCTCTTACCGTAATTCTGTAAGAATAACAATGCAGTCAATAGCGGGCTGCTTGAGCTCATTAGTGAGAGGGATCTTAATAATGACCTGGACTATACCGATGTCCTTCGTAACCTAGGGATGAAGTTCAATAATAACAAGAACAGTAAACAATTTGTAGTGCCATCCGTACCTGTTGGTGCCTCGAATAGGCTCAGGAAACGGCTCCTATACGGAGCTCACCAACACTATTTTCATAAGGATACCAAGAAACTGGCCAGTCATCTCCTAGATGGCCAACCTTTGGGACCGGTTGCCCCTGCGTGTGGTGCGGCGTTTACCTCTTATATGGGAATCTTCAGCAAGGAACCCCAAGAGGACGACCAGTCCTTCGAACCGAAACCTATAGGGGAAGACCTTGACCGTGATGGCCTCCAGCATCCCATCAACCAAGACGAGGTTGTAAAAGCCCTCAAGAATATGAAGAAGAACGAAGCAGCCGGTCCTGATAAGATTCATTTTAAGGACCTTAGTAAGGTAGAGGCTCTGGATTTAACTACCTTATTTAACCTCTGGTTCGAGTCTGGCAAGGTGCCCGAGCAATTAAAGTTGAATAACACGATCCTTATTCCTAAGGGCGAGGCCGATCCAACAGATATACCTAAATGGCGGCCCATAACCATTGGCTCTTACATGTACCTTTATACATTAAAGTATTTAACACTAGGTTGACTGATGCTACTGCTCTAAACCCTAGGCAGAAAGCTTTTATACCTGCCGATGGGTGTTTGGAGAATGTGTCCCTATTGGACCATCTCATCACTAAGTATAGGCATGAGAACAAATCATACTATGTCATGTTTCTCGATCTGTCGAAAGCCTTCGACTCAGTTCACCATAGCTCTATCTCGAGAGCTCTTAAGAGACATAATATTCCAGCTAAATTCATCTCGTGCATTGATGATCTATATACCGGCGTCAGGACTCGTATCACAACCGGTAGCTCTACATCGGACCCTATTCCGATGAGATGCGGTGTCAAGCAGGGATGCCCACTAAGTCCTAGACTTTTTAATCTTGTCTTGGATGACCCGTTTCTTGAGTAAGTAATACGGGGAAGAAAATATCCACAATGAACTACTCAATACCAAAGCTGGGAATCTTGGGTGATTATTGGCAGAACCTCCACATGGTGTCACCCGGTAACTCAGACTACAAGAATTTTTTGGGATAATCTGAGGCTAATACTGCCAGCAGCACTGCTGCAAGTCAGTGGAGCGTGGTGTAAACTATTTATGTGCGGCGCCCCGTAGGAGCTTAATTTTGCTTCCCTATTTGACTCAGTGGTGGTCTTAGAGTGATACGGCTCTCCCGTCCGTTAGGACGCTTTTGTACCATCTTTTCTTACTCCTACTTTCGTTTTGTTGTGCGTATTCTTTTGGTGTCTTTTTAATGGAGTAAAAAAGCGTGTCGCTCCCGAAGCACATGATGATAAGAGCACAAGCTCTGGGTCCTCACCCCCGCTCTCGGCCAGCCCGTTGCCTCGGCTGTGGTTTGCACAGGGAGTCTCGTTGATACCATCATGCTCACTTACCCAACAGATACATCCAATTTTACATGTAACAAATGTGATAAGCCTCTCATTGGACATCCGATTATACGTAAACATCTTACTAGTCATAACTGTAAGATTACATACAAGTGTAGTAAGTGTTGCAAGGAGTTTAAGTCGTTAAGTAGTGTTTCCTGCCACTACCCTAGATGTATCAGTAGGACTGTGAGTCCAACTCCTCCATCCGGCTTTCCTTGCGGTCGTGTTTTTAAGTCCTTCCCTGGACTTAGGCTTCATGTGAAACGGTCCCACCCCGTTGATTTCGATCGAGAAGAAGCCGGCCTGCTCGTGGCCACCAATACCTGCCAAGACCGGTGGAGCGAGGAGGATCTCGCAATCTTAGCCAATATAGAAGCTCAGCTTCCTAAAGATACCAAGTTTATGAATATTGCCATTCATGATATTTTGAAGGATCGGACTCTCAAGTCGATCAAAGGCCAGCGACGGAAGGCCAGTCACAAGGATCTGGTCGACCAGATCAGACTGTCAAGAGCTTGTGCGGACCCCGTGGATAAAGAAACCTACGCAGCTGTGCCCAAGAAAGACGAGAGATTTTCCGATTTCTTCGTCTCTTACCGTAATTCTGTAAGAATAACAATGCAGTCAATAGCGGGCTGCTTGAGCTCATTAGTGAGAGGGATCTTAATAATGACCTGGACTATACCGATGTCCTTCGTAACCTAGGGATGAAGTTCAATAATAACAAGAACAGTAAACAATTTGTAGTGCCATCCGTACCTGTTGGTGCCTCGAATAGGCTCAGGAAACGGCTCCTATACGGAGCTCACCAACACTATTTTCATAAGGATACCAAGAAACTGGCCAGTCATCTCCTAGATGGCCAACCTTTGGGACCGGTTGCCCCTGCGTGTGGTGCGGCGTTTACCTCTTATATGGGAATCTTCAGCAAGGAACCCCAAGAGGACGACCAGTCCTTCGAACCGAAACCTATAGGGGAAGACCTTGACCGTGATGGCCTCCAGCATCCCATCAACCAAGACGAGGTTGTAAAAGCCCTCAAGAATATGAAGAAGAACGAAGCAGCCGGTCCTGATAAGATTCATTTTAAGGACCTTAGTAAGGTAGAGGCTCTGGATTTAACTACCTTATTTAACCTCTGGTTCGAGTCTGGCAAGGTGCCCGAGCAATTAAAGTTGAATAACACGATCCTTATTCCTAAGGGCGAGGCCGATCCAACAGATATACCTAAATGGCGGCCCATAACCATTGGCTCTTACATGTACCTTTATACATTAAAGTATTTAACACTAGGTTGACTGATGCTACTGCTCTAAACCCTAGGCAGAAAGCTTTTATACCTGCCGATGGGTGTTTGGAGAATGTGTCCCTATTGGACCATCTCATCACTAAGTATAGGCATGAGAACAAATCATACTATGTCATGTTTCTCGATCTGTCGAAAGCCTTCGACTCAGTTCACCATAGCTCTATCTCGAGAGCTCTTAAGAGACATAATATTCCAGCTAAATTCATCTCGTGCATTGATGATCTATATACCGGCGTCAGGACTCGTATCACAACCGGTAGCTCTACATCGGACCCAATTCCGATGAGATGCGGTGTCAAGCAGGGATGCCCACTTAGTCCTAGACTTTTTAATCTTGTCTTGGATGACCCGTTTCTTGAGTAAGTAATACGGGGAAGAAAATATCCACAATGAACTACTCAATACCAAAGCTGGGAATCTTGGGTGATTATTGGCAGAACCTCCACATGGTGTCACCCGGTAACTCAGACTACAAGAATTTTTTGGGATAATCTGAGGCTAATACTGCCAGCAGCACTGCTGCAAGTCAGTGGAGCGTGGTGTAAACTATTTATGTGCGGCGCCCCGTAGGAGCTTAATTTTGCTTCCCTATTTGACTCAGTGGTGGTCTTAGAGTGATACGGCTCTCCCGTCCGTTAGGACGCTTTTGTACCATCTTTTCTTACTCCTACTTTCGTTTTGTTGTGCGTATTCTTTTGGTGTCTTTTTAATGGAGTAAAAAAGCGTGTCGCTCCCGAAGCACATGATGATAAGAGCACAAGCTCTGGGTCCTCACCCCCGCTCTCGGCCAGCCCGTTGCCTCGGCTGTGGTTTGCACAGGGAGTCTCGTTGATACCATCATGCTCACTTACCCAACAGATACATCCAATTTTACATGTAACAAATGTGATAAGCCTCTCATTGGACATCCGATTATACGTAAACATCTTACTAGTCATAACTGTAAGATTACATACAAGTGTAGTAAGTGTTGCAAGGAGTTTAAGTCGTTAAGTAGTGTTTCCTGCCACTACCCTAGATGTATCAGTAGGACTGTGAGTCCAACTCCTCCATCCGGCTTTCCTTGCGGTCGTGTTTTTAAGTCCTTCCCTGGACTTAGGCTTCATGTGAAACGGTCCCACCCCGTTGATTTCGATCGAGAAGAAGCCGGCCTGCTCGTGGCCACCAATACCTGCCAAGACCGGTGGAGCGAGGAGGATCTCGCAATCTTAGCCAATATAGAAGCTCAGCTTCCTAAAGATACCAAGTTTATGAATATTGCCATTCATGATATTTTGAAGGATCGGACTCTCAAGTCGATCAAAGGCCAGCGACGGAAGGCCAGTCACAAGGATCTGGTCGACCAGATCAGACTGTCAAGAGCTTGTGCGGACCCCGTGGATAAAGAAACCTACGCAGCTGTGCCCAAGAAAGACGAGAGATTTTCCGATTTCTTCGTCTCTTACCGTAATTCTGTAAGAATAACAATGCAGTCAATAGCGGGCTGCTTGAGCTCATTAGTGAGAGGGATCTTAATAATGACCTGGACTATACCGATGTCCTTCGTAACCTAGGGATGAAGTTCAATAATAACAAGAACAGTAAACAATTTGTAGTGCCATCCGTACCTGTTGGTGCCTCGAATAGGCTCAGGAAACGGCTCCTATACGGAGCTCACCAACACTATTTTCATAAGGATACCAAGAAACTGGCCAGTCATCTCCTAGATGGCCAACCTTTGGGACCGGTTGCCCCTGCGTGTGGTGCGGCGTTTACCTCTTATATGGGAATCTTCAGCAAGGAACCCCAAGAGGACGACCAGTCCTTCGAACCGAAACCTATAGGGGAAGACCTTGACCGTGATGGCCTCCAGCATCCCATCAACCAAGACGAGGTTGTAAAAGCCCTCAAGAATATGAAGAAGAACGAAGCAGCCGGTCCTGATAAGATTCATTTTAAGGACCTTAGTAAGGTAGAGGCTCTGGATTTAACTACCTTATTTAACCTCTGGTTCGAGTCTGGCAAGGTGCCCGAGCAATTAAAGTTGAATAACACGATCCTTATTCCTAAGGGCGAGGCCGATCCAACAGATATACCTAAATGGCGGCCCATAACCATTGGCTCTTACATGTACCTTTATACATTAAAGTATTTAACACTAGGTTGACTGATGCTACTGCTCTAAACCCTAGGCAGAAAGCTTTTATACCTGCCGATGGGTGTTTGGAGAATGTGTCCCTATTGGACCATCTCATCACTAAGTATAGGCATGAGAACAAATCATACTATGTCATGTTTCTCGATCTGTCGAAAGCCTTCGACTCAGTTCACCATAGCTCTATCTCGAGAGCTCTTAAGAGACATAATATTCCAGCTAAATTCATCTCGTGCATTGATGATCTATATACCGGCGTCAGGACTCGTATCACAACCGGTAGCTCTACATCGGACCCTATTCCGATGAGATGCGGTGTCAAGCAGGGATGCCCACTTAGTCCTAGACTTTTTAATCTTGTCTTGGATGACCCGTTTCTTGAGTAAGTAATACGGGGAAGAAAATATCCACAATGAACTACTCAATACCAAAGCTGGGAATCTTGGGTGATTATTGGCAGAACCTCCACATGGTGTCACCCGGTAACTCAGACTACAAGAATTTTTTGGGATAATCTGAGGCTAATACTGCCAGCAGCACTGCTGCAAGTCAGTGGAGCGTGGTGTAAACTATTTATGTGCGGCGCCCCGTAGGAGCTTAATTTTGCTTCCCTATTTGACTCAGTGGTGGTCTTAGAGTGATACGGCTCTCCCGTCCGTTAGGACGCTTTTGTACCATCTTTTCTTACTCCTACTTTCGTTTTGTTGTGCGTATTCTTTTGGTGTCTTTTTAATGGAGTAAAAAAGCGTGTCGCTCCCGAAGCACATGATGATAAGAGCACAAGCTCTGGGTCCTCACCCC
Organism: Astropecten irregularis; assembly: GCA_963971285.1. Classification (NCBI taxonomy): domain Eukaryota; kingdom Metazoa; phylum Echinodermata; class Asteroidea; order Paxillosida; family Astropectinidae; genus Astropecten; species Astropecten irregularis. The sequence goes on along the minus strand of OZ020258.1, from coordinate 16,225,593 downwards.
CGCTCTCGGCCAGCCCGTTGCCTCGGCTGTGGTTTGCACAGGGAGTCTCGTTGATACCATCATGCTCACTTACCCAACAGATACATCCAATTTTACATGTAACAAATGTGATAAGCCTCTCATTGGACATCCGATTATACGTAAACATCTTACTAGTCATAACTGTAAGATTACATACAAGTGTAGTAAGTGTTGCAAGGAGTTTAAGTCGTTAAGTAGTGTTTCCTGCCACTACCCTAGATGTATCAGTAGGACTGTGAGTCCAACTCCTCCATCCGGCTTTCCTTGCGGTCGTGTTTTTAAGTCCTTCCCTGGACTTAGGCTTCATGTGAAACGGTCCCACCCCGTTGATTTCGATCGAGAAGAAGCCGGCCTGCTCGTGGCCACCAATACCTGCCAAGACCGGTGGAGCGAGGAGGATCTCGCAATCTTAGCCAATATAGAAGCTCAGCTTCCTAAAGATACCAAGTTTATGAATATTGCCATTCATGATATTTTGAAGGATCGGACTCTCAAGTCGATCAAAGGCCAGCGACGGAAGGCCAGTCACAAGGATCTGGTCGACCAGATCAGACTGTCAAGAGCTTGTGCGGACCCCGTGGATAAAGAAACCTACGCAGCTGTGCCCAAGAAAGACGAGAGATTTTCCGATTTCTTCGTCTCTTACCGTAATTCTGTAAGAATAACAATGCAGTCAATAGCGGGCTGCTTGAGCTCATTAGTGAGAGGGATCTTAATAATGACCTGGACTATACCGATGTCCTTCGTAACCTAGGGATGAAGTTCAATAATAACAAGAACAGTAAACAATTTGTAGTGCCATCCGTACCTGTTGGTGCCTCGAATAGGCTCAGGAAACGGCTCCTATACGGAGCTCACCAACACTATTTTCATAAGGATACCAAGAAACTGGCCAGTCATCTCCTAGATGGCCAACCTTTGGGACCGGTTGCCCCTGCGTGTGGTGCGGCGTTTACCTCTTATATGGGAATCTTCAGCAAGGAACCCCAAGAGGACGACCAGTCCTTCGAACCGAAACCTATAGGGGAAGACCTTGACCGTGATGGCCTCCAGCATCCCATCAACCAAGACGAGGTTGTAAAAGCCCTCAAGAATATGAAGAAGAACGAAGCAGCCGGTCCTGATAAGATTCATTTTAAGGACCTTAGTAAGGTAGAGGCTCTGGATTTAACTACCTTATTTAACCTCTGGTTCGAGTCTGGCAAGGTGCCCGAGCAATTAAAGTTGAATAACACGATCCTTATTCCTAAGGGCGAGGCCGATCCAACAGATATACCTAAATGGCGGCCCATAACCATTGGCTCTTACATGTACCTTTATACATTAAAGTATTTAACACTAGGTTGACTGATGCTACTGCTCTAAACCCTAGGCAGAAAGCTTTTATACCTGCCGATGGGTGTTTGGAGAATGTGTCCCTATTGGACCATCTCATCACTAAGTATAGGCATGAGAACAAATCATACTATGTCATGTTTCTCGATCTGTCGAAAGCCTTCGACTCAGTTCACCATAGCTCTATCTCGAGAGCTCTTAAGAGACATAATATTCCAGCTAAATTCATCTCGTGCATTGATGATCTATATACCGGCGTCAGGACTCGTATCACAACCGGTAGCTCTACATCGGACCCTATTCCGATGAGATGCGGTGTCAAGCAGGGATGCCCACTTAGTCCTAGACTTTTTAATCTTGTCTTGGATGACCCGTTTCTTGAGTAAGTAATACGGGGAAGAAAATATCCACAATGAACTACTCAATACCAAAGCTGGGAATCTTGGGTGATTATTGGCAGAACCTCCACATGGTGTCACCCGGTAACTCAGACTACAAGAATTTTTTGGGATAATCTGAGGCTAATACTGCCAGCAGCACTGCTGCAAGTCAGTGGAGCGTGGTGTAAACTATTTATGTGCGGCGCCCCGTAGGAGCTTAATTTTGCTTCCCTATTTGACTCAGTGGTGGTCTTAGAGTGATACGGCTCTCCCGTCCGTTAGGACGCTTTTGTACCATCTTTTCTTACTCCTACTTTCGTTTTGTTGTGCGTATTCTTTTGGTGTCTTTTTAATGGAGTAAAAAAGCGTGTCGCTCCCGAAGCACATGATGATAAGAGCACAAGCTCTGGGTCCTCACCCCCGCTCTCGGCCAGCCCGTTGCCTCGGCTGTGGTTTGCACAGGGAGTCTCGTTGATACCATCATGCTCACTTACCCAACAGATACATCCAATTTTACATGTAACAAATGTGATAAGCCTCTCATTGGACATCCGATTATACGTAAACATCTTACTAGTCATAACTGTAAGATTACATACAAGTGTAGTAAGTGTTGCAAGGAGTTTAAGTCGTTAAGTAGTGTATCCTGCCACTACCCTAGATGTATCAGTAGGACTGTGAGTCCAACTCCTCCATCCGGCTTTCCTTGCGGTCGTGTTTTTAAGTCCTTCCCTGGACTTAGGCTTCATGTGAAACGGTCCCACCCCGTTGATTTCGATCGAGAAGAAGCCGGCCTGCTCGTGGCCACCAATACCTGCCAAGACCGGTGGAGCGAGGAGGATCTCGCAATCTTAGCCAATATAGACGCTCAGCTTCCTAAAGATACCAAGTTTATGAATATTGCCATTCATGATATTTTAAAGGATCGGACTCTCAAGTCGATCAAAGGCCAGCGACGGAAGGCCAGTCACAAGGATCTGGTCGACCAGATCAGACTGTCAAGAGCTTGTGCGGACCCCGTGGATAAAGAAACCTACGCAGCTGTGCCCAAGAAAGACGAGAGATTTTCCGATTTCTTCGTCTCTTACCGTAATTCTGTAAGAATAACAATGCAGTCAATAGCGGGCTGCTTGAACTCATTAGTGAGAGGGATCTTAATAATGACCTGGACTATACCGATGTCCTTCGTAACCTAGGGACGAAGTTCAATAATAACAAGAACAGTAAACAATTTGTAGTGCCATCCGTACCTGTTGGTGCCTCGAATAGGCTCAGGAAACGGCTCCTATACGGAGCTCAACAACACTATTTTCATAAGGATACCAAGAAATTGGCCAGTCATCTCCTAGATGGCCAACCTTTGGGACCAGTTGCCTCTGCGTGTGGTGCGGCGTTTACCTCTTATATGGGAATCTTCGGCAAGGAACCCCAAGAGGACGACCAGTCCTTCGAACCGAAACCTATAGGGGAAGACCTTGACCGTGATGGCCTCCAGCAATCCCATCAACCAAGACGAGGTTGTTAAAGCCCTCAAGAATATGAAGAAGAACGGAGCAGCCGGTCCCGATAAGATTCATTTTAAGGACCTTAGTAAGGTAGAGGCTCTGGATTTAACTACCTTATTTAACCTCTGGTTCGAGTCTGGCAAGGTGCCTGAGCAATTAAAGTTGAATAACACGATCCTTATTCCTAAGGGCGAGGCCAATCCAACAGATATATCTAAATGGCCCATAACCATTGGCTCTTACCTTTTGAGGTTATACACTAGAGTATTGAACACTAGGTTGACTGATGCTACTGCTCTAAACCCTAGGCAGAAAGCTTTCATACCTGCCGATGGTTGTTTGGAGAATGTGTCCCTATTGGACCATCTCATCACTAAGTATAGGCATGAGAACAAATTGTACTATGTCATGTTTCTCGATCTGTCGAAAGCCTTCGACTCAGTTCACCATAGCTCTATCTCGAGAGCTCTTAAGAGACATAATATTCCAGCTAAATTCATCTCGTGCATTGATGATCTATACACCGCCTGCTCTACATCGGACCCTATTCCGATGAGGTGCGGTGTCAAGCAGGGATGCCCACTTAGTCCTAGACTTTTCAATCTTGTCTTGGACGAGCTGGTCGATTCGCTCCCCGAATATATCGGCCTGGAGATGGGCGGTGCGAAGTTCAACTCTCTGGCATTTGCGGACGATCTTGTACTTATGGCCGAGAGTAAATGCGGGTTATCCACACTGCTTGACACGTGCCAAAAGTTCTTTGAGGCTCGGTTTATGAAAATCAATAGACTCAAGTCAGCTGTGTTCGGGGCGACAATGGTACACCGTATCGATGGTCGGCATATTTCGAAGCTTATGCCCTTGACCGAGTCAGTATGGCAAGCCCAAGGTACATTCATCCCAGCCATACTAGCGACAGATACCACCAATTATCTCGGTCAGAAATTCGGTACTCTCGGCAAGTCCAAATACGACCTCATTGGACCGCTCAACCGTTGGCTCGGAGCGATTTCGGGTGCCTACTTGAAGCCTCAGCAGAAGCTTATCTTGATTAAGTCGTTCGTTGTGCCTAGGCTTACTTATCATTTTGGTATGAATATCTACCCAGCTAGTGCCCTTAAGGCAATTCAAAGATGTATCATGAAGTCAGTGCGGTCGATAGCACATCTTCCCAATTCTGCTAATACCACTTACCTTACTACTCCAGTATCTTTGGGCGGTCTTGGCCTCCCAGACATCCCATGTCTGGCCAATAGACTCAGGCACGGTGCTCTGACGAGACTTGTTAAGTCCAAGGATACGGACATCCAGGATCTGTATGCCTCTAGAGCGGTGCAGAAAGAGCTCAAGAGTCTTAGCCGAGCCCTCGGGCTGACGAATGTCGAGGTCGATAAATCCCACATCAAGCGCCATATCCATGATTCCACTATGCGGAGGCTGGGCGAACATTCGAAGACCAAACAAGGCCAAGGCTCCTTAGCCTTTGACCATCCCTCAGCCTCCTCGTGGGTGGACAATCCTACCATACTGCAAGGTGACCTGTATACTAAAGCAGGTGCTCTCAGGGCGAAAACTCTTCCCTACCGCAACAATCTCGCATTTACAGGCGGCCCTACCTCTTGTAGACATTGTGACGGTGCCATCGAAACCACATCTCACATCCTGCAGCGCTGCCCTTCAGTGCTTCAAGCCAGGATGCGTAGGCACAATGAGGTATGTAAACAGGTTGCTCGTTATTTGTCCAGGCAGTATGACGAGGAGTCAGTGCATATTGAGCCCCTGGTTAACACCAGCACTGGTAATTTCAGACCCGATCTAGTGGTCATTGACAAGGCGAGGAACCACGCCTTCTTAGCCGATGTGTCTGTCCCGTACGAGGCCCACAAACACACCTTGAGGGATTCAGAGATTAGTAAGTGTACCAAGTATTACACTGGCCCTATTTCTACGGCCATCAAGAACTAGTTCGGAGTTACGTCCACCTCAGTGGAGGGCATACCGATCAGTGCCCGAGGTGCGTTGCTCAGTAGCATTGTTGCCTTAAGCTCAGTAGGAACCAACTTAGTATTTTGTTGCAGAAAGCCATCAAAGGCTCTATTTTCACATTTAACTGCTTTATGAATAAGTAGGAGTAGGGGACGGTGGTGGTCCCTTCCCGGATAGCTTGCCAGCCCCGGGGGGATGTCGCAAGCCTGCGAAACAAGCTGCTCGCTTCGGCAGAGCGACTTCACGGTTTGGTCCTGTTCGGTCTTGCACCCGTGGAGGGGCCCCGTCACCGGCACAGCCGCATGGGCGGTTGCGCTGTAGCATTTCCTTAGCCTACACGAGGCATTGTTTCGTGAAAGTCTACGTGTTTTAATAGCCAAATGCCTCGTCATCTTATTAGTGACGCGCATGAATGGATTAATGAGATTCCCACTGTCCCTATCTACTATCTAGCGAAACCACAGCCAAGGGAACGGGCTTGGCAGAATCAGCGGGGAAAGAAGACCCTGTTGAGCTTGACTCTAGTCTGACCTTGTGAAGAGACACGGGGGTGTAGAACAGGTCAGAGGCCGGGTTCGCCCCGGTTCGCCAGTGAAATACCACTACTCTCGTCATTTCTTTACTTATTCAGAACTGGTACAGACCAGGGGAATCCAACTGTCTAATTCAAACAGAGCATTGCGACGTGTGCAGCCGGGGCGATGACGCAATGTGATTTCTGCCCAGTGCTCTGATTGTCAAAGTGAAGAAATTCAGCGAGGCGCGGGTTAACGGCGGGAGTAACTATGACTCTCTTCATTGGGTTGGTGATGACTGTAGAAACCCATTTATTACACCCGAAAATCCTACGTACAAGTTTTTTAGTTGGCAATTGCGTTTAACTCCACTTTGGAGTTGTCGCAGCTTTTCTTTTTCATACGACAGCATCAGAGAGACTTCCCAGTGTTTGTCTCTCTTATCGTTACGACCTAGCAACAGGTCCAGCCTACCCGTCCTTTTCAGGACGAACCATACATAATATCACTGGCACAGCCCATAATTGGGCCCCACTTTTTAACCTTAGCGTTTTCGTTGTTATTTTGGCATTGTGTTGTGCGTTCCCTTCGTTGTATTCTTTTTATCGGCCATTTGGCCATTTCGGTGTTATTATGGTACAGAATAAAGTGGTGAACGGTGGGAACCCCGACGATCCATTCATGTGCGTCACTCTTAAATATCCAGCTGATACCTCGATCTTCACATGCCCCTCATGTGAAAAGTGCATTACTAACCATACCTCCATTATTAAGCACATAAAGAGCCATGCTCTTTTAATACCTCCGATTACGAGTGTAGCAAGTGTAATAGAAACTACCCGTCTATAAGAGCAGTTTCTAGTCACTTCTTGAAGTGTATTAGTCAGCACCTGGGAGTCCAACTGGAAAGGGCGACTTCCTATGTGTGCACTGTAACCGTGCATTCTCAACCTTTACGGGTCTACACCTCCACCAAAAACGGAGCCACGGCGACATCTATGACGCTGAACAAATTCAGCTTGCAGCAAGCAACAAAGATAGATGGAACGAAGAAGACCTTAACATCATGGCTAACATAGAAGCAGCTCTGCCGCAAGATACTAGATTTGTGAACCAGGAGATACAGAAGATCCTTTCCAACAGGACTATAGAAGCCATCAAAGGTCAAAGGAGAAAGCAAACCTATAAAGATACAGTGAGAAAACTTGAAACCCTTTAAGTACCGCAAAGACCAAACTTGCAAACCCGGTAAGGGACGATTATCGATCAAGACAAGAAAATCTTCTTGGAACCGTTCAGGCGCCTCTTCACAGGCTACACCTCTGAGCAAAGAAACCGCACTACTCTAGATACCGAACTTGCAGCACTTATCAACCTTTGGAAAGGCGACAATAAAGCTTGCCTCGACTACAGCAGAGTGCTAGCAGCCCTCGGGAAGAAGGACCAAAAGCCCGGAAACAGAAAAGCTACCATATACCCATCCAAAGACGAGTTTAAATCCAACCGTCAGAGAAAGAGGGCACTGTTTCCTATCTACCAAGACCTGTTCAATTCGAACAGGAGAGGCCTTGCTCGACACATCCTCGACAACGCGCCTCTTGGTGACCACTCACCCGACGAGGCAGCCGCCTACACACATTTCAAACATACCTTTGGAAAGGAACCAATGAGTGACGACGACCCCGTCGTCAATAAACCATCCGATGATATTTCTTTCGACTCCTCCATGGAGCCAATTTCCACCGAGGAAGTACAGCAAGCGCTCAGAGGGATGAAGAAGGATGGTGCGGCTGGTCCCGACCGCATATTCTTCAAAGATCTAACCCGTGCATCCGCACTCCAACTAGCCACACTGTTTAACCTCTGGCTCTGCACAGGAAGAATTCCTAGTGAAATGAGGCACAACCACACAATCCTATTACCAAAAGGTGAACCTACCCCAGAGGACCCATCGAAATGGCGAACGATAACCGACGGGTCATATCTATTGCGTCTGTACACACGCATTATCAATTCCAGATTAGTCGACATAGACTATAGACAGAAAGCGTTCATCCCAGTTGACGGATGCCTCGAAAATACCACGCTGCTCAATGGCATTATGAACCACTACATCGTCAACAGCAAAACATACTACATCATGTTTGTAGACCTATCGAAGGCCTTCGACTCAGTACATCACGAGTCCATTCTGAGAGCCCTAAGGCGCCACAACGTACCACCTCGTATCATCGATATCGTGGCTGACCTTTACACCGGGATTTCCACAAGGTTGAAACTTACCAACTCCATCTCCGATCCTATCCCAATAAGATGCGGAGTTAAACAGGGCTGCCCTCTGAGCCCTCTACTCTTCAACCTAGTACTAGACGAACTACTGGAAACTCTCCCGGAATATATTGGGCTCAATGCCTTCGGAGCCAAACACAATGCACTTGCATTTGCCGACAACATCGCTCTCCTGGCTGAAAGCAAACAAGACATGACCGACCTCCTGGAACACTGCGTTCGATTCTTTGACAAGCGGAATATGGCAATAAACCCAGCAAAGTCAGGCGTCCTCGGCGCCACAGTGACGAATAGAATTGGCTCCTGCCACACTACCAAATTGATACCAGTCACTAATTCCAGTTGGTATGTTAACGGCACGCTTATCCCGGCCATTAAACCCGACGAAGGCTCAAAATATCTTGGCCAAAAATTTGGTGTACACGGGAGCCGATATCATGTCCCCCTTGACCAAATGGCTCAAGGGCACCGACGAGTCTTACCTCAAACCGAACCAGAAAATTGCTCTTATCAAGCAATTTATCATACCAAGAATCAACTACCATTTCAGGCACTGCTCTTCAAAGAGCACAAGCTACACTGAACAAGACAGTTAGGAGAATTCTCCATCCGCCCGAAACAAGTAGCACCAACTTCATTACCCTACCAACCCAGCATGGTGGACTTGGTATTACTGATCTCAAGCTAAATGGGCATAAGCTTAGACAAGGCGCCCTTATCAGGCTCGCCAAGTCGGCTGATCAGAACATCAATAGCTTATACGCCTCTGAATTCAGCAACTTAAGCTAGTTGCAGAGGGGCTTCAGCTCCCTCAACTAGAAGAAGATAAGCAGAGTGTCAGGCGCAAGATTAATAAGATCTTCTTGGATCGTCAAGAAATCCATGCGCATAGTAAGCAGGGGCAAGGCTGCCAGGCGGCCTCGTCGTGGTTAAATACCCCTCCATCTTATCCGGTAATTATTACATCAAGGCAGTTAGTTTACGGGCCAAAACCATGCCCTGTAGGAACCACATGGCCTATACCAGTGGTAACAGGAGCTGCAGACACTGTACTGCGAATATCGAAACCACTTCGCATATTCTTCAACGTTGCCCTGCTGTTAAAAGCCATCGAATCAAACGTCACAACGTCGTCGGTCGGCAATTGACCCGTTTCTTGATGACAGAAATACGGGGAAGAAAATATCCACAATGAACCACTACTCAATACCAAAGCTGGGAATCTTGGGTGATTATTGGCAGAACCTCCACATGGTGTCACCCGGTAACTCAGACTACAAGAATTTTTTGGGATAATCTGAGGCTAATACTGCCAGCAGCACTGCTGCAAGTCAGTGGAGCGTGGTGTAAACTATTTATGTGCGGCGCCCCGTAGGAGCTTAATTTTGCTTCCCTATTTGACTCAGTGGTGGTCTTAGAGTGATACGGCTCTCCCGTACGTTAGGACGCTTTTGTACCATCTTTTTTTACTCCTACTTTCGTTTTGTTGTGCGTATTCTTTTGGTGTCTTTTTAATGGAGTAATAAAGCGTGTCGCTCCCGAAGCACATGATGATAAGAGCACAAGCTCTGGGTCCTCACCCCCGCTCTCGGCCAGCCCGTTGCCTCGGCTGTGGTTTGCACAGGGAGTCTCGTTGATACCATCATGCTCACTTACCCAACAGATACATCCAATTTTACATGTAACAAATGTGATAAGCCTCTCATTGGACATCCGATTATACGTAAACATCTTACTAGTCATAACTGTAAGATTACATACAAGTGTAGTAAGTGTTGCAAGGAGTTTAAGTCGTTAAGTAGTGTATCCTGCCACTACCCTAGATGTATCAGTAGGACTGTGAGTCCAACTCCTCCATCCGGCTTTCCTTGCGGTCGTGTTTTTAAGTCCTTCCCTGGACTTAGGCTTCATGTGAAACGGTCCCACCCCGTTGATTTCGATCGAGAAGAAGCCGGCCTGCTCGTGGCCACCAATACCTGCCAAGACCGGTGGAGCGAGGAGGATCTCGCAATCTTAGCCAATATAGAAGCTCAGCTTCCTAAAGATACCAAGTTTATGAATATTGCCATTCATGATATTTTGAAGGATCGGACTCTCAAGTCGATCCAAGGCCAGCGACGGAAGGCCAGTCACAAGGATCTGGTCGACCAGATCAGACTGTCAAGAGCTTGTGCGGACCCCGTGGATAAAGAAACCTACGCAGCTGTGCCCAAGAAAGACGAGAGATTTTCTGATTTCTTCGTCTCTTACCGTAATTCTTGTAAGAATAACAATGCAGTCAATAGCGGGCTGCTTGAACTCATTAGTGAGAGGGATCTTAATAATGACCTGGACTATACCGATGTCCTTCGTAACCTAGGGACGAAGTTCAATAATAACAAGAACAGTAAACAATTTGTAGTGCCATCCGTACCTGTTGGTGCCTCGAATAGGCTCAGGAAACGGCTCCTATACGGAGCTCACCAACACTATTTTCATAAGGATACCAAGAAACTGGCCAGTCATCTCCTAGATGGCCAACCTTTGGGACCGGTTGCCCCTGCGTGTGGTGCGGCGTTTACCTCTTATATGGGAATCTTCAGCAAGGAACCCCAAAAGGACGACCAGTCCTTCGAACCGAAACCTATAGGGGAAGACCTTGACCGTGATGGCCTCCAGCATCCCATCAACCAAGACGAGGTTGTAAAAGCCCTCAAGAATATGAAGAAGAACGGAGCAGCCGGTCCCGATAAGATTCATTTTAAGGACCTTAGTAAGGTAGAGGCTCTGGATTTAACTACCTTATTTAACCTCTGGTTCGAGTCTGGCAAGGTGCCCGAGCAATTAAAGTTCAATAACACGATTCTTATTCCTAAGGGCGAGGCCGATCCAACAGATATATCCAAATGGCGGCCCATAACCATTGGCTCTTACCTTTTGAGGTTATACACTAGAGTATTGAACACTAGGTTGACTGATGTTACTGCTCTAAACCCTAGGCAGAAAGCTTTCATACCTGCCGATGGTTGTTTGGAGAATGTGTCCCTATGGGACCATCTCATCACTAAGTATAGGCATGAGAACAAATCATACTATGTCATGTTTCTCGATCTGTCGAAAGCCTTCGACTCAGTTCACCATAGCTCTATCGCGTGTGGTGCGGCGTTTACCTCTTATATGGGAATCTTCAGCAAGGAACCCCAAGAGGACGACCAGTCCTTCGAACCGAAACCTATAGGGGAAGACCTTGACCGTGATGGCCTCCAGCATCCCATCAACCAAGACGAGGTTGTAAAAGCCCTCAAGAATATGAAGAAAAACGGAGCAGCCGGTCCCGATAAGATTCATTTTAAGGACCTTAGTAAGGTAGAGGCTCTGGATTTAACTACCTTATTTAACCTCTGGTTCGAGTCTGGCAAGGTGCCCGAGCAATTAAAGTTGAATAACACGATCCTTATTCCTAAGGGCGAGGCCGATCCAACAGATATATCCAAATGGCGGCCCATAACCATTGGCTCTTACCTTTTGAGGTTATACACTAGAGTATTGAACACTAGGTTGACTGATGCTACTGCTCTTAACCCTAGGCAGAAAGCTTTCATACCTGCCGATGGTTGTTTGGAGAATGTGTCCCTATGGGACCATCTCATCACTAAGTATAGGCATGAGAACAAATCATACTATGTCATGTTTCTCGATCTGTCGAAAGCCTTCGACTCAGTTCACCATAGCTCTATCTCGAGAGCTCTTAAGAGACATAATATTCCAGCTAAATTCATCTCGTGCATTGATGATCTATATACCGGCGTCAGGACTCGTATCACAACCGGTAGCTCTACATCGGACCCTATTCCGATGAGATGCGGTGTCAAGCAGGGATGCCCACTTAGTCCTAGACTTTTTAATCTTGTCTTGGATGAACTGGTCGATTCGCTCCCCGAATATATCGGCCTGGAGATGGGCGGTGCGAAGTTCAACTCTCTGGCATTTGCGGATGATCTTGTACTTATGGCCGAGAGTAAATGCGGGTTATCCACACTGCTTGACACGTTTAGGTATGCACTGGGAAAATACCTGATGACTCGAGATCAAACTATACGACACTCATTCCAAAGGGAGACCCCGAGGCTGGCGATCCATCAAAATGGCGGCCAATCACTGTGGGCTACTACCTATTACGGCTATACACCCGCATCCACAACTCTTGTCTGACAGATATCACTAGCATCAATTACAGACAAAAGGTGTTCATACCCACCAATGGATGTCTAGAAAATACCACCATACTAAATGGTCTAATAAAGACGTATAACACAAATAACAAATCATATTTTGTTATGTTCGTTGACCTTTCTAAGGCCTTCAACTCAGTGCATCACGCCTCCATCAGCCGTGCATTCAAGCGCCACAATGTCGCAACAAAATTTATTGAGATCATTGATGACCTCTACAAGAATGTCAATACTCGACTCAAAACTTCCAGTAACACATCTGATCCGATACCAATCAGATGCGGTGTAAAGCAAGGGTGCCCTGTACGCCCACTTCTTTTTAATCTCGTGTAGGATGAACTCCTAGAATCACTACCCGACTATATCGGCCTTAACAACTTCGGAGCGCGTCATAATGCACTAGCATTTGCCGACGATACAGAGCTGTTAGATCACTGCGTGCGGTTCTTCAATAAACGGTGTATGAAGGTAAACGCTTCAAAGTCAGGTGTTCTGGATGCCTCGGCTACCAATAGGATCGGTTCCAGTCACACCAAGAAACTGATTCCTATCACCAAATCCAACTGGTACGTCAACAGGACCCCTATCCTGGTCATTCAGGCCACCGATTGCACTAAATACCTCGGCCAGAAATTCGGCGCCTACGGCAAGGACAAGGTCGATATTATCTCTCCGTTAACGAAATGGCTTAATCGGGTCGAAAATGCGTACCTAAAACCGGACCAGAGAATCACTATAATCCAGCAATTTGTGAGAAAGGGCACAAACTACCTTCATCTACCCGAAACAAGTAGCACAAATTTCATTACTCTACCTAGCCACCACGGTGGTCTAGGCATTCCCGATCTGAAGCTCAATGGGCAAAAGCTCTGTCACGGCGCTCTCATCAGACTCGCCAAGTCGGCAGATCGTAATATTAACAATCAATATGCCTCAGACTTTATCCAAAAGCAACTACAGCAAGTTGCAGAGGGCCTCCAGCTCTCTCAGCTTGAAGAAAACAAGCAGGGTGTCCGGCGCAGGATCAATAAGATCTTCTTGGATCGTCAAGAAATCCATGCGCACATTAAGCAGGGACAAGGTTGTCAGGCATTTGATCACCCAACGGCCTTGTTGTGGTTCAATAACCCCTCCATTCTCTCCAGTAGCTATTATATCAAGGCAGTTAGTTTATGGGCTAAAACCATGCCCTGCAGGAACAACATGGCCTATACCAGAGTCGATAGGAGCTGCAGACACTGCACTGCCGATATCAAGACAACTTCGCACATACTCCAGCGCTGCCCTGTTGTCAAAAGCCAACGCATCGAACATCATAACAGCGCCGGTCGGCAATTGGCCCGCTTCTTGAGTAAGAAGTACGGTGAAGATAACATCCACAAGGAGCCGCTCCTCAATACCACAGAGCAGGGAACATGCGACCTGACTTGGTCATCGTTGACCGTGCTAGCCGGTACGCCGTCATCATGGACGTGGCCATCCCATACGAATCTGAAGGCACGTCCCTAGACGAGAGCGAGAGAGTCAAAACCACCAAGTATGGCATCCAGGAGGTCCTATCACACATCAAAGAGTGTTTTGATGTAGAAACCGTCTCAGCTGAAGCCGTCCCGATTGGAGCCATCTCCACAACAAAGCAAACATATGGAGGTATCAAGCTCACAAAATGACAACATGCCTCCCTGTCCCAGCTGGCAATCAAGGGTTCCATACATACTTTTCACAAGTCTTTTCCACCCGGCTCGCCTGACTGGTGTCGGGTCTTGGTGGGACCGCTGGTTTGGTTGCCCAGTGTAGAGAGGTACGTTTCCCTAAAAACCCCGGGTCGGCCGAGCCTGGGCTCTTAAACTGCAAACCTTCACGGGATTGCCTGCTCTACCACAAACCAGCCAGTGGGCCCCATCCGGGACCTGGTCTGGCATAGGTCGGTTAGCCTGTTGCTTCTGCCTTACATGAGGCCTTATTACGTGTATAATTCAAACCCCTTAATAGCCAAATGCCTCGTCATCTAATTAGTGACACGGATGAATGGATTAACGAGATTCGTTTTGTAATCTACTTGTTTACCATTTTTATGGCCCTTTTTATGTCACCATTGAAGTGTGTTAATGTTATTTATAACCTTTAATATTAATTCTAATTTTAATTGTGGTATCAGTTTTTACTTTTTATTATGTGGCTTTGTACAAACTGTTGAGATGTATATGTGGCGGTTTTTAAACAATATATATTACTATTACGATTAAATATGACGATCAGCGAGATCAAAAACCTGTACTGAAATTTATCTAAATCAGAGGTGGAAACACTGACAGCATCCTTGTTGACAACTAACTAGTAACTAGAGAAAAAGCTGGTCAACAACAGTAGAGATGGATGTTGGCCAAGAGAAAGCAAAAAAAAAGAAGTCGACAGAGCCAATGAAAAACCAGGTGCCTATGCAGAAGAAGTTGAAGAAGAGAGAAAATAAAAGGGAGGAGAGAGAGGAAGGGTTGACTCTGCAGTCGAGGAAGAAGTCTGGTTTGGTAGGAAACCAGTCAGATCACAGACGAGTTGCTGTGGAAGATCAAGAGGAGACTGCAGTTCCGGTAGTACAACACCAGCAAGCATGCAAGATTTGGCATCAAGGTCTACAGGGTTTGCCAGAGCATGAGAGATGCCGCCGGCTGGGTACACGTGGAAATCGGAAAGGTATGCCAACAGACTTGCGCAATGTCATGCTCAAAAAGGGCGACAATTGCACATAGATCAACCGACAAAGGCCTTCTTACCCTCGTCTGGAGTGACAAGAAACTTGTCCAAATGCTGTCCATCTCCGACACTGCCGAGATGGCCGACTCCAGCAAGCGGAACCAAAACAACAAGGCCCTCTGGATGTGGCCTTCCTTTGGATATGCTGCCTGTGGCGGTCATCTCTGCCAAAACTAGTGCTTTACTAGGTACACATGTAACTGCTAAAATTATTTTGATAAATTGCTAAATTTGAGCTTCTTGTTCACCATGATAGTGTACTGGTTATATTTTTGTCAATATCATGCCCTTGCTGGAATCCAGGTAGAAGATGACCCCAACTAGATGGACTATCAACCAGCTTCTGACCTCCAGAAAAAAAACCCCGCCATTTCATTTAATAGGCCTATCTAGGGCAAAAGTTAAACCATATTTTTGTCGATGAATAACATGGCTGAGATAAAATTGTTTCATCTCTGAAAGCCAACAATCTTATGTTGTGTTGTGTTTCCGCCTTTGATGATAATCAAACAAACATCCAACGGGACAAGTACTTTGTTTTACTACATAATACATACACTACACTACATAATGTGCAAGTAAAGAGGACCCAATACTACAAAGTACTATTAGTGTATGAAATCCAAATACCTTGAGTACCGAGAAGTACAGCATGCTACTAAGTTGCATTTGGTACTTTTAAGGTTAACGAGCCTACAACACAGGCATGAAGGGAGTGGACATCACAGACCAGCTAGCCTCTTCCCACGGATCAGTCAGCAAAAGCATCAAATGGTAGAAGATTAATTTCAAAACCAAGCATACCCTGTATCCACTCCAGCCCGTCTGGGATAAGGTGAGAAAATGTTGCCTCCACCATTACAACGCCAGGAGAGAACTCACCATAGACGAGGCGATGATCAAATACAGGGGATTTAAGTCTTCGGTCAAGAAGTTCTTTCATGCCCCTGAAGCCCATTCGTGCAGGCTTCAAGGTATATGTCATCACCGAAGCCTACACAGGGGTAGTGCTAAACTTCTCAGTCCATCCCCGGAATAACAACGTACAAAGATCTCCACCATTGCTCTGAAGGTAGCCAAACACCATCTTGATTGGTACCGACAAGCTGTACACTTGACCGGTATGAAGTGTACAAGCAAGGGTCTACCTTCAGACCTCCTCAACACCACCAAATGCCCAAACAAGAGGATGACCAACATGAGGAAGGTGAGACGGGGTACATTCTACACCCTTCAGAATGTGCAGATGGTGGTAACTGCCTGGAAGGACAGCCGTTTGATGTTGACCCTCTCAACTGCTCATCACGGTTGGAGGGATCCTGCCATCCACAAAGTGACCAGGAAAGTGCCAGACGACACCACTGGGCGACATGTGTCCTCAGTCATTGCTGCCCCTCCGCAGGTGTGCAACTACACCAAATTCATGGGCAGAGTTGATAGAGGCGATCAACTCCGTGCCTACCACACCTGTTCAAGGAAAGCCCAGTATTGGTGGAAGAAGATCCTGTATTTCTTGGTGGCCATCGCCTGCGTCAACGGCTACCTGTCCTACAAACAACACCATTGTGATGGCGTGCCGTCTGACAGTGACAGCGATGTGGGCAATGTCCAGTCCAATTCTACCAAGCCAATGACACATGCCAAGTTTGTTCTCGCTCTGGGCATGGAGCTTATCGATGGATATGCTGGGAGCACCACACACCACCATAGCCAAGCCCCTGTCAACATATCAGCAGAAAACATCACAGGCCATGTCTCCACCACCATGCCAGAGCTCTACCCAAAGAGATGTAAATGGTGCCTGGACCACGATGGTGTCAGTTCATCCGGCCGCATAAAGACAACTAAGTGCAGCTGCAAAGCATGCATGCTAAATTTCTGCCCAGGGGCATGCTTCATCAAATTCCACGAGGGTGTCTGCAGAATTTCATCTGCCGCGGACATCACAGACAACACGGACACCAGCCTGCCACCATCACCACTGAGCCGGCCAAAAAACACAGAGAAGAAGCGAAAGGAGAAGAGGCAGAGAGGAGAAAGAAAGCAAGAGGCAGAAGAAGAGAGAACAAAGGAAAAAGAAGAAACAAAACAAATAAACAGAAGCACATAACCAGCTCAACCCAAGCAGGACTAGAGGAACTTTCATTTTCAAGATTTTTTTGGGGGGAAAAAGAAATGAGCAGAAGCCATTCAAGCCCCAAGCAGGAGGAACTTACATTTATTTCTTTCGTCATGGAGCCATTTGGTTTTTAAAAATAATTTTCTCTGAATAATTTCCTTTCTTTCTACATGTTTGATGCAGATGCATCATCACTTAAAGGCGAAGTTCAATCATTCCATCATGGAACGTTCCATCATGCTTATCACAGACAAGTAAGAAAGGAGAGTGCAGCTCATCTAAGGCTACAGGTGGCACTTCAACTTCTTCCAAGTCTCACACACTAGCAGATTTATCAAAGGAAGGAGACATTGGAAATGAAGGCAAACAGCAACTGAAAGGTTAACAAGTACATGCTTAATTTACATGACAGGAATTTGTTTCCCTTTTCCAGTTTTCAAATTTAATTACAGATTATTGTACAAAAGATTTTGGTTCAAACTTCAACCTGCAAAGGACTGGGAAGCACTTGCACGTATTGCAGTACTCTTCTTTGTGACATTTAGAGCATTAATGACACATCCTTCCAGTAATATCTTTCATGTCTTTTGGTAGTTTTTAAAATGGGATGTATTTTGTACTTCTCGTTATTCGTAACATTCTCGTTGGACATCTATTATTCCAAAACATGTCTGCAGGCAATGTTGTTACCTTGACAAATTTAATGCATGTGGCTCGTGTGCATTTAATAACATTCATTCTGATAACTGTAGGACCTATTCTCATTTCATTTCACTTCACTTAAGAGGCCAGCTGCTATTTTCACTGAAGTGAATGCGATGAAGAATGCTACTGGATATTTCAAGACTGGCCTAGATATGATGACAAAGAACAGAGTATTCTGCGCAGAATTCCCGACAGCACTGCATATCATTATCTTCTATAACCCTAACTGTCCACATGCAACTACACAAATTTCAACACCAGGACAGTGTGGTATTCTGTTACATTGGGTACCACAGGCTTCCCATGTGGTGTTTACTTATGTGTGAATGTGTATACTACTGGCCTGTACTTGACCTGTTTCATTGGGTACTGTATGCTTGTGTACTGGGTAGTGTGTCTAATTGTTGTGTGAATGGGTACTGCTGTCTACTTCAATGTGCTGTTGGATGTTGATTGATTGTGTACTGTACCCCTGTGACTTTTGACCCTCGACCCTCGACTTTTGGCAGCCCGATCCAAGGATCCAGAGCGCCTATTCCAAGAGGAACGATTGAAGTTGAGAGCTGCCATCCGCTCCAGCATGGTAGAGGCCGGCTTAAGTATGGGGAAGATATACCGAGCAAAAGCTGACACCTCATCCGGTGATGAGGAAAAATTTCTCGATATGGCGGAGGAAGACGCAATGAGAGTGGAGGAGAGGTGTGCAGTAGACAAAGAGAATAACAGGGAGAGGTTTGTAGGAGACAAGGCAAGAGAAGACGACAGTGTGGATACAGGGGAGGAGACAGATAGGTCACAGGTGGCTGGCCCCTCCACAGGAGTGAAGAGACGGAGAAGAGAGAAGGTACAGACAGGGAAGACAGAGAAGAGAAAGAAGCAGCAGGAGATGGAAGAGGAGGACGGAGACTGGGAGTCTGCAGGAGAGGAGTCCATGGGTGAGGAGTCCACCGGAGATGAGTCCGGGAAGAGTATGGAGGCAGAGGAGGAGACAGACAAGTCGCAGGTGGCTGGCCCCTCCACAGGAGTCAAGAGAAGGGGAGGCGAGAAGAAGGGAAAGAAGGATAAGAGGGGAAAGAAGAAGAGAAAGAAGACCCCCCATCTGCATACCAGCGATACTTTCCACCTGACGACCTGGGGTGGAGTCATGGCCTGGATGACGTCAACGTCCGCCCCTTCAAAGGAAAAACGCCGAAAGGCCCCACCTTCAGCAAGAAAACATCTCCAACATTTCTTGGAGTTTTTCCCCCTGGCCCTGCTGATATCGATCACTAAGTGGACCAACCAGTGCCTGTCAGCCAGCCATCTCCCACACACATCTGTGGAGGAAATCCGGGCCTGGTTTTCTATTCACCTCATGATGGGCCTTGTCCGGGTCCAAAACTACAAGGACTATTGGTGGTCGTCCCTGTGTTTCCGTAACATCCTCATCAGTCATATGCCAATCTTGAAATAATCCCTGTCAAACAATAGACCTATATCCTACATGTATATAGACCTGATCTTTACCTTTGGTTTTATTATTATGTGTTTTGATTATACCATTGTATGAATAAGCATGTTTTTCATTTTCTTTTAACTATGTAAACGACAAGCAATTCAGCCTATGGCTGCGAAATGTCTGTGCAATAAACCATTAATAATAAAATCCTCTACGTTTTCCTCGTCATTTTAAACTATCGAGTGGATTTCTCCGGTCACGGAATATTAACTCGCCTAGGCTAGGCCTACCTCCGGCTCCCCGCCCGCCGAGTCGCTATATCACTCAGCAAGAAGCGTAAGCGCCATTGGCATTGTTGCTATTCAGTATTTAATATGTATGTATTCGTGCAGATAAGACGACATTCATACCCGTCCTAAGTTAAGACGAGTTCAGCCGCGTTGATATGGAAGTTGAGATGCATTGAACGCATCTTAACTTTGGTGAAATCGATCCTAGGACGCGTCCTGACATAGGACGAGTTACCCTTCCTCAGACGCGTCTTAGCGTTTCGTGAAATCGGCCGCTGGTTTGGCATCCACATTCTGATGGGGCTGGTAAAGGTGTCCAGATATAACACCTGTCCTGCAACGACCCGGCCAATGACCCAGACTTCATCACAGGCAGACCTGTTTGACTGGTGCCATCAAAAGCAAGGACTGCCTCGGGTACTTCAGCAGCAAGAACACCAATTCTAACAAGGTGCGGGTAAACAACTCAACTATACCAGAAGGGGAACCTTCTACAGCAGTCCAGCTGACCGCCATCCTCTGGAAGGACCCCAGGGTGATATGTCTACTATCATCAGCCCACCAGGGATGGCGAGATCCTGACAGCGGGAAAATTTGAAAGAGGATTTGAGCAGCATTGAAGCTTAATGTTACAGGGATGTGAGTGGCCACACCAAAAATAATCTGAAAACACCAAAGAAAAAGCTGTAATTTAAAAGTTCCCATACTTTTGTACAGACGAGGTGTACAAAAAAAGCTGAAATTCTGAGATGAAATCTGAAAGAAACAAAAATCAGAATTCAGATTTAAATCTGAAGTTTCACATCCCTGATGATAGTTGCAGAACCTTCTGAACATTTTGTGTGATCCAGGGGATTTCACTTCACCTGAATTCAAACTTTGTGAACTTTGTGATTGTGCATGACTAACAATGCTTCATTGTAACATGGAGAAATTCTCATCGATAAACATCAGAAAGTTATGACTTAATTAGAATAAAGATACATCATCATCATAACCACAATACCACAGAAAGGCTAGAAGAATGCGTAAAGATTATCAGTTATTTTGTGTCCATGATATCTACACAATTGAGAGGCAAATCTCATAGCTGAGGCAAGGTAGCAAAGCATCAACTCTGTCGACTCTACAACATGTACACTGACAAGCTCTACACTTGAGTGGTGCTGGCCTGAGTGATTTTGTCAAGCAGAAGGAGAAGAAGAAATGGAGTGAGTGAAGAAGCAGAACAAGCCCCCAAGCAGGAGGATCTAGGAAGATTCAGGGCATGAGCTATATTTAACACACAGCATCAGGATTGAGAAGGGTCCAGGTCCTTTGAGTTTTTAATTCTGTCCAACAGGAGGATATAGAAAGTGTCTTTTTAATATACGTTTGTTTTTTCCAGGTTCTGTTGTAAACTTATGCTGTTTACCAGGCAGACAATAAGTAAAAACCATAGAGCTATCTTAATTTACTAGAGCGCTAGCTCCATGTTCTCGAGTGCGGAGACGCTTTGAAGCCGTCCTGGGTGGTCATTTTGAATTTGTGTATATGTCTGTGGAACAATAAAACTTTGCTTTTCGAAGAATGTACTCTAAATGCAACACACAAGTGCATCAGATTTTGGGCGTACTGGGCTTCGATAAAGCACCTGTATAGAACACAAATGAAGATATGCAAATAGACGTACAAAAGACATACAGCATTTTGTGTTTTCCATCTACAGGTTTGTGCACAAACATGGATGCGCCCAGCAGGCATCACTCTGTACACAAGTTAGCGCTCTCGTAATTTTTATATAGCTCTATTGTAACAACTATATATGACCCCTCATGTTGCCATATGATAACTCAAAAAATCACAAAAACTTTTCCGACTGAATTAAGTGCAAACTATTTCGCTTAAAAATCAAAAACAAAAATATCACAGATCGAGTTATAAGCTTCCGTAGTCAGAAAATATCACAAAAACCACTTTTCACGACTCGAACGCATTTGGACGGATTATACCTCATGACATTATTTTCTCCTATGAATTCATTCTGAACACATTCCATCATTCTGATGAAATTTCAAATTTCATCAAAATCTGAGAGGGTGACCTAGGAACTTTTCAGAAAACTTGTCAGAATATTGGACACAGAATGGCCTATTTAGCTTTCAGGGGCCAAATTCATGGCCCTGCTTAGCACAACAATTTGTTAACCTTTAAATTTCTGTTTTCATAAAAAATAGGATTAACAACCAAATTTCCATGTGGTGTGTATCATTTGTGATTGTTCTTTGACTCTGTTGTTCACTGGCCATGAATATCAAATGGAATTTTGAATGACAGTGGTTTGTTTTATTGGGCAAGACATTTTTGTGCTAAGCAGTTTTTGTGTGCTTAGCAGCTCCATGAAATTGGCCCCAGGTCCCCACCATAATTAATAACACTAGTTAAGAAGTATGACTATTTCAGCTATGCACAGACATATAACCTGTTTAGACTTACAGTAGGCTGTTTAAGCAGTTAATTTCATGTAAGAAATACCTGCCAATGATCCAAACAACCATATCTTCCAGTATATCTGTCTTCCTGTAGATGTAGCAAGCATTGGACCAAGCATAGCACAGGAGAAGATGAATGCAGGGAGAGTGGAGAGCAGACTGAGTTGTGACCTGTGACCTTTGCCCTCTAGATGACCTCTCTTCTCAGGATTATTGGAGTAGAAGTCAGACAGCATGCTGAAATTAGGACCAAAATTAAAATGCTCACTTAATTTAACTAGATAGAACATCATTCCAAGATAAACTTCTGTACCCCTTTTCAGTCATGCAACTTGAGCCGGTCATGGGAAGTCACTGATGTGTCCTACTATGAGAGCCATTTAAACTGATCATTGTTAAACCAGTCTTGTTACCTATACTTAAGAATGAATGCCAATTTATTGCACCACCTATCATATGACTACTACATAACTTCCCAAGACTTGTACAGCAGGCTGTTACTGATACACTCAGCCTTGAACTGTCATGCGACTAATGGTGCATCCATCTCAATCAAAGGGCCTGTTTGTTTTGCCACAGCTCTTGATCAAGATGGTGATCTTAAAAATCCACGTCCCAGGCAGCAGGATACGATAACCGAATCACTGATCAAATTTTTAAATGCGCGAAACAAACAGACCCATAGTTATAGAGGATCAGAACAAAACACATCCACTGAACATCTGGGGCTGTTTGCAAAAAGGGTGCATCATTGACAAGTAGTCTTAGATTGCATCCTTGCAATCGGCTCAACTTAAACAAAACATAGATTGTCATGTGATTGTCCCATGACAAGGAGAACTATATGACACAAATACTAGCCCACAACCATGCAACGACTGCCAGACAAATGAAAACTGGGCTTGACAAAAAACAGTGAACAGAGAATGAGGCATGGAGGATTATCATGAGAATAATTGTTGCAAATTAGGCTTGCCCTTCATCGACATGGATGAGCACTGCATACTCAGTGCTTGACAAAATGCATGCGCTTCATGTGCACTCACAAGCACTGAGTAAGCAGTGCTCACCCACGTCAGTTAAGGGCAAGCCTAATTTGTATATTATCTATCTCCCGACCAAAATCATTAAAGAGGATGTTCATTAATTTCCAGGAAAGGCTCCTATATCTGACGTCACGAAATCACACAGATTTGTCTGCTGCCAAGCGTGATCCAAAATTAGGTAACACACAAATTACATGTAAAATTCTTTCAACACCCTTAAAAATTACCTCTTTTCAATAAAGGAAGGATAATATTTTTCTAAACTAAAAGAAATTTCTTATATTATCTAATTAACCAAAGTTGGAAATGTTTCCAAATTTTAATAATAACAAAAAATCCTCAGACTCAGGTGAAGGTAGTCATTTTTATTGATGTCCGTCCCTCACGCCCTAAAATCTTCTTTAAAAAAACAAACAAAATAGACAAATTGAAAATGGCATGTGGCCAACTTGCACTGGTGTCAGGGCTAATCATTCAAATGTTTTTTACTGACAATAAGTATTCAAGAAATCTTTGGCAAAGCAATTAATGCATTGATGTTCGTCCCTCACATGAAGGACGGATTTGGATCACATTCTGCCCCCTTTGACAACATTCAGAGAATCTGAACTTAAGGGAGCTTGCGGGCTGAGAGAACAATCATCGAAAAAGACATTTTCTGTGTTCAGTGTGAGATGAATATTTTTTCTCATGTCAAGTAATTTAATGAATATAGTTCTAACAAATACAACGAGGTCGGTTAAGTAATGAACATCCTCTTCAATATGCAGGACTAATTGTTGTAGCCATGTTCAAAAGCAAAATCTATTATTTAAGTTCAAGAAAAGTGAATATCAAAGACTACCCACAAACTACCTCCCATTCTTGGCACCACTAGAAATGTTTAGCATTTGCCAACCTGGTCATGACCTGTAAGTTTATCTCCTCATGGGACTGGGGCTTTCTTCCTAGTTCATAAAAAAATGCTTCTCAAAACCAAATTACAAAACCAATACATGACAGCTACATTCATATAAACCTCAACTATTTGTTTCAATGGCTTGAATGAAGACCTACTTGTCTTTTTCCTCAAAGAGCTCATGAAGCCATCGATGGCAACCTTCCTCATTCTCAGGAACCGTCTCCAAAGGAATACGACGGAGATGAATGTGAATCTTAGGATGTCTAAACTGCAGGAAATCTACAAGAAATAAGTAATACAGTTTACCATTATTTGCATTGGCGTGATAAAAACCTTGACTTAATGAAATCAAATATAATCATCAAATATCCACAAGAGAAACTGACTGTATTAATTTTAAATCATTGAAAAAAGAACAAAAAGTTTACTGGAACAGGATTCGACCCAGCGACCTACAAAATACTGTACCAGCACTATTACCAACTGAACTAACCTACATTGGTGGTGTCCCTAATAGTCAATTATCTTTGTTCGTTTGGCAGTCAGAAGCTACAAAACCACTCACATACCACTATATCCCAAGGATCATTTAAGATACCCAAAGCATTAGCAATGCTGCAACCTGAGAAACGGTATATGAGGAATCACTCAAAGAGGATGCTACATGTATATATACAAATTTAATGAATATACTCATCAAATAACCACAAGGGAAACTGACTACATTAATTCTAAGTCATTGAAAAGTGAACAAAATGAACAAAGAAAAAATTGTACCTTAATTAACTGATGATTGGGAAATAGCAGTATGTGAGTGATTTCATGGCTTCTGACTGCCAGACGAACAAAGATAGATACACGTAGGTTTTCTTTGTCATGTTCGGCAAATGAACAGCCAATTTAATTTTCACGCATTCGTGTTCACATGATTTTGCCTCCTCTGTTGAAACCGTCACTCGATTTAACTTTGATGCATCCGTATTTAAATAGCATTGCATTCAATTAAATCAATTCAACAGTCGGTCAATTTAGCCATGCAAAATCGGCATTCAATTTAGCATGCTGCCAAATGCCATTGTGAATTTGAATGCTGTTCGAATGGAAATTTAAATTGAAAGGAGATTCTTTTTATTCGCCTAACGTTTGTTAAAATTTGCTTCCACGTGAAGTGAAATAGAAAGACTATTTTGAGGTGCCTTGCAGTTTCCCACGAAATGGAATGATGCAGCATTTTAATTGTCTGCTCATTTCCCGAACTTGAACGGGAAAACATATATTAAGGACTACATCAACATTGGGCTGAGTAGCTCAGTTGGTAAGAGCATCCAAACGGTTTTTCGGAGTTCGCTGATTCAAATTCTGCTCAAGTCAATTTGTCTTTGTTCACTTTTCCAAAATGAAATTCAATTAGTTGGCTTATGGTCCTACCTGGCATTCCTGGAGCAGGTCTCCTCTCCACTGTTTCCAGATCACTCACTTCCTCACCAGTATTAGAATATGCAATAGTCATATCATACACTGCTGCAGTATGACCACGCAGTCCTTGTACACACATATTGACTGCCTTAACCCTCGGTGATAACACATGATTGGTGACTGCTAAACCTGCAAACAAACACAAATAAACAAAAACATTTTACAATAATAAACTAATTAAACAGGATGCTTGGAGTTAGGAGAGCCTGACGTTTCGATCCTTGCAGGATCTTTATCAAAGGTTTAATGACAAGAGGACAAGAAAATGCATGTAAAGAAAGACAGAACAATAGGAGGGGGTTTAGAGTGATCAGGGAGGATTGGGGTAGGCAAGCGTGGTCAGAGGAATTCTACAGGATGAGACTACACTCTTCCCAGACCATGTTCCCTTCTACTTGTTTTGGGTTTCGAAAGTGCCTCAAACATGTCAAACAAGTTTTGAGCCAAGTTGTATTCTGGATGGTCAAATGTAACAGCGAGTTTTCCAAATGCTGGATGGTCTTGTGCACTTGTAGTCTGGAGACTACCTGTGCAGGTGAGTGGGATGGTCTTGTGCACTTGTAGTCTGGAGACTACCTGTGCAGGTGAGTGGGATGGTCTTGTGCACTTGTAGTCTGGAGACTACCTGTGCAGGTGAGTGGGATGGTCTTGTGCACTTGTAGTCTGGAGACTACCTGTGCAGGTGAGTGGGATGGTCTTGTGCACTTGTAGTCTGGAGACTACTTGTAGTCTGGAGACTACCTGTGCAGGTGAGTGGGGTGGTCTTGCGTCAATGTTGGGGTATGGTGGTGGAATCCATAAGTTGGCAAACAACTGTGTCTATCACCGTGCTTACACTTGATCGCGCAACGGAGGATCAGATACTACGGTCGATCCAGCTACATGTAGAGGGATCTGATCCATGCCAGGTTTATACTCGATCCTGATCGCGCAGTGATCCCGTGTTGGGCAACGGAAGCAAGAGTTCAAAGGTTATAAATTTTGCGCGAAAACAAACCAATCATATTTTTCTGTGGTCTTTACTCTTACATTTTTTCAGACGGTCTTCACAAATTCCATTTTCTCCAAGCTCTGTGAGATTGTGTTAAACATCGCTACTTTTCCAGTGGTGCCATCCAGTTTGTCCAGTCAACTCTCGTGTGTTTACAGCCGACCGTGTATCGCTCCATTCGCCATCTTGCAACATGACTGCCATGCTCCCTAACAAAATGTTGATGTTTCCCACTCAAATTTCCACTGGTTAATACAAACTTGTTTTTGCGCGCTTTACAATGTTTGCACCGAATGCCGTCACTGTAAATTGTAGGATCCGATCCCGCGTTGTGTTTACCACCTTGATCCCGCATGCGAGATCTGAACCGGATCCGATCCTTCCAAAGAGGTGGATCAGATCCCTCTTCATCCCGGGATCAGATCCTGATCGTGTGAGCGTTTACACTCATCGTTGATTGCCCTTTGATCGCCCTCGATCTGATCGCCCTCGCGGTATCAAGTGTAAACACGGTGTATGTAAGATTTAGCTTCTGTCAGATTATTGGTCGCGTCTTTAACAATCAATAATCTTTGTTCATTTGGCCGGGGGGTCCAAGTTGGAATAAGAATAAGAAAGAATAAGACTCACCATTCTTAAAAGCAAATGCTTGACTTGCCCTGATGAGGTCACTATTGCATGGATCATAACGCGTCCCTTCAGGAAATATGACCATCCAAGTCTGGAAAAAACATAAATAAACATTAAATGCTGAATGAATTTTTATGTATACAAAAATACATGAAAGATGCATTTAAAGTGAAGTCCTATAATGTTTAGTTTTAACCAGTTTGCAACGGATGACGAGATATCTCGCGGAAAAAAAACTTTCACCTCCGGAGACATAGTAAAGCGCCATCTAGGGTTTTTCCGAAAATGGGTGAAAATTTGCTTAATGGCATGAGAAGGAGCCGCACTTCATGACATGAGTGACGGATGACGCTTCTATCAAAGCTTTCTCAGTTGCGTGACTCTTCACCATGAAAAGCCACGGATGATGCCTGTTGGTAGGAAAAATCATCTTACTTTCCACGTATCACGCATCAGACGAAACCAACAAAAATCACCCATAATGGCAAAATCCAGAGTAAACAATGAAAATGCATGTACGTGTACGCCACCAATGATCATTGGAAGAGTTCACTAAATGGTCCCAGAGGAAAACAGTGTCAATTCCGGATTTAAACAAAATATAGCTTGAGCATGCGCTGCGCACGGTGAGAATAATACCGCAGGTGGGCTTGTTTGTTTTTTAGTTTTTTATTAATACCGTTGTGAAGTGGTTAAATGAAACATACTTTTACCCAAAATAACCAGGGGACGATCT
Organism: Astropecten irregularis; assembly: GCA_963971285.1. Lineage (NCBI taxonomy): Eukaryota > Metazoa > Echinodermata > Asteroidea > Paxillosida > Astropectinidae > Astropecten > Astropecten irregularis. Next base: position 16,197,797 of record OZ020258.1, on the reverse strand, counting down.
CACAAAAGGCTAAGATTAATCACAAAATGCTTAACTGCTTAATGGGTAAAAAACTGGTGATGTCACAACAGAATTTACAACACTTGGTGATACTGACAACAGCTCATCTCAAGTGTGAATTGTCTAGTTTATAGTGTAATTAGGCCCAGGGATCCTTGCTGGGATCCAAGTGTTCCTACAAACATATGTATTACTTAAAATATCTCATAACGTCGGCAGATTTTCAAATTTGACCATGTCTACCTTGCATCAACCACATGCACACTTCCAGTACTTAAACTAAGGTATAGTACATGTACATGAATGATAGGCCTAAAGGTCACAGAAATTACAGGTACAATATAAGATTGGTAAAGGTCACAGAAATTACAGCACTCACACTTTGTCTGATCCAACATGTACAGGTATGTACATGAAATGATAATGAAAATTTGAGCTCAATAGGACATTTGAGTCACGAGAAAATAGCAAAAACCCAACTCGATTTTTCTTATAAAACATAAAGAATGGTTTTGATCTTACCCGAGATCAAAACTGTTTTCGGTCTTCGTTTTACTCATTTCTGGATAAATAGGCCTAGACCATTTCAGAGGGAAATGTTTAAACTGTATGTTTGTGTGAACATTTCTGTTTGGGATATGTTACGAATCCTGTACTGTACCGTTAAAGGTAGTACAGGTATCATACTTTGGTTTTTGTCAAAGAAATACAGATTCATGGGCAAAATTATCAAGGAAGATACAGTAACAGTCATCTGGGAAAATTTCAGTCCCACACGTTGCCCACTTTTTGAGAAAACAAGAAAAATGGCCATAGTATTTCTTAAGTGTTTTCTCTTATTTTTGATCTTTTAAAAGATCAAAAAGATTTCTGGTCGTTGTTTTACTAATTTCTGGATAAATACACCATTTGAGGTGAAACAATTTTAACAGTATGTTTCTACCACCACCATCTTCATACCCTGTAAGTTATACGTAAATCTGTGAACATTTCTGTTTTGGTTTCTTACCAAAGTATGATACTACCTTTAAGATTGCCATTGCATCATGAGAGTTTTTTGTTGATGTCTCCCTATACATGTACTGTACATGCTATATAAACAGGCCTTGTAGTTTGTTCCTCCAAGCAATTATGTGAAAATTCAAGCTTTTGCAGTTTGCACTAAAATGGGAGAGAATTAATATTAGTTGCCAACCTCTAATGGCATTTACCCGTACTGTATAATTGTGAATATCATTGTGTCATCCATTCATGATCGCCAGCAGATTCCCAAATGCTATCTCGCAACCATGGGCACTAATATTTATTTATCATACTTGACATGCTTGATGAGAAAGTCCTTATTAAAAAGTTATGTCATAGTATCATAAGCATGCACCATGGTTCATACCTCAGTGTAATTTCTATGACTGGTTCCCTTTGTTGTAAAATTCACACGAGGTTTGGTGCAGACATTTTTTACGAGGTTATCTTGTGTCCACGATATCTACACCATAGACGAGCCAATAATCAAGTGCAGGGGTTTGAAATCATCTGTAAATAAGTTCTTCATGCCCCTGAAGCAAATCTGGGCTGAATTTAAAATCTCATGGCTGAGGCAAGGTAACAAAGCATCAACTTGGTCGACACCACAACATTTAAACTGACTGACAAGCTCTACACTTGAAGGGTACTGGTCCCTGGACCAAGAGGTCCTGCCAACCAACCTCTGGCTGGACAAAGGGAAGGCAAAGAGGAAGATTCAAGCTAGCTAACAGGCAAGATCACCAGACAAGAGTTTGCATCACTTGGGGACAAGCTTCAATCAATTGTAGAGGGAGTGTAGACCTCACAAATCCATGGTCTTGACTCACTGATGAAGTTCTAAGCAGAATCTATACCCTTTTCACACTACAAAATCTCTGGGTTATCTCCGGTTAAAGGCAAATCTTTTTCCACACTTAGACCAGCCAACGCCCTCCGAAAGTCTGACTGTGCGAAACCCATTTATTTCGTTATTACAAACTATAAAAAAGGTTCCCACACTCACTCCACTCCATCAAAAAAAAACATCTATTTATTTTGTTATTACAGACTACAGTCTAAATAATGGTGGTGGCGTGCGAGTTGGTCGGCGTACGAGTTGGTCAGAGTACGAGTTGATCAACAAACACGCTTAGCTGTATTTAGTGCCAGTTCCAGCTGATGTGCCATTCTCTCCCAAACACAATTTCTTTTTGATCTATTCAAAACATTGGAAACTTCACTAGGCTATTAACAGCTTGTGCAGGGAGCTGCTCAGAAGGCATGCTGTACATCCAATCAGACAGAAAGCCACACTTCACTGCCATTCAACCTGCCCCTACAGTGTCAATTACATTGTTTATGGATTAGGTCAGCTCTACAAACTTTTCAATAGTCAGCTTATGCTAATGAAGGGATAAAAGGATAGAAGGGATTATACCTCATGAGTCAAACATACATGTGAATTGTACCATGGAGCCATAAAACACAAGCTCCATTCATGATTGTACCAAGGTGCTATAAAAATCTGGTTTATCCTCTCCATGATTGAAACCAGTGACCATACAATGCAAAGCTTGCTGTGCAGTGTATCTTTCTTCCTCCATGGTATAAAATGTATGTAAAATGTGACTAACTGTAGGCCTACGTGGTAAATTTATCCAAGATGCTTAAATTATAATACTACTGTAGTACATAAACCCCACAATACACGTGCTGCCACATGCAATGCAGCGTCTAAGAAAGGTGCATGCCATTATAATGAAAGTGGCAGAATGGTCAAGATTTTGCTACATGTGAATTCAGTATAATTCTTCCATCGAAGTTAAAGAAGGTATTATTATAATATACTGAAAACTTCTCATAAAAGTAAGAAAATGGTGCAAACTGCTCCTCAACCAAAATAATGATATATTGCTTAGAGTTAAATGATGTAGGAGGGCCTGATATTTCAATTCTAGCAGGATCTTTCTCAATGACAAGAGGACAAGAACATTCAAGTGAAGATACCCACAAATGCTCCATGCAAAAACAGACAGCAGACAGGGTGTCCAGAGAAAGAGAAAGCATGCAATGCGGCTGGGAAACCACAAAGAGGACAGGGGAAAGGGGACATACAGACAAAGGGGTGTGGGGGTACAGGAACATGTAGGCAAGATCAAAGATGGAGGAAACAAGGGTGTGAAGATGCAGGCAGGCTGTGGGAGAACAGGGCTGAAAAGAGTAGTGAATTGAAACTAGATGTGTTTGTTGACAAACACTGAGCTGTTTCGCGTATGTTTTTATAAATAATATGAAAAACAAACATGAACGCAATTGTCCCAGTACAGAGAAATTGCGGTGTTTTAATTGTCGTAAACAACTATAAGGAGCGTCGTCACTCGTCCATTAATATACATATAGATACATGTACATACACACGACCACGAGAAACACAGAAATGGCAGAGTCTACTATATGCCAGCGCGCAAAGTATGTATGGTTGTGCATGGGCGGTGGAAACAGCAAAATGACTGATTTTCTAGCTCGTCGTACTACGTTTACATGTACACAATTTGCCCACTACTATGGATAGCCATATCAGCGGTCCAAGAATTTCCAAGGCCCGTGTTGTGTGTTATGTTTTACTCTAAATGGCAAAATTAATGATTAAAAAAATCAATCGATGACGTCATCGTGACGTCACTTAACATTAGGGATACTAGTACCATTTCCTACCTACCCACCAAGTTTCATTTCGATCGGATATTCGCTTCTATGTGTTTCCATGAAAAAATGGCAAAATTAATTATTCAAAAATCAATAAAAAATCAGCCGATGACGTCATCGTGACGTCACTACAGATTTAGGATACTAGTATCATTCCCTACCTATCCACCAAGTTTTATCACCAAAGGGTATTCCCTTATATGTGAATCAGAAAATCGGCTTTTTGATGACGTCATCATGACGTCACCACTTTTTGGTATTTTGTGGCATATGCCTATAACCTAACAAACATTTTACCGAAAGAATTTCGAAATTGCGATTTGTCGTTCAGGAGATATAAAGAAAAGGTCCAAAAATTGAATAATTCGTATAAAATCACACGATGACGTCATCAACACGTGACTGCAATTTTTGTCTATAACACGTCCCCATATACTTACATACCAAGTTTGAGCTGCATCGGACTTGCCGTTCCGGAGATAAAGAGCCTTAAAATTTGCACTTTTATGATGACGTAATTGTGCACGTGATGACGTCACGATGACGTACTTACGCGGGACACTATTCGGGGTGGTGGTCTAACTATGTGCCAAGTATGAAGTTGATCGGAATTCGCATAATGGTAGAAGTGACTTGTAGAAAATCCCTGTGTTATGTCTATGGGAAAAAAGTGGAATAAAAAAAAAAAAACTAGAGTTTATGGCTGTTTGAAACAGCACATAAGGCTTTTCCGCATATGATATAAATTGCTTGTCAATCAGAATTGTATCATTAGAAAGACCTTCCCTAACATTGACATTTAATTGGCGAAAGATTCATGATTGTAGCTTTTACCACTTTTAAATGACAAGCTACTTCCTGTTTGACCGAAAGTAGAGGTCACAGAGGTCAAGCAATGTGTCACAAAGAAAGATCTTGCCTAACATTGATATTTAGTGAAAGATTCATGATTGTAGCTCTAAAAACTTTTAAATGAGGAGCAACTTCCGGTTCGACCGGAAGTAGAGGTCACAGAGATCAAACGATGTGTCACAAAGAAAGATCGTGCCTAACATTGATATTTAGTGAAAGAATCATGATTGTATAGCTCTTACCACTTTTAAATGAGGAGCAACATCCGGTTTGACCGGAAGTTAAGGTCACCGAGGTCAAGTTATGTGTCACAAAGAAAGACCTTGCCTAACATTCACTTTTGGTGAAAGAATCATGATCCTAGCTCTTACCACTTTTAAATGAGGAGCTACTTCCGGTTTGACCGGAAGTAGAGGTCACAGAGGTCAAGCGATGTGTCACAAAGAAAGATCTTGCCTAACATTGATATTTAGTGAAAGAATCATGATTGTAGCTCTTACCACTTTTAAATGAGGAGCAACATCCGGTTTGACCGGAAGTTAAGGTCACCGAGGTCAAGTAATGTGTCACAAAGAAAGACCTTGCCTAACATTCACTTTTGGTGAAAGAATCATGATCCTAGCTCTTACCACTTTTAAATGAGGAGCTACTTCCTGTTTGACCGGAAGTAGAGGTCACAGAGGTCAAGCAATGTTTTACAAAGAAAGACCCTGCCTAACAATCACTTTTGGTGAAAGAATCAACTAAATATCTCAAACCGTTCATTTTTTGTTGATTTTTAAAGATTTCGATTATTTAATTCAAATCGCTGGTCACATGACACCTGATGACGTCATCATGACGAAAAGTTTCGGGAGACAACTACCCTATATGGACTTCCTTCAGACCAAGTTTGGTTAAAATCGGCTGTTTAAAAATGGCAAAAGTGGGGTGCAGAATACCCCTGTGCTTTGTCTATGGGAATTCGGCGACAAGAAGAGGAAGAGGAAGGAAGAAAAAAAAAAAAAAAACAGAACAGAAACAAAGGCTTTTCGCTTCCGCGAAAAAGCCAAAAAAAAAATCAGAACAAAAACAATACCTTTTCCGATTGAAATCGAAAAAGCCAAAAAAATCAGAACAAAAACAATACCTTTTCCGATTAAAATCGGAAAAGCCAAAAAAAAAAAAATCAGAACAAAAACAATACCTTTTCCGATTGAAATCGAAAAAGCCAAAAAAATCGGAACAAAAACAATACCTTTTCCGATTAAAATCGGAAAAGCCAAAAAAAAAATCAGAACAAAAACAATACCTTTTCCGTTGAACACGGAAAAGCCAAAAAAAAAAAATAAGAAAAAAAAAATAAGAAAAACAATAGCTGTTCCGCTGCATGCGAAACAGCTAATTAAATGCTTAAAGTTAGGAGGGCCTGACGCGTTTCGATCCTAGCAGGATCTTTCTCAAAGGCTAAAATGACAAAATACACGAACATGAATTGAAATTAAGTTATTATGAAGTTTATTATGGTGGATCACAACAATGATGCAGGGCCCAATTTCATGGAATTTGTTACCGTTACATTCTTCACTTGCGGTAGCAGATTTGTTGCCTTACGGTTAGCATATTTCACAAGAATGTTTTCTTTTATGTAACAATAAGCAAGGAATTTCTGCGGAATGCATGAAAGCGCGTTAGCAGAAAATAAACATGGTTTAATAGCCAAGAAATTCTTTGCTAACCGAAAAGTCTTGCTTACGGATTCAATGAAATAGATTTCACGCATAGCAATTAGCAGTGCCTGTTAGCACAAAAATAGGCCCTAACGGATTCCATGAAATTGGGCCCAGGAAAGAAAATAGAGATGATAAAGAGAAGAGCATAATAATGCACTTAAGTAGTCATTTCCTTCCTGGATGGTGAGGTCATGGGGTCAAAGGTCAGGAGAATTTTCATCCATACTTTCTCTCTGCTAAGATGAACTGAGTCACTATGGTGACTAAGTGATTCAATGCCCAGCACTGGACTCAAAATATTCACTAGACCGTGGGTGGAGTCTACTGGTTTCAGTGTGGGTCTTGTTGTGTGTACCACACTAGTCTGTGTCCATGTGGCTTTATCTCTTAGGGAATGGGTCAAGTCGTACCCAAGTTAAGTCGTACCCCAAAAATGACACCCATGTCAACTCGTACCAAGGTCATCTCATACCCAAGTTAACTCGTACCCAGGTTTACCGTAATTTTCGGAATATAGCCCGCGGCTAATGTGTTGATTCTCACCCTGAAAAATGTCTCTGCGGTTTATATTGCGGGCGGCTAATATGGCAACATCTGAAGAATAAAACCAACTTTAGGGTATTCATAGATTAGTTTAACCAACAAAAGAACCCAAGCAACAACGTTTTTAACATCCCGCGGTCGTACAAAACCACTCACAGGAAAAATAAACCTACAACGATCGACAGTCGGTACGTATGCACCAATAGTACATGTTGTATTCAGCTACCAAGGAAGATGTTTACATTGCGGTCCTTGGTTGGTGCCCACGGGACAACTACACCACATAAATTGGCAACCCGTCAAACGGAACCAGCGGCTTTTCAGGCAACCAAGTGCGTGTGAATTTCAGCAGCCGTCACAGAATGCTGTGTCAACCAATAACATTTATCATGATATCCAACCAAGGATCGTTATTGGACGCCGAGCTTTTTAACCACAACCTTTTACTCTGAAATAAATTCACGATCCCCCTCATGAACTCATGAACAGTCTCCAGGTGTTGCTCTATTGTTAAGTTGGGTGCAGATTTCTGGGTCAAGCAGAAACCACAAACCGCAAACAGTCTTTTATCAGCAAAACCAACCCAACCCAACTGGAGATGGATCAAGAATTTTTTAGTGGACCGTCACCAGAGAGTAACCTTTGTTGGACAAACCTCGGAGTGGTGTGCAGTGAAGTCTGGCGTTCCGCAAGGCAGTGTACTTGGACCACTTCTCTTTGATATATTTGTTAATGACATCACCCTTAATATTAATTCTGATTGTGCTTTATTTGCTGATGATATTTTATTGTACCGTAAAGTTCATGCTCATTCTGATGTTTCCACTCTCCAACAGGACCTTGATAAGCTGAGTGTGTGGAGTGATTCCAATGGTATGACCTTCAATGCCACTTAAACCAAAATTATGCACATCTCCCGCAAACGCCAGCAATCTCTTCCTCATTATCATCTTTCAGGTATCCCATTGACAGCTGTTCCTTCGGTCAAATATCTTGGAGTCACTCTAAATAATCAGCTATCTTGGAATGATCATGTTAAGTCTGTAATTTCTTCTGCTAATCGCACACTTGCTCTCATGAAAACTGTGGCCTTCAACTCTTCAACCTCAGCGAAACTTTCATTGTATAAAGCTCTTGTTCTTCCAAAATTGGAATATGCTGTACCGGCCTGGGCCCATGTTCCCGAAGTGCTCTTTAGCCTAACGAGTTCGTTAGGCCATCGTTAGCCTTTCATTATGACAAGAGGGCTGTTCCCGAAGCTTTCGTTATAGGCAACGAGCCCGCTAAGTTTACGATTGGTCCAGAGTTGTTGTTAGGCTCTCGTTAGAGTCTCGATACAGCCGAAATACGTTTCTACTGCTCAATATTGGTTTTCCCACTCGATTTCAAACTATTATTTAAAATGCATTATTAATAAACCTTACTAATAGCCTTTCCCTTTTGTTTTAGGTGATTAGCACACTTTTTTTATTGTCAGTGATGACGTCAGATAACTTGCTAAAGATGTTTTGTTTTCTTTTTGTCAACGTTGCCTACGATCGGACATCCAACTCCTCGGTAGTGAAGCGAGGCTTCCTCTTTTTTCTGTCTTTCAACATCTTGCTAATTTTGATCATAATTGAACACTGCTTCAGGCTGTACAAACCCAGTTGAAACCTTCCGTTCAAACACAATTCATCATTACGTAACAAACCGTGGAATAAACTTAGCCATGCATGCAAGTGGTATGCATGCAGATAGCGAGAACGTAAAGGGTACGTAACCAACTAGAACCCAACGAGCCTTTAGCGAGGCTTTCGGCTAACACTCTTTAGGCCTTACGTTAGGCAATAGTTAGGCGGTTGTTACGCTATCGTTACGGAGTGTTTAACGAGCGCTTCGGGAACATGGGCCCTGGCTCCCTCAAACCAAGAAGCAGATTGACGATTTGGAGAAGGTCCAAAGACGTGCCACCCGATTTATCCTTGGTCAGAAGCGTGGTATTATGAGTTATCGAGATAGATTAGTTACTCTAGGTTGGTCTGAATTGTCTGTTCGTCTTGATTATGCTGTTCTCTCATTTGTGTGCAAGTCTCTGTTTATTATTGTAGAATGTAATGAGGGTGCTCATAATGTTTCTGTTAATTCCCGCCATATTAATGATGTATTGTTTCACCATCGTCAAGCTAGGACCCAATCCTTGCATTTATCTTGTTTCCATGTTTTCCCTCGTCTCTGGTCAAACCTTCCTGAACATGTTCGTATTGGTATTGTTTTACAGCCGTTCTCATCTTTTTTTCCCTCATTAAGAAACAGTGTTCTCTTTTCATAATGTTCATTCCCAATACCAAGGTTTCCTAAGTTGATCATAGATCATCTTACATGTACATGTATTTTGTTGCTTTCATTTTGCCTTTTAATGTTTTTTGTTTTTTTCATGTGTTCATCTACCTGTTCCTCTATTTTGTTCATCTTAGTCTTTTTGGTTGTTGTTTTTTATTTAGTTCCACAATTATAGGGCCTACCTGCCTTGTTTTGAAGTTTTAATTTGTTACTTTTATTTAATTTATTTATTAATTTTTTGTATTATTTGTATTAATTGTTTTATTTTTTTTTACTTTTTTAAAAATAATTTGTTTTAATTGTTTTTTTTTCATTTTATATTTTATTTATTTATTTATATAATGTTTGTTTTTAATTGAGTTGTCATAAGTTTAATATTTTATACTTGCCTTGTTTTGATACATTATTATTTATTTATTTATTTTGTTTACTTCTATTCAAATACATGTATATATATTTTGTATAACTTTGATTTGTATTTATTGAATGTTTCCTGTACTTGATGTGGAGTGGCAGGTCTCTGGCCACAGTGATTGTTATCGCTTTTGCTTCTCCTTTGCCCATCTTGTATTGTGATGTTTTTCATATGGCATGAATAAATAATAATAATAATAACCACAAAGGGATCTGTCTTAAGATCTTTACCTACATTTTGTTTTCATCGGAGCACACAAAGGTGGAAGGAAAATCCCCAAGCTGCGCACAACATACCAATTCGGTTTGACACTGCGCAGTAACTGTGGTTGGAAAGCCAACTGAATTCACTAATATCGGATCCGAGAATAATAAATTCAGGATCATTATATCTTAAGAATATTGTTCCTCTTGTGAAGTATAAGGGTCGCAGAGTCACGCAGTTGACGACACCTGTCGTGTTTGGGGTTCACGACTAAAAACGTCCCCCAACAAGATGGAACAATTTATTGGTGCGTGGGGCCGGGGATTAACATTTAAATGAAAATAACTCATGACACAGAAAGGAAAGGAATAGAATAGAGAAAAGACCGAGAAAGGAGAAATCTCTTGTTTTCATTTGATTAAATAATATATTTTTTTTTTTAAATATGTGGCTCTGAAAAGAGTTTATTGTCGGCAAGTCATGCTTCACAAGTCAAAACCATCAAAGTTGTCCTCTCGGTGTCCCTGCAGAACATGGGCCGAAACTTTCCTTTTGTGTTGTGGCCGCGCGACTGATAAATGCTACGCATTGTCCGCGCAGGTGCGGCTTATAAACCATTGCGGCTAATACAGTAATTTTAAATCTTAATTTCCTGATTTTGGCGTGCTGCGGCTTATAAACCACGCGGCCTATATTCCGAAAATTACGGTAGTCATACCCAAGTCAAGTCGTACTCCATAATGCATGTATGAGGCATGCGACCACCGCTGACAAGACTTCGAAATTGTCATACTTCGTAGTAAATTAAATCGACTTCTATGAAAAGAATGACTAAAGATGAATAAACTACAACTATACTGTCTGTCTGTTTTAATTTCATTGGTTTATGAACAGAGATTGTGTGGGCATGTGGAATGTGCAATTGATTATAATTTTGAAACGGACGGTTGGTGGGATGTTTTGTTCAATTGTTTTTGAACCAGGAATTTGGGGGGAACGGGTTCTTGAATAATTAATAATAATTTTGAAATGTGGATTTGTTCAGAATGTTTAATTAAACCCTGTTTCCCAGAGGGGTACGAGTTAACTTGGGCGCGAGTTGACTTGGGAACGAGTTAACTTGGGTACGAGATGACTTGGGTACGAGTTAACCTAGGTACAAGATGACCCAAAAAATCATTTCTAACTTAATTGCGAACATTTATTGAACAAAACCCTATTCTGGGATGGCTCTGAGGAGATGGTGTGAGGTCAGGAACATACTTACGATGGGTATCATGAGTGATTCTGCATAAGCATGATAAGGGGGAGAGGGGTACCGTAGGAAGTGGTGACTCAAGCAATGTTGTTATGAGTGTTGATTCTGTTATCACTGCTTATTGATCGCTAGCTTACTTTCTCCCTGAAAACTGAAGAAAGCAAGATCTCTTGATGGCAAGCTGAACCCTACGAGAGCTGTGTGCTAGGTGCATGTTTAGAGAAGTCTGAATCATTACAATAGATTTGTTTAAATCTGATGGCCTGACTGGCTAAACCAGTCTTGCAGTTCTCTCTCCCATTAAATGCAGAGCAGCCAGGGTCTATAGCCTCCCAAAGATACAGGTGGGTCTGTCCACACTAATGGTTACAACTTTTGGAGTGTAACATGGGAGGTGGATTTAAAATCAGGTTTTTTGCAATTGTTTTGTTTTGAAGGTTCCTGTATTCATTCGTGATTGTATTGAAAAATGAATAGGCTGATTCACTGGATATGTACGCAATTACTTGTACATAAACTGGTAACACGGGTAGACTCATTAATTAAGCCCATTTCTGTTTGTTGACCGTTTCCTCAAGCTTTTGGTCCATCTCCTTGAACATGTACAATCATAACACATTCATTTTCTTCACAAACATGAACATATCAAGCACTAGGTCTTCTGATGAGAACTAGAGTAGGCTAGTCGAAAAGTTGAGACCTTACGAGAAGTGCGAATGAAATAGAAGTGCGAAAGTACAAACGATTCTTATGGTGTTTCCGCAAACCAATCCACATACAGTACATGTGTACCAATTGTCACCATGCAAAACCTAAAATCTTTCACCACGTTCCTAGTACTAAGTCGACGTGATGCTTTTTTCCCGCCGAAAGAATAGGCTTCTGTGTACAAAAATACTTTCGTATGTCGAATTACCTGCTGTCAAAAGCCCGCTTGAGTCGAAGATTTCCTTCCGAACAATGACAAAATCGCGGCCGAGTCTGTCTTAATTGGGTGTTAAAATGACTTGAAAACTTTTCTATAAACTCCGCGGTGTCTATTTTAATGTGGTTACTCGGCTTTCACGTTCCCATTGTGAACAAATGAGTCACCTACATGTATTGCGTGGAGATTGACTGCATGCGAAGCACGTTATGCTATGTTGGCCCCATGCGCTACACAACAATGCTTTGATACACAACACTTCCGCAATCCATGTAGCCTAAATGCAACCGCAGTGAACCCATGACAATGCACGCGTACATGCACCCAATTCATGTTCGGCCAACTTAACGTCTGGAACAAAGACTGACTCGGGGTTAGCGCTAAATACGTAGCCTAAATACAACCACACTGAACGCACACATTACCGTGATAATGCACGCGTACATGTACCGCATTCATGTTTGGCCATTTTAACGTCTGGAGCAAAGACTAAGGGGGTACAGCAATTGATCATTGACACCAACCCCTATGGAGCATAACACACACGTGCTCGCTGTATGTACAGTATCGTGTGTTTACATGAACATGTTTGGGGTTTTTTGACAGCTTGTTGACTGAGTCGTTACGGACAATACACATGTCTGTTTTGCTACAGGCTTGAAGATCATTTTGTACCCGCATTTTAATTTAAGAAAGATAAAAGATGAATTTTTATAATCATGCTTTCCAAACAAAAATCCAAGCTTAACTCTTTGAAAATGAAGCGATCTCACGCGATCATGGTGATGGATTTTTTTTTTATCCCAAGAACGGTGCGGATCAATATGAAACGCGTATTTTTTTTAAGAAGAAAAATAACGGCGCTAAATATCGGCAGAATACCAACTCTCAGGTGAGAAATGTATAAAAATTCATGCAATCTATTATTTATCATACATTATACAAATATATAATTGAAAATGAAGTGCGTGTATATTGGGCTACGGAACATGCCACTTCTATTGTGAGTCGATCCCCCTATTCTATGTGCACAATTTGACTTGACTATTAAAAAAATTTGTGAGTTGAAGCTTGGATGAGTCGAAGTTTACATTCATTCCCTTGAGTTTTGACTCATCGAGGTTTAACTGTAGTATCAAAGAAGAAGGCATCAAAGCATCTTCCTTAGCCCTGTCCAAAAGTACCGATAGACGACATCCCTCCCATCTATGATCTTGAATCTCTCATGAAACTTGCACTAGCCAAACACAATTTCTCCTTCAAAGATAAAACACTATATCCACAGGTATGCATACATGACACAGCAATGGGAACCCACAAAGGCCCCTCATTTATGTCAGAAATAGAAGAGCGAATGCTAACCTCAGTGCCCTTGGTGGCATTACATTGCTGATATGTTCTTATTCTAAGAATTTCTTTCTGCCATTGCTATATATTTCAAGTCTGAGATGCCATACGGTTGCAAGACAGAATTTCCATAGTTAATTGAAATGAAATGAAACCACTAGAACTGTTGAACATACATTCCCACCCTTACACCAGATACGTAATTGCCATCATACTGCAAAAAGCTGCAATTTTCACAAAAATGCCCCGTGGTACGGCCCATAAGCCCGCTTATATAGGGAGACATACTGGTACCTTAATTAATAACAAAGGACTCTCTCATTAGGTGTGACAAATAAAGACTGGTGGAAGGTGCAATCTCAATAAGTAAAGTCCTTCAGTGCTAGTGGTTAAAGATCATTTCATTTCATTTAGGGAAATGATCAATTAAAAAAAACATGTTGTCTTTTGGACATGGTATCAATTCTAACTACAAGTAACTGTACCTACCTACCTACTCATCCTCAAAACATGTTGCATCTGTAATATTCTGTACATAATGCCATGATTACCATTATTTTATCATGCCTGCATACAACCCAGTCATCTAAATGAAATGATCTTGATCACATGTCACCAAATTATCAATACTAATGAACGGATATTGTTCATTAGTAAGGCTGAGTCGGAACGGTCGGAATGCCGATTTCCGACCGATGCGATCGGATTCCGTTTCCGATTTTTCATTCCGGTGTTCCGATGAAACAATAAAACACATAAGAAATACTTTTTCTTAACTTTCTTCTTCAAATTTTAATAAAAATCACGTTTCTTTTATTCAATCCTTACCAATCGTAAAGTTAAAGTTTCTGTAGCGAAAAACTAGCGATGTCAAAAGCCGTGATGTGTCGGTCGGATCGTACGCGTAGGCCTACCACCACAGCATTTTAATAATGCACCGCTGCCTACCCCGAGTGTAGTCCACTGTCCGTCCGAGCGCTACTTCACCGTGCATGCCACATACACACATTGTACGCACGTTGTGTACTGTACACATGTTGATGTACATGATGTGTACATGTACGGAAAGCTTCCTGCCGACGCACGTGGTTGAGACTTTCGCTGCGCTGGTGCACTTTGCGCGGAGTACCAGTATCATGCATGGAAAATTCAATGGCATGGCGTGCGTGATGATTGTTTACGTCTTACCATGGGGGAAGAAATTCTCACGCTTGTCACAGTGCGACTGTTGATTTTGGAAGGATTTCACAATGTTTCTACTCAGCCAAAAGGACAAAAATTACTGATTGAAATTCAAGTAAGATTTAGCTGATCAGGAAAACGCGATTTTTGGTACTTCGGAATTTCGGAAGGAATATTTTCAGGGATCTCGCAACTAAATTACAACCGTACATCGGTGTAACTACATTCGGTACTTCAGCCATGTTTTGCACGTGTTCGATGTCGGGATTTTGTTTACCAAAGTAGGTCACCAAAGTAGGTCATTGTTCGTGAATTCATTTATCGGAACACCGGATCCCGACCGAAAAAACTCGGTCGGGTTCCGGAACAAAAAAATTCCGAGATGACTCAGCCTTATTCATTAGTACTTTCATGGCACTAATATTTTAACTATAGGTTGCACCAGCGTTATCGCGCAAACGCTCGACTCGATTCTGTACCATGGAAATGGCGGCGGTTAAGACACAAATAAATTGGCTGTCGTAGTCAAAACGTGGAACTTCTAAGTAGCAGATTATTACAAGTCAACCAATCAGATGACGATGATACATGCAGGCATCGTATAAAACAAATAATGAATGATTCAAATTCGTAGAATGGTAAGAATAATTTCATTCGGTGACAGATGGACTGGTCCATTCCACTCTGCGAAATAGTTTTTACCATTCTACTCAAAATCCTTCAATATCTGTACACTATAGGCCTTTTCCCACTAGAGCGCTCATCCCCGGGGCGAACACACCCCGGCGCCACCCCGGGGTGAAAATTTCAACCCTGGTCCCGAGCAGGGTTGAACTAACCCCGGAGATAAGGCGATCTCGGGGGTGGCTCAGGGGTGGCTCGGGGGTGACGGATGGGTGAACATTTCAAGTGGGAATCGTGGCTTATTTTCACCCCCGCGTCACCCCGGGGCCACCCCCGAGATTGGTCAAGTGGGAAAAGGCCTATTGTGGTCTTTTCTCGCCACTCCCTACATTGTACAATGTAGTGTAATTGTACTCACTGGAATGTCATTCTTGCGTAGAACCTCTAGTTTGCTGTGGAAGCGTTTTGCATTTCTCTCATCAAACTTCTTGGCCCGTTTGACATACACACCACCATGCTGCAACAATGACAACAACAACGTCAAATCATTTCATTTTCAGTTCATTATTATCCACACATAAAATATGTTCATAGTTATCGCTTTAGATACAAGTTCATAACAATACATGGAATAATAATGACACAGCACTACATGTTTATAGTCAAGTGCCAGTCATAGATATAGAACTTAAATAACAAGATTGGACGTGCATTCAACACGCGGGTTCTGACTGGGGGCCGCCATTGGTCACGTGAATAGGGCAAAATCATTCAAATAAATTTTTTCTGGATGAAGATCACTTTGTAAGATTGTGAAAACTTTCAACAGTTCAAGGATGAACCGGCAGTGTAAATTGAATGTGTACGAGCAATGCGCTGTCTGATAAAAAGTAATAGTTTGCTCTAAAGTGTTGTACACAAAGTCCCATAGGAGTGATGGGCCGGTGCGTGCGCGGCTGTGTATGCAAGAAACTACTTGTTTGGCCCTATTCACGTGACTTATTAGCGCATCCATGAATGACAAGAAAAGTATGTGCACGTTGAATGGCGCGCGTGAACGTGTGTCCGATCTATTATTTAAGTTCTACATCTATGGTGCCAGTATCTGTTGTGCCTATTAACATCATAAATGGTGCTTATTATTGTCCCTTGTCATTGGGCAAAATCTGACATTCCTGCAACCATCTCAACTCCCTGGGGAATACACAGCCCTGACTGAATGTACTTGATGAAGGCTAATCAAACACAAAGACATCTCTACCCTTTCACAAGATACATCTATAGAGCGTGTTTCCACAGGCCCATCGCTATTAAGCGGTAAGTGGATATCACTAAATATCGCCAAGTCTTTCTAATAAAGCTGCTGTTTCCACAGCCTTCACTATCGCTAGTTGCATGATGTTCATAAGTTATCAACAAAAGACAGCAAGTATCGCCAAAAACCTACTCGGAGTAGGTTGCCGATACCGATGAAAAGGCGATAGCGATGCCGATTAAAAGGCGATAAGGAGTTGATTTCTACAGAAATGAAATGTTGTGTATTAGCGTCAGTATACATGTAGTTGTCTCTGTGGAAACACAATTATAGATGTATCCATTTACTCCTGGGTGAACAAAACCAATATGTCATTACAAAGTGTCTTGCCCAAGGACATAAGCACCACCAGCCAACTCCAAACCACAATCTATGGAATGACCGACTACAAGATCTTAAATAGGACAAACCACTGGGCCACAGTGCTCCTCTACCCAGTACATCTTCACTATTTGCATTCTTTATTCAAATGTTCCCACCAACTTAACCCTAACAGGCATTGAGACCACAATTGACCACGCATGGTTTGCACAGTGGTTAGTTGTGGTCTACAGTCCTCACTAAGGTAGTATATACTATAGCTGTGCATGCCTTCACCTTCCAATTTCTGAAGATATACTTCAAGTACAAATCCTTGCCATAGTGTCACAAAATGCAGTCAGCCATCAACTACATGGTCTTATTATACAGTTTTCGCAATTTGTAAAAAGAAACGTGCCATGCCTTTGCAACACTAACGAAATGGGCCATTCCATGCCATGCAATGTAATGTGTCACACTAAAAAAGCACTTAAGTGACAAGACTGATTTTCATGCTTTATTAAAGTGAATGGACCCAATATACAATGTACAAAAGAATGTGAGTGTACTTACCTCTCCTAAGACGACACCAAAGAGTGGTAGATACTTCAGGCCATCTTTCAAAACAAACCTCACATGGCCCAACATTCCAGCACGTAATGCCATCATACTAGCAATCACCCAGTCCAATGTGGTCTGATGATTACACATGTAGATAGCATTCTCTGCTTGCTTCAATGCATATACATCTCCATACAGTACCACCTGTAATTGGCAAAAGAGCTAACTGTTATGATGTATCAGAGTAAAAGGCAAAGTATTATACAGATCTGTACCAAGGATGCTGCATGTTGGTGTGTACAGTTGTTACTTTCCACCTGTTATTGTAGACAGACAAACTGTCTCCCATTGTATGACCACAGACATGTACAGTGTAATGCCCATAATGTATTACCCAAATGACATATCTACCTCCATGGTAGACCAGCTTAATAGACCTGTTGAATGACATGACCCATATCTCCAACTGGTGATCTCTGATTCTCATCCATCCATCTAGCTTACTGGCTTGTAACTTCAACATGACCAGCTCTCTTAATAGTACCCTTTCCAGACTATATACTCTATGAGTTATCTTGGGGTTTAAGGCAAATCTTAAACCCTGAGATACCCCGGGTTAAAGTAGTTGCTAAGGTATATTCACACTAGGTCTTTTCAGTCCCTATAAATGGCCGTTCCCCCGAGGTTTGGAAACGGGGGAAAAAAATCATTGGCCCTACCCATGACCAGGGTTAAAGATGGAGAATAACGATTAGTAAAAAAATGAAACAAATACAAATCCTCGTTTATGACATATAAGAACTTTCTCATAATATACAATGGGGCTGGTTTTTGTTTATTATTTAGTAATATTGGAAGTAAAATTTGATAACAATTGTAAATTCTGAGGACTATTTACCCAAACTGGCCGTGGGTGGCGCTATTTAAATTTATGTGAATGTGTGACGTAGTCGAGGGGATACGATTCACGAATGAACCCCCTTGGTGCGCGGGAGTTGTATGGGATTTCCAATGAGTTTTGTGTACATGCGGTTTCTGTATGCTAAAACTGTCTGAATCACTGCCCGAATGATCATTACTATCCGATGGGTACATTGATTCTTCATTGATGCTGTATTCCTCCCAAGGACCATCGCCATATATCATTTTCAGCCATTTTACTTTCGAAATTATTGGAGTACATGAGTATTGCGTGTGGGTTTATAATATGTAACACACTGTGTATAAATATTCATAAGGCGTCATAAACTTGAGGAAAACATGAATATTCATGATATGTAAATGAACAACAAACCGGCAAATTCGAGAGAAAATTGCTTATTCTTGGCAAATGCGTAAAAAGTGGCTTAAAATTCACATCAAGAAACTTCAAATAGTGAGGGTTAATGATGTTTACCTTAATTGTAGCTAGGTGAACACAATTTTATGTGAACATCTTATTTTTCGAAATCGTTGGAGTCCAGCTTTATTGACATGAAGGGCAATCTGGGGGTTAAAGGCCTAACCCAAGGGTTATAAAGCATTGTAGTGTGAAACAGAGCAGGGTTACCATCCTGTAGACTTAATAACGCGTTGCATATAATGACGTGTCCCTTTTCACTTCACAGTAACAGGTTTTCTTTGGCATTAGTCATTAGTGTGCTTTAGTCCACACTGGTTAGTGCTGGTTAGTCTCGTACCCAGACCTGACAGATGAAGAGACATATTTAGGTTAATAACTTTACGGTAATTGTGGACAAGTGGTTCCTAAACCTATACCAACAAGTAGGAAAGACAATTGTACTATGAAATATTGGAGAAATGTCTTCAATCTAACTAGTGTTAGGGTTTTAAAGGACTCGGGAACATTTGTAGGCCTACTGTAGAAAGTCAAAAATATCGTTTGGAAGCAGTAAGTTATAAAAACTTGCTTCCCTTTCCTATAACTTTAGTTAGAAGTCTTTTCCGTTTTATTTTTTGAACCACTTGTCCACAATTACCAACTTTAGTTTAGAAGCTGGGTACCAGACTAACTTAAACAAAAAGTCACTTCGGACAAATGGTAGGCCCCTAGGCCCTAACTTCAAGATTGCGTAGGTTGAAAGATTGCGCTCAACATGTCTATCAAGTATCATTGAGTTTTCGGAGGGAAACCCCTAAACTACCATGAAGTGTTTACTTACTTCCACTCCAGTGTAGGTTTCGAAGAAGAATTCTACTAGACGTTGATAAGTGTCATACATACAATCATCAACTGCTCTAGAGAATCGTTCAGGTAACAAACACGACACAATCCTCCATCCACTGTATACAGTGAAATATGGCGGCACACACCCAATCATTACAGCCGCTGGTACCACAAACTTCATGGAATTCAGATGGGTTATTACACTCAACATGTTTCCCTAGATCTCAAGAGTTTACTTCAATATAAAATGATGATTGAGGAGGTTTATGGGAACTTTTTAGCCACTTTTTACTTAGCTTGCAAGCCGAAGTACATGTGCTTTCTGACCGCCGTGCACGACACGAACAACACGTGAAGCTTAAATCCAAAGTGCGCCCTCAATTGACAATCGCAGGCAAGGTTACAAGCAGTTGAGTATTAAAAAGGTCGACTTTCCGAATCTTGACGCAAAGGCCTTATCGATGATTGAAAATGAAAATTAATAACAAGAACCCCCCCCCCCCCCCACACACACACACACACACACACACCCACACACACATACTCTAAAAATAAAAAATAGCAATAAATAAATTAATAAAAGTAACTATTAGGCATAAAATATCATCTTCCATCAATGTCATCTCATTTTCAGACCAAGGCCAGGGCCTTTCTCACCTGTCTCGGTGATCCATGCTGAAAATATAGATTGTGGTTTTTCATTGATGCATAAGCTCTGTTTTCTTTTTCAAACCAGAGCATAGGTGTCGATTTCTTTTCATGTTGAGGGGGGATTGGTGATTTTGCGTCCAAGGCTATGTGAGGGAGCGAAGCGACCGGGGAATTTGTGGGAGGGGGAAGCTCCTTCCCAAACCAGGGACATTTATAGAAAAACAGAGTTGGAAAATCTAATTTTAGAGCATTTAAAAACGATATTCAGACGAATTAAACTTAGTATAAATTCACTGCGAAAGCACACACACACATAAAAATTGTCTTTCTACATTCCAAGCATGCTATTTTTCATTATTCTGTTGGTACTTCAGATATTTTGTCGGTATAAAAGAACAATCAACCTGGTTTTTTTGTGTTTTTTTTGGGGGGGGAGTGATAATACACGCCCCCACCTCAAATATTGGGGGTATCGACACCCAAGGAATTCCGAACCACAGTCAAAAGCCTCTATCTACCGGAGACGGAGCCGAGCTTTAAGAAAAGGCCCTAAGATTGGAATACCAGAATAATGGCAGAAATAATAAGGGTCAACTGAACAAAAACCCACTGATAGCTGTGATGCTAGATGACTACAAAAGAACCAGCAGCGTTGGGAACATGATTTATGAGGCAGAATGTGACAATTCGAGCTCTCCATCCCCTTTGCCACATAACAAAACCATCATTGTCATCAAAACTCATCATGTCTCATGATGATGAATAGGGCAGGCTAGTCGAAACTTTGAGACCTTACGGGAAATGCAAACGAAATAGAAGTGCGAAAGTACCCCCATGATGGTGTTTCCGCAAACCAATCCACAAAACCACCATTGAAAAAAATGATTATGTCCACCTTAGCTTACAAACTTTCCATTATGTTTGATTCCCCAGAGTAATGTCAGTTATAGGCAGTCGTCATAATCGCGGCGTTTTCACGAGGAGACCAATTTGGCCAAAATCAATATTTGTTCGATTTTGTTTTACCCCATAATCAATTCAGGGTATTGTATAGTTGTATACGGACATTTACGTATCATTTACCAATGGAGAGATCAAATAGCCTTTTCGAATAATAGCGGACACACAATAGGAGTTTGTTTGGCGCTGTTTGAAGTGGGTATTTTGAGTTAAACACAAAGGATTTTACCCAAACCAAACTGCGCCCTCCTAAGTTGTGTCCGTCCGCAATACGTCTAAAAGGCTAAGCGATGCCCGAAATTGGGATGATATTCGTGCAGCATGCATCAAGATCAATGTCAAGATCACGGGTCAAGATCAAGGTCGTTTGCATAACATTTCTGAGAGCCACGGGGAAAGAAAGAAACTGCCGAACAGGCAGAAGCCTTATACACTGAAATGGAAGTGAATAATTATTCATTGTTTGTATTCGATCGAGTTCAATTTACCGGGCCATGCATGTAAACAAATAACAAGACAAAAGTAACAGTAAAATAAACAAATGTTGATAAAAGTTGAAAATATCCGTGGGAAGTTTTGAAAAGGGAAAGAGAAACAGACGTTTCATTCCTGTCCCACTTAACTGTAACATGAATACCCACTTGCCCCATATGCCCAAAGGCATCGTGAAAGTCGCGTGCTTTAACATTTTATGAATGTTTAAACGCCCATTAAATTGAATCAATAGCATTTGAAGACTGTTATTTGAAGTTACGTAAACTATCGTGTAAAATTGCAAGTTATACAGGAAGGCACAGCCGATCCCCGGCCACTTGTTTGCCGGGCTGCCTCACTGTAGACTGAGGTGGGTTTATACCACGGACCCATTAAACAGATAGCTCCATGTTTATACAGACATCATGGTCACACGTTACAAATTAATTAGACCATGGAGTAAGGAAAGACCACTGACTTGTGCACAAGACAAGGTGGCCCGATAATCATTATGTACGATAAGTTACATCAAATGTCAGAATGTCACAGCTATAGCTGACAAGTTCATCTTTTTTTTTCTTCGTCAAATCACCATGGGTATTTCGTGTATATTTTTGGTCAACCCTGGCCTGCCGTACGTACACGTGATTAGAATTTGTTACATTTTTGTGTGCACTTGTTGATTCCTCTCTGGACCATTTGCCGTCGACAGTTCATTATTATTGATTTATTATTTACAGTGTATACGATATAATTTTAAATCCAATATAATTGGCCGATGAAAATAATGATTCCATCCAGGATTTACGTGCATTAATAAAAATGATAGGACCCCGTCAACATCGGTCCCCCTTTGGCCTGAGGCTCGGTTGGACAACCAAATTTCAAAGGGCCTATAATATTTTAATATAGGTTTTCCCGGTCATTTTCGGCAAATTAATGAGCGGTCAATTTCATTTTCACCGTCATTCGTGTTGACGCGATTTTGCCTGTTCGGTTGAAACCGTCATTCGATTTCACTTTGATGCATCCGAATGACGCAGCGTTTAAATTGTCCGCTCATTTGCCGAAAATGACCGGGAAAACCTACAAAATACACACAAAAAATAATTACACCGCCGCGCCGCGGACCACCGTTGAGGTAAGGATGGAGTGCCGCTGGGTGCACCACACTAAATAGCTCAAAAATCAATGCGCCGAGCTGATTATCATAATGTGTGTACCCTGATTTTTTTTTTTAAATATGCAATTTGGGGGGTCGTGCAATTAATATATTGTGTAATTTTGACTGGTTATGACAACCTGGGGGTTCAGTGCTTCAGCCTGTTGTGGAGACTTGAGATATTTTGGTTTAAAATCCGGTCCTACATTGTCTTGAACGTGGAGGGTTGCTTCATGAAAACTCGTAGCAAGTCGGTTACGGAAGAAGGACATTTCGGGGGTGTTTTTTTCTTGGGGCAATTAGCAAAAAATCCATTCGGTTACCCAACCAAAAATTGAAAAGAATTGGGTAGATGAGAGTTCACACTACCATTTACACTATTGCACCAACAACTGAGAAACTTCTGGATGGGTTTTGTTGAACTGTGAAGTTGAGGGATTTTACACTAAGGTCAATGGGACACTATTTAGTGTGGTGCACCCCGCTGAGCGTTAAGTAAGCCGCTGCTCAACCGCGTGCGCCGATAGGGCGGCCCGACGGTGGCTTGCACGTTTTTTTTTTTTTAAAGCAACGTCACAAAAGCCGGGTTTATATTTGTCAGATTATTTGTGGGGGTGCTGTGGCCTAGTGGTCTGGCATGTTGAACTCAATGTCTTGTGGTCAAAGTACAGATTGTGGGTTCGAATCCAGCCATGGGTTAATGGTGCTTGCGTCTGTAACCTGGAAAAATGACACATGGGGAACTCGCACTAAAAATAACTGATTAAACCCGGGAACGATGAAGAAGAGCCGCTGGATATTCCAAACACAGAGAGAAATCAAATTTATCCTTAAAACAAAAATATTTATTCCAAATTCCTTCAATACAAAAAAAAATAATACTTTACCAGAAAGTTTAAGACCGAAATTCAATGCGTGGGACTACCGAAAACAAACCAGAATTGAATAATGAACCAAATGTTAAAGACCAACCTTTCTTAAACTATAGACCTTTGACTTTTAACTCCTGGAAATGATTAACCAGCCAAAATACGACCAAACCAAAACAAACCAAATCACAGTAATTAAGACACAATCAAACACAGTAACTAAAACACAGAAACTAAAACACAGTACTTGGGAATACAATAAAGTCACTACAATCTGAAATAAGCACCTGTAGAGAAGAAATACAAAAACAAAGAAAATCATGAGTAAATATAGAATACATGGAAATCAAGGAACAGAGAAAACAATGAAATACAGTGCTTAACCATATCATATGGTGAATCCTTCTTAAACCACACAGTCTTTACCATAAGAGTCCAGTCACTGTACAGTGTAACCCAGAACAATCAACTTGGAAGTGAATATCTAATGAGCCCATTCTCTTAGATTACAATTCATAGACTAAACCAAGTCACTTCACAGTTTATAAGCCTACACAGTAACACACAGACCTTTAACACATTAATCCATAAGTTCACAAAATAAACGATGTGGAGCAAAGAAAGACTAGTCCAAGTCTAAACTCTATCTATCCTGGAATACAGAACCAAATCCCTCATATTAATTCCGCATGACTTAACACTAGACTCGCACCAGGTCTAAAACGATAACAATCAAGATAACACTGTAGCAAACAAGTGGTCAATGCAAGTTAACACATATTACCTGCATAGCAAGATAACTACATAAACTAAGACTGAGTCAAGTCTAATAACTCTAAAGAAACAGCTGGCAACCAACTTAACCAGAAGAAATGTCTCCATGACCCTAGGCAAAATTACTCTGGCCTACCAGTAACACAATGATGGGAAAAACCACTAAACCATCTAAAACTTAAAACAAAGCTTAAAACATACTGGACAATGCAAGAATTCTCAGCCAAAAGAATGAATATAAAATGATAATCACTCAATCTTTAAAACAGAATACAGTCATAAAGAAAATAAAGACACTAGACTAAAAAGTCAATAATACTCTTAAAACAAAGAAATCTTCAATGAACTATCCAAATGCACATCAAGCCTAGAACATAACCTCAAAACATAATCCAAAATCACAAAACTAAAGCAAAGTGACTGGATGCTAAAAATACGACATAACTAAACAACAAAATAATTGTAAATTCAGCCAAGAAGTTAGAACTGTAGACCAACTTAAAACAAAGCAAAATCAAACAATCCACCTGTAACTTAACTACAGTTAAGTGTCTAAGCTCAAAATTCACTTCCTATCCCTTTCTGCTAATAATTAATCTTCTTTCTTAAATCAAATACAATGTGATTTTCTCACTTACCAAGTCCACAGTGCAGACCAACTTATGGAGCAATGTAAATATGTGTGTGTCCACTCTGCTACCAGTCTGCTGTCTAGTGAGAGCTATCTTGGAGTTCAACCTCTGGGCTTGACCACTCAGTAGGGGGCCTATGCTAATTAGGGGAACTCTCCTTAAGCATGAATCGGGTCCATTGGTTAAAACTTGAAACAATTAAACTGGGGAAGCCACTTCTATACTTAAACAGGGATTCACATATATGTACATGTAATACTTGTTAAACTTTCCCTCCTACACTCGCCACAACTTTGAAAACATTGTTGTCCTCAACAATGAGAGTATGGACGTACAATTCAAGCTCGACTACTGCCAATCTCCAAAACGATCTGGGGGTTTAATTGGTCTACGTGAACGGTATACTGGTCGCTCTTCCTCTGACGAAGAATATCCTGCACTGCTGTCTGTTACCCTGGATCGTGCAGGACCTCGGAAAGATGCACACCTCCTTGACGAAGCTGCCAGGCCGTCTGAGGAGTCTCCAACTTCCTCCAGCGAATTCGTCTCAAGCTGGTCTGCATCCTCTGATGAGTTGTGGTCCATCTCGGGATCCCTGAAGCCATCAGATGGTACGATTACAGGTGCTGCCACGTCACTTACATCTTCTCCAGAAGTTGACGCTTCTGAGGGAGTCACATCGAATGGACACAACATCAGCATGTTGCGGTGCAGTGTTCTCACTGTGGAGGTACCAACTCTCTTCACAACATAAGATGGAATGCCCTGCAATTTCTGTACCACCATGTATGGAACAGCCTCCCATCGATCCTTCAACTTGGACTTCCCTCGCACTGACTTGTTGGCCACAAGAACTCTGTCTCCTGGTTGTAGGACACTCGCACGCACCTTCTTGTCATACCCAGCTTTCTGCTTGGCCCTTGACTTCTCTGCCGTCATCTGCACCTTGAGATAGACCTTGCGCATATGCTGCCTGAGTTGCTTGATGTAGGTCGAGGGGTCAGAACTTGGTGTAGTCCGTTCATCTGGACTTGCTGCCTCTGGAATGAGCAAGTCAACTGGTACCTTCGGTTTCCTCATGAACATGAGATGGAACGGGGAGTGTCCTGTTGACTCATGTCTGCTGCAGTTGTATGCATGTGTGAGGGCACCTACATGCATTGCCCAATTGGCCTTCTCACTCGGTGCCAGGGTTCCCAGCATAGACAGCAGAGTGCGATTGAATCTCTCGGTCATACCATTCCCCTGGGGATGGTAGGGTGTGGTCCTCGTCTTCTTCACACCGAGCAAGCCACACAACTCCTTGATGACGGACGATTCAAAACACTTCCCTTGGTCAGAATGCAACCTCTCCGGAATTCCATAATGGACCACAAACTTCTCCCACAAAACTCGCGCTACCGTCGTCGCCTTTTCATCCTTTGTGGGGTAGGCCTGTGCGTAGCGACTAAAATGGTCTGTGACCACCAGGATGTGTTCACACCCTCCCTTCGACCTCTCCAGGGACAGGAAGTCGATGCACACAAGTTCCATGGGGCGAGTTGTCCGGATGCTCTCCAGTGTGGCATATTTCTTCGTATCCGGCGTCTTCCTTAAAGTGCATCTCTTACACTTTTTGATGTAAGCCTTGACTTCGGAATACATACCAGGCCAGAAATATCTCTCCTTGGCATGCTGGAGAACCTTATCAAAGCCAAGGTGCCCCATGGAGTCATGGATGTGGTTGAGGACCTGAGTCCTCATCACCTTCGGCAAGACAAGGAGATACTTTTTCCCTTTTCCATCGTCGCCATCTTGTTGGAAGACAAGGAGACCATCCTTCACAGCCAGACTGTCCCAGGCGTTGAGCAGGTTCCGGACTACTTTGGTTTCCCTCGACATCTGTCTGCGGCTTGGCCTTGTCTGTCTCGACAACTTCAACTCGATCACGTGGCGAATGGCAGGATCGCTCTGTTGGGTTTTCAGCAAGCCTGCACCAGTAGATGGTGTACAGGGTGTGCCAAAGGCGTCATTTTCTGCAGAAGGATTATGCAGCACATCAGGGGAGTCCTCAGAGGAGCATGCTTCATCAGGAATAACACTGCTTGTCGGTGGTCCGTCTGAACTGGTAGGCCAGGGCGTGTCACTTGACCTGGCTATAATCTGGTGCATTTCCTCATCTTGTCCGGATATGGGATGCTGCTCGAGATTAGCACCGTTCCTCTCATCGCTGTTGAGGTCAGCTGCAGGAGTTGGTTTGGCCTGACTTCGTACCTCCGTGGTACACTTCTGGCCCATCCTCTCTTCTGTGGCATCCAGGATCTTGGACACTTCCACCCGTTGAATCCGAGACAAGGAATCAGCATTTGCATTGGACTTCCCTGGCCTGTAGAGAATATCAACATCGAAGACAGCCAGGTCGCTTACCCAGCGTTGACCTGTGGCATCAAGCTTGGCCTTCTCCAACACGTAGGTCAGTGGGTTATTGTCGGTCACCACTGTCACCCGGTTCCCATACAGGTAGTCCCTAAACTTGGTAGTGACAGCCCAATGAAGTGCTTTAAACTCCAGCTTATGAGCTGGGTACCTCGCTTCAGATGTAGTAAGGGTGCGGCTTGCATATGCAATAACCCTTTCCTTCCCATCCTGCTCCTGAGACAGTACCGCTCCCAAGCCTTCGCCAGACGCATCAGTCATCACTGTGAATGGGAGACCGTAATCTGCATACGCCAAGATGGGTGCCGTCATCATCTTTTCTTTGAGAGACTCGAACGCTGCTTGGGATTCCTCACTCCAGACGAATGGGGTATCTTTGACTCCCCTCTTCCCACCGATGAGGCTGAGTAGTGGTGATGCTATCTTTGAGTAGTTCTGAATGAAGCGCCTGTAATATCCGGTGAACCCCAGAAAACTGCGGACCTGCTTCTTGGACTGTGGGACAGGCCACTCCTTCACTGCATCCACCTTCCCTGGGTCTGTGGAGATACCTTCTCTCGACACAACATGCCCAAGGTATGAGACTCTTTCCTGGAACAGGTGACACTTCGAGGGTTTCAACTTGAGCCCATGTTCCTGTAGACGGCTGAACACTGTCTGCAGTCTTTGGACGTGCTCCTCAAATGTCGAGCTGAACACCACGATGTCATCTAGGTACAGGAGGACGTTAGTGAAGTTCAAGTCACCAAATATAGTTGTCATCAGTCGCTGGAACGTTGCGGGGGCATTCATCAGTCCAAACGGCATCCTGGTGAATTCGAACAGCCCAACCGGTGAAGTGAATGCTGTCTTCGGTTGATCCTTCTCTGCTACCTTTACTTGGAGATACCCTGAAGTTAGATCTAGGCATGAGAAGAACTTAGCTGAACCAAGCGCATCGAGTGACTCTTCAATTCGTGGAAGTGGGTACGCATCTCTGACCGTCTTTGAATTCAGCTTCCGGTAGTCGACACACATCCGTATGGACCCGTCCTTCTTCCTTACGACCACGATGGGGGACGCGTAGGGACTGGTACTAGGCTTAATTATACCCGCATCCTTCAGGCCAGTGATGTGCTCTCTTACTTCTTGAAACTGGTTCGCAGGCAGTCGTCTATATGGTTGTCTGAATGGCAGCGGGTCAACTAGCGGTATTTCATGTGCAATCGTGGTTGTGGACCCAACATCGAGGGAGCTGGTTGAAAATACGTCTCGGTTCTCAACCAGAAGTCTCTCCACGGCCTCTCGTTCGGGTTGTGACAACACGGCATCACCTAAATCAACCTCTGGCATATTCTGCACACCATCTGCTTCTTGAACATTTATCATCACATGCTCCTTAGGGTAAGTGGGTTCCACACAGACTTCCTGTGCACATGACAAGGTAGCCACCCTCATGTTTCGCCTAAGAGTTACCATGTGGTCATATGCGTTGTGTAATGGAACAGGAACCCTGGAGCCTCGGACCTCCACCAGCATCCTCTCTAACAACAGGCCATAAGTACGAGCACCTTCCACCAATGCAGTTACATTCCTCCCATGGGTACATCTGGGGGTCTTAGCTGAGACTGTGACTGCTGCACCAGGTTTAATGTGTAACGGTCGTCTCCCTGCATACCTCAGAAACCCAATGTTTCCGGTGTCTCCTGCAAGATCCGCCCCATCATCGTTGACAACTTGAAAGGCCTGGAACCAAGTCTCCGACATCAAATGGCTCTTACTCATGAAGTGCTTTCCATGCTTCACTTTCAAGCGGTCTCGACACGCACGGATCACATTCGTTCCAATGAGAACTGGAGTCCGCTGACGAAATGTTGTCTCTGGGACAACCAAGGCCGGCACCTTGTCGATCTGTTGCCCATTAGCCTCAACCTGAATCATCACGACTCCAAAATGTTGTACGGGTTGCCCACCAGCGCCGCTTATGGAAACATCAGAGGTGAGGAATTTTTCTCTTCTCAGACTGGGGTGCTGTCCGATGAACTTGTCGGTGACAGTCGTCACTTGGGATCCGGTGTCTATCAGTGCTGTGCAGGGAACTCCTGATACTCTAATATCTGCTGTATTGACTGGTCCAGCCAAGGGTAGTTGGGGTGTCTCTTGGATAATTGTAGAAGCATTCTGGTTGCTAGGGCATTCTTTAAAAGAACCCGCAGACAGCCCTATGTCCACAGGTCGGTCTAGTTTCCCTGATGCGGTCGGGTGGTCGTCTGGGGTGTCTGGGTAGTGCCGGCAGGTGGTCGAGCTGTGACTTCCATCTGTTGCGTCTGCTGGCGTCTGGGTTGTGGGCAGTTTCGTGCCAGATGCTCCATGCCTCCACAGTTGAAACAGCCAGTAAAGTGATTGCTGCTCCGGTTAGGGTGGCTGATCTGCCGGTTCTGTCGAGGTACCTGGGGTTGGAACTTGGAATACAGC
The DNA here is from genome assembly GCA_963971285.1 of Astropecten irregularis. Lineage (NCBI taxonomy): Eukaryota > Metazoa > Echinodermata > Asteroidea > Paxillosida > Astropectinidae > Astropecten > Astropecten irregularis. The sequence continues at coordinate 16,167,968 of OZ020258.1, read as the reverse complement.
CCCCTCCAGCTGCATTAGGCGATGGCCGAACTGCTGCTGCTCTTGTAGGACATGCTGCAGTATGTCCCTCTGCTCTCGGTGCATTGCTGTCATCTCCTCGAGTTGTCTGGTCATTATCTGTTGAAGGGACTGGGTTTCAACCTCGGTGGGCTTGGACGTAGCGTTTGAATCCATCTTCTGGGGAGAGGGGGTGTGTCCTGACTGGTGGTTAGGGAGGGGGCTGACTACTGCATCCATCGTGTAATAAGGCCGTTCCTCCACCTCCTCTGCTCTCACGGTTCTGTTAGCATGGTGTCGCCTCTCCTCTGCAATTATCCTCAGCTCCGCCCTGAGGTCCTTGAAGAGCATCTTCCTCGGCTGCATAGGGGCGAGTCTCTGTCTGACCCTCTCGTCTCTCAACCCGGCCATGAACTGCGTAGACAATAGAGTGTCTCGGTTGTCTCCAAATAGGCTTTGATAGCCTCTACGATGGCCCTGGTCTTCAATGTGTCTCAGAAGACTCTCAAGCCCGACTGCATACGAGCCTGGCGACTCTCCAGGCTTCTGCTCTCGCGAGTAGAAGCGCGTCATCGGCGAAGTTACAGAACTCTCGTCACCGAACTCCTCCAGCAGCTCCTCGAACGCCTCCTCAGCTGTCACATCAAGGAGCGCCCTACTCTCAAGGTTCAGGAGCACATCCCTGGCTCTGCCGCTGGTGTTCCTAACCACTTCCTGCAACTTCACTGCATCTGATGTGCTCCCCTTCGCCTGTAACATGAACCTCATGTCACGGACCCAGTCTTCCACTCGGATGTGTTTCCCGCCGCCTGAGAATGTTGGGACCCCCTTCAGTTGGTGTGTTGTGATGGTCCTGGGACTTGATGCGGTATTGGCTGCATCCGGAGCTGCTGCAGGCAGGGGGTCAAACCCGCACATCTCAAGAGGGGTAGGATGTCGTCGTAATGGAGGGGTGGGTACATCCTGGCATACTGGTGTTGACATCCTGGTGTAAGGTGGCAGCTGAGGTGGTGTGTTGATCACCGGGCTTGGATATACCGGAAGTCGCAATGCAGGGTTGGGTACATCCTTGCATAGTGGTGATGACATCCTGCTGTAAGGTGTCAGCTGAGGTGGTGTGTTGAGCACCATAGGTGAACGTAGCTGTGGACTTGGAGCCGCCTCCATCATGCAACAACAATGATCATAAACCCAAGTACTGTGTTGACATACAAACAACTATGACCGCCTTTAACCTGCCTTAAACTGAAATATCTAGCTAAGTTCAAAATTAGAACAGACTTCCTACCCGGATTCTCCACCAAAAAGAAAAGAGAGGGAAAAAATGTAACCTGGAAAAATGACACATGGGGAACTCGCACTAAAAATAACTGATTAAACCCGGGAACGATGAAGAAGAGCCGCTGGATATTCCAAACACAGAGAGAAATCAAATTTATCCTTAAAACAAAAATATTTATTCCAAATTCCTTCAATACAAAAAAAAATAATACTTTACCAGAAAGTTTAAGACCGAAATTCAATGCGTGGGACTACCGAAAACAAACCAGAATTGAATAATGAACCAAATGTTAAAGACCAACCTTTCTTAAACTATAGACCTTTGACTTTTAACTCCTGGAAATGATTAACCAGCCAAAATACGACCAAACCAAAACAAACCAAATCACAGTAATTAAGACACAATCAAACACAGTAACTAAAACACAGAAACTAAAACACAGTACTTGGGAATACAATAAAGTCACTACAATCTGAAATAAGCACCTGTAGAGAAGAAATACAAAAACAAAGAAAATCATGAGTAAATATAGAATACATGGAAATCAAGGAACAGAGAAAACAATGAAATACAGTGCTTAACCATATCATATGGTGAATCCTTCTTAAACCACACAGTCTTTACCATAAGAGTCCAGTCACTGTACAGTGTAACCCAGAACAATCAACTTGGAAGTGAATATCTAATGAGCCCATTCTCTTAGATTACAATTCATAGACTAAACCAAGTCACTTCACAGTTTATAAGCCTACACAGTAACACACAGACCTTTAACACATTAATCCATAAGTTCACAAAATAAACGATGTGGAGCAAAGAAAGACTAGTCCAAGTCTAAACTCTATCTATCCTGGAATACAGAACCAAATCCCTCATATTAATTCCGCATGACTTAACACTAGACTCGCACCAGGTCTAAAACAATAACAATCAAGATAACACTGTAGCAAACAAGTGGTCAATGCAAGTTAACACATATTACCTGCATAGCAAGATAACTACATAAACTAAGACTGAGTCAAGTCTAATAACTCTAAAGAAACAGCTGGCAACCAACTTAACCAGAAGAAATGTCTCCATGACCCTAGGCAAAATTACTCTGGCCTACCAGTAACACAATGATGGGAAAAACCACTAAACCATCTAAAACTTAAAACAAAGCTTAAAACATACTGGACAATGCAAGAATTCTCAGCCAAAAGAATGAATATAAAATGATAATCACTCAATCTTTAAAACAGAATACAGTCATAAAGAAAATAAAGACACTAGACTAAAAAGTCAATAATACTCTTAAAACAAAGAAATCTTCAATGAACTATCCAAATGCACATCAAGCCTAGAACATAACCTCAAAACATAATCCAAAATCACAAAACTAAAGCAAAGTGACTGGATGCTAAAAATACGACATAACTAAACAACAAAATAATTGTAAATTCAGCCAAGAAGTTAGAACTGTAGACCAACTTAAAACAAAGCAAAATCAAACAATCCACCTGTAACTTAACTACAGTTAAGTGTCTAAGCTCAAAATTCACTTCCTATCCCTTTCTGCTAATAATTAATCTTCTTTCTTAAATCAAATACAATGTGATTTTCTCACTTACCAAGTCCACAGTGCAGACCAACTTATGGAGCAATGTAAATATGTGTGTGTCCACCCTGCTACCAGTCTGCTGTCTAGTGAGAGCTATCTTGGAGTTCAACCTCTGGGCTTGACCACTCAGTAGGGGGCCTATGCTAATTAGGGGAACTCTCCTTAAGCATGAATCGGGTCCATTGGTTAAAACTTGAAACAATTAAACTGGGGAAGCCACTTCTATACTTAAACAGGGATTCACATATATGTACATGTAATACTTGTTAAACTTTCCCTCCTACACGTCCTTGGGCAAGACGCTTTGTCACATATTGCTCCTCTTCAATTCACCAAGATGTAAATGGGTACCTGCGAAAGCTAGGTATAGAGATGGCTTTGTGGTTTGATTAGCCTCTGTGCCCTGAACACGGCAGCCTGTGTACTCCCCAGGGAGTTGAGATGGTTTCAGGAATGTGGCCCGATGACCAGGGGCCCAGGGGGTAGTAATTAATTTGCGCCATGAACGTCATGCTTGGCTGATACCGGCGCATTAGTGTCCATTATTATTTAGGTTTACCCGGCCAATTTCAGCAAAGAAGCATTCATTTTATCACGGGATTCAATCAAGTTCGTTCGTCTACATGGGCATTCGAAATTAAAACTAAGTCGTTCAATTTCGTTATTGAAGCATTCTTTCCACGAAACCGGTCTTTCAAATTCAGATCGTCCTTTCGTGCATTCAAATTCGTCAAAGGTCTTAAACGGAGATCTGACAAGCATTCAACTTCGTGAATAAGCATTCATTTAATGTACATTAAAATTAAAATTAAAATCTACATGGCAAGATGCCTTGCACGTCAGGAAATTGAACTGAAAGTATATATCATGAAGACCAACTCTGTTTCACAAGAAATGAATCACCGATGACTAGATTTATCCACGTTTCAACCAGTGGCGGTTCTACGGCCGTGGGAGGAGATGGGGTGTCTTGGGGGGTCTCCCCCCCCCCACTTCCCCCAAAAATGGAGTAGAAAAAAGGCCGACATACTGGCTCTTTTCAGTAATGTTATTACGTGCCAATTACATGAAAAACATGTTGTGTACCCTATAGTGCATGTTTTTCTACTCCTAGTCCCCCAAAATAGGTAGCTTTTCTAGCCAGCCCCCCCCCCCCAAAAAAATGGCTCTTCTACCCCCCCCCCCCCAAAAAAAAAAAAAAAAAAAAAATTAGAACCGCGCCTGACTGACATCTAAATCGAACATTAATTTTAAAGTGGTAATTGAACTGTCTGAAAACAAAAAAGAAAAGACGCGCAGACAAAATACCGTGCTCGCGTCCCTGGCTTTTAATTTGATTGCTCCAATCGTCAAAAGACAGAAAAGATCTTAGTTTTGAATGGTGGATGTGTGGTCTTGAATGCCTGTAAACGAACTTAACGCAGCAAAGTGAACATGAATGACAAATCATGAAATGCACGAACACGAAATAGATTGTGATAATGAGGAAAAAGTTGAGTTTGCATAGAGTTGAAAAATCTGTCCGCATCTGAATCGTTTTTACGACTGGACGTTTTTTTGCTGAATTTGGCCGGGAAAACCTATATTATTATTATTATATAACAACAATTTTGAATCAACGTTTTACGACATAAAAGCAACTGCGTCACAAAAACGGCCTTAAATCAACAAATTGAATCATTGGGGTTTTTTCGACTTAGAAACAACGCCATAAAAATGGGCTTATTTGTCTGAAAACCAACGTTGAATGAACGTCTTTTTTCGACATAAAAGCGACGTCACATAAACGGCGTTGAATCAACGTCGTGTTAATGTTGATCGACGTCACAACGTCATATCAACCTGTTTACGACGTCATATCGACGTCGTGTGCCGGCTGGGTAGCAGGTGGTCTACAAAAAAGAAAAATCAACAACAGACATTTCGATTTCTCGTGTTTCATGATGAACATTCCTAATTAACAAACAATGGACCTACAATGGGAGACTTTTGAGAACCAGTCTTCAAGTCAACAGCGCACGCTCACGCACAACAGCGCAGGCGCAAAACAACGCGCGCATGCTCACAATTCCTTGCTCGTGCACTGTTGACTTGAAAACCGGTTCTCAAAAGTCTCCCATTCTTATGCACATACCTGTATTGTAATTTCCTGCTGTTAATGTTGTTTTGTTTATTTGGTTTGGTTGGTTAATCTTCTTAAATCTCATAAAACCCAATCATATGACTACATCATCGTTGAAACTTGCACCCTGTAAGATAAAACGGTTATTGTTTTATCATGGAGGCGAAGCCAGTATATCGAGTTACACTAACACATGAACGCGATACCATGCAGTGCTGTTTTAAACTTAAATACCCTGTATCCATTATAATCTTAACTGGCTGATAACAGCATGACACCGTGATAATAAATTATTGTCTCATTCTGGGTTTACGAGATGTTTTGGAAGTACCCTGCCTCTTATGATGTATATAGGCCTAGTCAACTTATTACATTATGAGAAAATTTACCTATAGGAGAACATTGTAAGGGCTTAGAAATTAGGCCTAGTGTAAAATAACTCAAATCAGCTCATAAATGTGTGCATTTATACGGACAACATAACGATATAGTAAAACCTGGAAGATTGTTTTAAGTGGAAATAGATTTGACATAATTATTACTTTTGCAAGCTCGCATGTCAAAGAAATGATAAAGAAAATTAAGGTAGCACTTAAAGACTAACTAGGAGAAAAACTACATAAGCTTTCGTAGTAACAACTACTTCATCAGATGTAATGAAGTGGAGCATGTCAAACAAAGGAAAGGTCAGAAACATTCACATACAATCTGAACATTTGTGTTATTGAAAAGTACGAGCCTGCGAATCGAGATGGTCCTATCAGCTTGGTTGTGTACGTATATACTTGAGAATTTGGCCATCCCACCGTATCATGCCACGCCATGGCATGCCATCCCAACCCAGCCCATGCTACCCTATCCCATCCGGCATGCCATGCCATGTCATCCAATCCCATCTCATCCCACGCCATCCAATCCCACCACATCCCATGCTATTCCATCAAACCCCATCCGGCATGGCATGCCATCTAATCCCATCCTATGGCCAAAGCCATCATGCCATGCCATGCCATGCCCCATCCCACCCCATCCCATCCCACCCCACCCCATCCGGCATGTCATCTCATCCCACCCCGTCCCTTTCCATCCCATCTCATGTCATCTGTGTCATGCCATGCCATGCCATGCTATGCTATGCCATGCCATGCTATGTCATGCTGTGCTATGCCATGCGCCCCATCCCATCTCATCCCACACCGTCCCTTTCCATCCCATCTCATGTCATCTGTGTCATGCCATGCCATGCCATGCTATGTCATGCTGTGCTATGCCATGCCCCATCCCATCTCATCCCACACCGTCCCTTTCCATCCCATCTCATGTCATCTGTGTCATGCCATGCCATGCCATGCTATGTCATGCTGTGCTATGCCATGCCTCATCCCATCTCATCCCACACCGTCCCTTTCCATCCCATCTCATGTCATCTGTGTCATGTCATGCCATGCCATGCCATGCCATGCCATGCCATGCCATGCCATGCTATGTCATGCTGTGCTATGCCATGCCCCATCCCATCTCATCCCACACCGTCTCTTTCCATCACATCCCACGCCATCCGTGTCATGCCATGCAATGCCATGCCATGCCATGTCATCCCATGGCATCCCATGCCATGCCATGCCATTCCGTGCCATGACATGTCATCACATTTCATGCCATACCATGCCATGCAATCCCATGCCACGCCACGCAATGCCATGCCATCCCATCTCATCCCATCCCATTCCATTCCATTCCATTCCATGCCATGCCATCCCATGCCATCCCATGCCATCCCATCCCATTCCATGCCATGCCATGCCATGCCATCTCATCTCATCCCATTCCATTCCATGCCATACCATGCCATGCCATCCCATTCCATGCCATGCCAACTCATCCCATTCCATGCCACCCATCCCATGTCATGCCATCATCTCATCCCATCCCATCCCACCCCATGCCATCCCATCCCATCCCATGCCATCCCATCTCATCTCATCCCATCCCATCCCATGCCATCCCATCTCATCCCATCCCATTCCATTCCATTCCATTCCATGCCATGCCATCCCATGCCATCCCATGCCATCCCATCCCATTCCATGCCATGCCATGCCATCTCATCTCATCCATTCCATGCCATACCATGCCATGCCATCCCATTCCATGCCATGCCAACTCATCCCATTCCATGCCACCCATCCCATGTCATGCCATCATCTCATCCCATCCCATCCCATCCCATCCCATCCCATCCCACCCCACCCCATCCCATGCCATCCCATCCCATGCCATCCCATGCCATCCCATGCCATCCCATCCCATCCCATGCCATCCCATGCCATCCCATCTCATCCCATCCCATCCCATGCCATCCCATGCCATCCCATGCCATCCCATGCCATCCCATGCCATCCCATGCCATCCCATCTCATCCCATCCCATCCCATGCCATCCCATGCCATGCCATCCAATCCCATCCCATCCCAGCCCATCCCATGCCATCCCAGCCCATCCCAGCCCAGCCCAGCCCATCCCAGCCCATCCCATCCCATCCCATCCCATCCCATCCCATCCCATCCCATCCCATCCCATCCCATCCCATCCCATCCCATCCCATCCCATCCCATCCCATCCCATCCCATGCCATCCCATCCCATCCCGATCCTTTTCTTGTCTAGATAATATATCAACCCAGAGAGAGACTTCTGCCTGAAATAAAACCGTATTTGACCACGACTCGTCTGCCACAGAGGAGAACTGAATGGAAACTAATATGACAGAAAGAGTCGACTTGGCTAACGGAGTCAAACGGATCATCCACACCGCTATTCATTCTTCAAACGTATTAGCTTAATCCGCCAGTCATTAATCCACGCGCTGATTAATGAATCATATACAGAGGCTAGTGGATAAGAGATTTATACGCACTCCATCCGCATTGTTAGGTCTTACTGCTGCTCCGGAAGAGCAACATGTCTGACACGAGGGAGACTAAGAACACCTGGTAATTTAAGACTTATTATCATAATACAGCGGATTGTAACCGGATTCGCATGATCGGCGCAGGGCGCGTGGGGACGGCCGCCTATTAATTCTTTAGACAAAACAGCACATAAGACAGGCAATACAATAGCAGTCCGCGGCGTGCAGCGTGCTACAAGAATGCCATCTCAACGCTTCACCGAGCTGATGGTGTGTGGCTGAAACTGCGCAGTGAATACGATGACAAAAATCTGCAGTGGTGGGTGGGTGGGTGTGTATGTGGGTATGTATGTGAGGTTTGAAGAGTATGTTTAAGCCGAAAAATAACATGATGTTTTCCCATTTTGCTCATTTTGTTGAGACGTTTGGCTGGCCGCACAGGAGAAGACGTCCAATGAAACTAGACACCATTTTCTATTATTGTTCAGAGGAATATGATTGTCCAGTCATGAGTTTGTTTTTGTGGTGAATTAGATTGAAAAGAAATTAATTTAGAACTATGCGAGAATTTCACTTGGTAGGCTTGTGAGAGGCCATAATGTGGGCTGTTCCTGGTAAAGAAGTGAAAAGTGTGAATAATAATAACAATAATATCTGGAGAGGGCCAGGATTGGCCTACTAGGGGAAATCGTCTGCAAAGACATAATCAGACAAACGCTAAGGTTTATTATTTGCCCCGATATGAAATCGCCTTCAACACTTCCTTCTTGATTTATGAAAGAAATTGTTGGTTTTTCTTATTTGTTTTCAAATACTATTCATGCCTTGTAAAAAGCCGCAAGTGTTGCTTCCATCAAACAATTGTTTAAATATAAACATGCAAGAGTTGTCTGAAATGCTTGAGTTCACACAAACACACCGTGCAATCGTTGCAATGATGCTAAGAACAGCTGACCCGCTATATCACCCCATTTAAACCACACCAACCACCAGAGGAAGAACCCGGGTATAGCTTTGGTTGTTGAGGAGGAAATGGAACTTTATAGACAAACTGAAAAATATGACGACAATGCTGGTCTAAAATGGAGGCTTAGTGTTTTCCCATAGGGGTGCACCCAAGTAAATAGTGCCAAAATCCGCCCGCCGAGCATATTAATAAAAGTTAAGCACTCAATATATTTTTTAATGAGAGAGTTGTGAGAGCTATGAAAATGAAGGATTGAAGAAATATGGCACTGGACCTCCTGCCTGGACTCTGGGCTTCCATTTATGACCAATTTTGATGCAATTGGGTGAGAAAGTGGGTCTATTTCAGCCGCTTTGCAGAGGGATGGCTTCTTTGACTGGAGTGATCCATACCTTGTTTTAGGGGTGGTCAGCTGAGAATGAATATATCTCAAAAATTCAATGGTCACCCTACCATAAAATGAAAAGAAAATGAAAGGTGACATGTTCATCATCATTTTTCTGTGCAACTTGAAAAGCTGTGAGAGTTCTGTATATTTTTAAATGATTTTGGAAGTTTGAGGATTTACCACTGTTGTCTATGGGAGTTTATTTACTTGGGTGCAACCATAGGGCCTACATGTAATACATGATACGTAATACATGTAATACATCTTCTGATGAGGAGTAGAGCAGGCTAGTCGAAACGTTGAGACCTTAATTGCGAGAAGTGCGAACGAAATAGAAGTGCGAAAGTACTAACGATTATTACATGATGTTTCCGCAAAACAATCCACATACCAATTGCCACCATGAAAGCCTCCAATCTTTCATGTAATACATACCTAATCTCCGCACGAGGCGAGTGTAAAAAGCACCAACGTATACCCTCCATGAAGTTACTTACAATTGCATGCTTCTATTATGAACAGCTGACCTATACACGAGCTTAATCATGATTAAACCAGTGCAAACAAGTGATGATTATTTCAACTACAAGATCATGGTGCAGCTTCCGAGCTTTGTTTCAATTCGGTTGACACTTAAAACAATAATTGCTTACCGGGTCTTTGATTTCTGTCCAGTAAATATTTGAGAGTCCGTGACCAGAATTGTTACGAATATTATTGCTGCAAGCAACGTTCTTCAGTGGTCGGTCGGACCACCAATAACCTGGCATAGGCATACCCATTATCTTCACAACAATAATTATGCTAAAAGAACTGAGACACAGAAATCACATTGCTTCACCAAACATTGCATGAAAAGAATCCAGCTCAGTCAGGTTACACATCAAAGTGTAGTGTAGGCCCACATAATGGTCGTATGGTGGAGAGATATCAATAATGAAATGAAAAACGAAAGCTGCCAAAACATTTTGTCTAAATCCCTCAAAGCAAAGTTAAATGAAAAAAGGAAATCAAAAAGAAGAAGAAGGAAATAAAAAGACATGGATTGGTCCGTTGCAGCTGAATCACGTTGAAATTTAATTATATATAGAGATGACTGTATTATACACTCCATTGTGCCAAAAAGTAGATTGCTTATAATGGTAATTGGAGACCAGAATTGGATAATCAAGACGCATGGTGAAAAACACGATAGTCGCACATATATGTGAATGAAACTGCGATGGCTCAACAAAGAATCTTGACTATAGAAGAGGGCGACAAAGCTCAGAGCGCGCGTGTGTATGTAAAATACAATGAAATGCAATAAGTAATTTGTATTCCTAAAACCAAACATAAATACATTATAACCAGGACTGCATCAACGATTCCTAAAAGTTTGCCTTTAGTTCGACAGGTGCAATGTGTGATGTCGCCAAGAAATGTTTCGGTTTCTACGAAGTATATGCCATGTCGCCTTGCGCGTCTTTGTTTAAACGCAATACTCCCTAAAATGTGGAGCTCCGAGTAAGGTGCAGACACTTTTTCTTTTATCCCAATCGGATTTATAGGAATACAAACGGGCATTCGATGCAAGTTTCAGAGGGGTAAACAGCGTCTTAGTTCCATACAAAGAACAAGAAAATACACTACATGGAAAACGACAGGTTTTAATGTGTCGTTTTTCATGTTAAAATGTTATAAGGGAATAGGCACAGGTGACAATTTTCAAAGTAGAATTCAAATGGAATAATTATGTTTCGATGAAAAAGTGTTCCGGGCTCTACATTACACTTAGTCTGGCAACGGAACCATAGTCTTTTTGCACCTTCATACACTTTTGATCCAGGTCATCTACGGCAACCATGCGTTCTGAAAATAAGTATTCTTGATTTAATTCAGTTTAAACTTTGCCATTTTGCTAATGCATACTGGTATTTATTACATGAAACCTCAAATACAGCATCATACAACCTCCATGCAATCAACGTATCATTTTCACGAATCTACTTCAGTCTTTGCCGTTAATCCTGCGATGTTTTCATCGGAACTTGAAATCAGCAAATCAAAGCTATGAAAACCAAACAGAACCCCTAGTATACTGAGACACGGCTAAGACGTGCCAATTATTAAAGATCACTGCCTTCTTTGCACGCGAACAATGGCTTGATTTGGTTAGCTCCAGTGGGTGTTATTGACAGTCGCGTGCGGTAGTTTTCTCACATTATATTAATTAATCTGCTGTAGCCCACTTACGTCTTTGCTTCTTGGAATTTCTCTTTCAGAGTTTTTAGGAAGCGTTTAAGTTTTCACACATGGAATAGCGATGTCTTCACGTATCAGTAATCGACAGCAAGCAATGCTAGCTCTATGGTTCAATGCTACGAAATATCTTCCGTGAAGCTTAAAGGAACATTAATTTAATTATGTCAGCTCGAGTTGTTGCTAGACGTGACCACGTGCAATATCCGACCACACGATTCTAATTAATCTCTCCCTATCATTGTATATAACGCCTTAACTTCTTAGAATTTCAAGAGCATGTCATTATTCAGGCTTGAACGTTGTTGCAAATTAAATGATTTATAGATACGATGGCTTTTCATTGTCAAGTTTGTATCTCTGAATATTATTTTATGGTTATACACTATCGGTACTCCGTGCTGTTTTCATATCCATTAGTTTATTTTATGAGAAACTCACGACGGTAATTCTATGTAAGTTGCGAAAACTTGAAAGGGTCTAGTAGTCCTAAAAAGCACCGATAAGGTGCAAGATTAAGTTGATATCGTGGACTCACTTGACCCTAAACGTCTATAAGGACAAAGACACCTAATGTGCAGTACCCGAGACACTCAACATCTTCACTGTATATAAAAGTTAATATCTTTGAATGTGTGGAATTTCATTGTTTATGTTTGCTTCTGTGTTTTAGCAATGTACTGGCACGGTCAAGTTACTGTGGGAATTAATGTTATAGGCCACCAATATTACAACTTTATTACAAATCTTCACTTTAGTAAGGAAATCAGCAGTGACGATAACATCAAATGTTTATTAAACAGATCATAATCCAAATGGTAAAATATTAACATGCTATTATAGGCCATACATACTGTAATTTCTATCTGTTTTCCTTATAATTATGCATTTCACTGGAAAACTTTTTAGTGTCGTATTTGGAGAGCATTAACACATTGGGTTATTATGTAAACGGTAATTCAGAGCTGCACACCCAAAAAATTATAATAATGTACAAATAGTTTGACATTTTAGAAAGGTATACCAACTTCAAAATTCAATAAAACGTTGACAACGGGGTATTCACGTACTGTCGAATCACCACTTTTGTTTCCGTTTCCGTTTCCGTTTCCGTCTCCGTCTCCTTTTCCATTTCCATTTCCATTTCCATTTCCATTTCCATTTTCGTTTTCGTTTTCGTCTGTAACTTGATTACATGACGGACCCGTCCACGTCATTTCACTACATGATCGCTGGAATATGCACTTTGTACTTTCCATCTGCACAGGCTGGGCGCAAATAGTCGTGACAATGAGAATAGAGACCAAAGTAAACCATTTCCAATGTAGTGACGTATTTGAGCGTCAATGAGTTGAATTTGCTTATGGAAAAGTAATAAAAAAAGTCCAATTTACAATCACCTTTTTCCCTTCATACATTTTGTACTTTGATGATAAAAAAATATCAAAACGATTGTCAACTTTAGCTTGTGATGGATATTTGGGGATCAGTTTTCATCAACAAAGGAAATCATCAGACTGTTTGACAACGTTGAAAGTTATATTGATTTTGCGTATCATGAATGCTTCGAGAACCGACAAGTCAAACCTAAATTAAATAACTGAAATAGTAGACTGTTACTACACAGCAGAATTCCCACATAGCCATTCTAAAGATGAGTAAATACTGGCTTTCATTCCATGCGTAAGAGTCAGGAGTGAGCCTATGGAAAAGGAACATATCAGGCAACAATGGCCGCGTGGATCCGTTTGAACACCCTTCGTAAGCGCTGTTGCTTCTCGCTCTATGCACACACCGCGTCCGTGGTACTGAGCTGACTTTCAAAGTTCCCGCTGGCCTAAAAACACAAGCAACATGCCACGTGCGCTAACTTCCACCACAATCTCCTTGTGTCAACTGTTACGCGTGGATAGCCTCCGGCCTTGCAATAGTCTAGGCTTGCTCGCTCAATATTGCTGCCGGGAAGCCGGCACGCGACTGGTTTAGTTGTGCGAGAAACTAAGCGATTCTTAACAATTATCACTGTGTTTGCTGCCCTGTATCCCCGCAAGGGATGTGTGAAGGTTGACGAGTCACGTCACCGGACTTACAACTAACGACTAGTAGTAGTCGCACGGAAACACTCTTGGTCACAATTGCTCGGCCAAATTATCAAGGTGACCCTATTTCAAAAAGGGTAATATTTCTATAGTGAAAACAGGCGCTCTAGAATGGAAAGGAAGGATTGATATTGTGTAATCGCTATACAAGATCTCTTTGTTGGGATAAAAGATTAAAACAAAAAATACACGCAGAAACAAAACTCTCAAAAACAATATCTAAATTCTTCAATAGGCGTATTCAACTATGAAAAATTTGGTTGATGCTGTTGGTCAACTAGCCAGCAAATGTTACTTGCAACCTCCGAGCTACGCCGCATTTCCTAAAATATGCACCCAAGCAACAAAACCCATTCACCCATCACAAACCCACCACACACTATAGTCTTATACCTTATGGACTGGTATGATTGTGACGACTATTGGTATGATTACTATGATCATGTTGAGTATCCATTGGATTGGTAGCTGAAATTGAGAATTTAAGATGTAACTACAAAGGTATGATGGCATCAGAAATCCAATAGACACCTGCAGACACTGTCGTGTATACCTGTTGCGCGAGACCTCAGTATATTTGATGCTAGCTGCATGCATTGTCGTTGCACTCTGAGATGATAGAGTTTCCATTACGAATGGTGACACATAACATATTGATACTATACAGGCAAATGTATAGATTATTGCAAGGCAACACAAACCACGATATACTACTATATATGCAATCGTTTCACGACGCCATCACTAAAGTATACAAAATTCTTGGAGTGAGGAGGGCCTTATACGTTTCGATCCTATAGCAGGATCCTTCTCAAAAGCTCAACGGAAATTTATAGACAAGAACATGGAAGTAAAGACATACATTTTTGAGAGGATCAACAACCTATAGTTTGAAATAACATATCAGATATATTTGTTCACATTAATATCATGTTAATACTCCAGTTAGGCTAAGTATGTGTTTGTCTATGTTCAATTCATAGACAAACTCCTAACGACCTTTATGTCACATGCAAATGTAAACGAAATAATGATGAATAATTTATGCATACTTAAAACTGCTTATTATGTTTGTACCCTATAGATTCACTGCACTGATCTACTGTACATAGTATATATAAATATGGTATAACCACCATATTGTGTGTAAAGGACAAGAGACACAATTTGCATATTTATGCTGAAAAGTTCCCATAAAACTTAATTGCTTGATCGCAAGCGCTAGGACGAAAAATATACGGGTTGGTTGTTTACCAGTGCGTTGTAGTACAAACGTGTACAATATCTTCTTTTCCAGAATATAATGTATGCCATTTTTTTTTGTGCTGGTAGTGCTTCATTTTTGATGCCTCTATTTTTGTTTTATGAAATAAGTTGTCTCACTTTCCCTGGCACTCTCTGCCGTGCAACCTTGTCGGTAGGACGCTTAGCAATCATCAAGGCATTCCTCATCCAAATACTAGCAACTTCACATCAAGTCCATACAACCATATATAACAGTCTGCAAGTTAGTAACCTGTCATCTTCAACGTATTCAAGGTAAGTCATATTTCGTCTTGTTTTATGCAACTATATTTGAATGAAATATCACGCATATGAGGATTTACCTGATGAGCAATTGGAAAAAGGGCTGGTATTTATAAAATTCAAAGGGCGGGTGAAATACATTATTCTGCTTGTCATATAACCAAAGTGTAGATTGTCTACTGGCATACCAGCCAATTGTATAACCAAAAGGATGTACACTGTCAAAAATGATAATAATCATAACTATGATATTCATGAGTTTTACCATACTCATTATGATACTCGTAGGATTATGATTATACATATAACCCTGTGCGATGTTAAACATTTTCATTCCTTCGCATAACATTTTTAAACTGAATACAAAACCTGCATCAACAGTAGGTGGATGTTTAATCTATGTTGTTTCTAAACAGGTGCATGTTATAATCGTCTCCATTTTCATAATACAAGTCAACCTGCTCGGTATTCGCAAGTTTCTTTTGATCAAATGTAAAGACAAAATCCAAAACTGTCCAGGATGAGAAAGTATAGACCGTATAGAGCATGATATCTTCATCGAAAAAATGACTGGTAGTTAGGCCCAAACCAGAATTTGCACTAGGCCTAAATATGTTTTTTTTTTCATTCACCGTTTCATCCTTCCTACAAATACAGATGATAAATATGTTCAGAAATGGAATATACTTCAAAAATTGTGAATGGTTCGAATATGAAGCGAATAATACATATGAGGAAAAGCTGTAGAGTGGCAAGGTTGAGAACACGAATTACATGTACATTGGTGGGGCACATAAAGCACACAGTATAGCTGTATACCCTTGGGCTACAACAACAGCCAAAATTCATGTCTATTATTTTATGGATTAACACGAGAAAAAAAACCCCGCGTTTCCTCGCTTTTTAGCTGCTTTGCTGTCTTTGTTATCATTAGGCCTAATGTTATTATTATCATTTAGAAGTGTGTAGGGGCAAAGCACAGATACACACTACTGTTGAATTGGTGATCGGTAATTGAAATACACGGTGATTGATAAGTGCGGCTAAAACGTTCTATCTTCAACCACATTCGAATAATCTTTGTCTGTGCCTTCATTGTAATATCTGCTACAAAGGTTGAAAAAAGCCACGAAACATATTGTATCAATTATCAAGTTCTACAATACCAATAGGTCCACATGAAATGTGCACATTTTGACAAGTCACATATAGGCCTAACTTTGTCCGAATTTAGAATCAGGAATGTTTCATCCAACGAGCACGATTAGCTTGAATTGCCGACAATGGTTAGCAGTATTTGTACAGTATACTCCATCGTTTGGGGTGTATGTATTATTGTACATACATGTACATCCTTTGTGTAAATCATTTCGCTTATAGGCACCCATGCACATTTCACAATTTCCCCCGAAACTAATTTTTGTCGGCTGCACGTGGCCATTTGTATTCAGATTTCACTTGAATCGCCACAGGCCTCGACTTTTTCAAATGTCCATATCTCATTTCACATAACAATTACTATCTTGACTTTAAAGCCTTTTTTCGCATGTTGTGTCCTATCTAAACGTGTGTACAAAACAGATGAACATGAATGTGTACTGAAATGAAAGAAAAAGTGGAAAGATTCAGCAATCTCTCATGAGAAGTGGAATTTGTATTGTTAATTCGTGTCTGTGTTTTCATCGTTTTCATCTATTTAGTTGGACATCTCTTATGTTGTAGATTCTTTCCATGCCTTAGACGAATCAGTACATTGACAACGAAACAATTCCAACATGAAGTGTACTTAAAAAAAAATGTCAATATAGAGGCCTATTATGACATTTGTGTTAGATAATGACTGAATTGAAAGTTGATAATACTTGGCACAATTTTCTCAGACAGGATCGTGCAAAGTGTCTGAATTAACTTTGAATTAAAGGTTCAGTAGGATTGGTAACATGCCCGAACATAAATGTTCACAGATGTATGTATAAATTTCAGAATATATGAAGATGGTGGTGGTAGAAACATACCGTTAAAACATTTCCGCCTGAAATGGTGTATCTATTCAGAAATGAGTAAAACAAAGACCGAAGTTTTGATCTCAGGGTAAGATCAAAACCAATATTTATGTTTTATAAGAAAAATTGAGTCAGGTTTTCGCTATTTTCTCGTGACCCAGATGTACGGTTGAGCTCAATTTTTCACAGGTTTATCATTTCATGTACGTGCTGCATCAGACAAAGTGTGAGTGTTGTTCCGTAACCTTTACCAATCATGTATACCTTGATGACCACGTGTGCCAAATCCAATGTGCGTATGGCTGAGTGTGACTGTTAAACATAGGTAGGGCAAGAATTCCTGTTGGGTAAAGAAGACCCACTTACAAGAGGTAGTGTGGAAATAGGAGAGTACATATACTTGCAGATGCTAATTGCACATGCACATGAGGTATAGTACCATATTGAGATAATTGTCAATGACCACCGATAAAGAAACCGATTCTTGGTCCAGCTTACAAGTTACTGCATGGCCTTGAAAACACTGACTGATCCACACTGCGGATAATATAGGGTTACCTCAGGACAATAAACCAAATAGCCTCTTTTTCCCAATCAAACTGTATTTTCAAAGTATTTTTTTTGCGGTATACACGTGTTCGTCAGACTTTCTGATTGTCCGTAGTTTGGGTGCTATTCTTAGTAGTATGGTCTTTACATAGACGACGCCTTTTTATGGAAAGTGGTCAAAATGGAGTCGCAATGTCTGTCGTAGATGAGTGACGGACAACTATACAATAATAATATGTTGCATATTAGTCAATAGGAAAGAAAGAGGCGAGTAGAAGTGAATGGTCATCATGCTTAGTGGTTACAGCTTCATATTTTGCCCAAGGCTTAAAGCCACGTGCTCGTGCAACACGCCTGACTGTAGAGGTTAGCCTCGTGTAATGTTGGGGCTTAGCAAGGGTTAACAAGGGACAGGCAATATCTGTGTATACGTTCATTTATTACAGAGGGATTATGTGCTGCGGATATTAATATTATTTTTTGAAACGCACTCTGATCTGGTTACTGAAAGAGAATATAAGTGATGGGTCCTGGTTCAGTGAAAATCCCGTCCAATGCAGCAACAATAGAGCTACAGACCCGTCCATTGCAATGGGGTAATCGCACTCATTATGTGCCTCAACGATTGATAGTCACCCCAATGATCACCACACATTACCGCCCTCTCTATGGCCACCTGTTTCCTCCTTACTCGATGTCCGGACCAACTAGTACCACTCCATGAAAGAAGAATCTTATAGCATCAATAAAATGATTCATTTAAATTGCTTCAAGACTTACGTTTTCGTTAACTTATTGTACAAGCATATGCACAAGATGGGATTATTTTCTGTATGATCCAAGGCGACTGCGTGTGCAGTGTATGAAACAAGTAACAGTAGGCATGCGTGGAAGCTAAATTAGCTAATCATATTTTGTTCTTACTTAACTCGACATGACATTTCAACTTTACCATCACTAATTACAAAAAGTAATGTTACCAAGTTCTCTGAGAAAGGCTGCACTGTAAAACAACAACTCCAGAATTTGAAAGTATGTATGTCATTGACATTCGCTTATTATATGCAGCCAAAAAAGAAATTACAACATTTACCTGCCAAGCCGTTTTTGTTGTTGTTGTGTTTGTGGTTTTTTTTTAGGGGGGGGGGATTTCCCCCCATTAGTTTTAATTGATCATTATTTTTTTGTCATTGATTACAAGTCCCTTCCTATAACATTTCATTCACTGACTGATCTGTAATGGGACGCGATTTTTACTGAAATCAGGCTGAATTGAAAAGGTCTTCAAGACATTATTGAGGCAATGTCTCTGTAACATATTTCATGTTTTCATTGGTGAATTGGTGCATCATAAACGTTTACAACCAGGTGTACATTTTATGGACCATTTTAGGGGCAATGGGGATCGGGCAATTAGACATAATGTTATATGACATGAACAATGAATACAATTATATCCAATTATATTGAGGCAGGGACCATTGTTTTGTTTTGTTTTATTTTGTTATGTTTTGTTTTTCCTGCTTGCTTTAATTGGATTGGATAAAAGCAACTTCTCCAGCTTTGTACCGCGTCTCTGAAATTCTTTGCCAGACGAGTTGAGGAACGAAAATGATCTCTCAAGCTTCAAATTCCATCTAAAGACACATCTTTTCAATCTTGCTTTCCATCTTTAACTTTAATTAAGACCTGCACCATTGAATGGTATTTTCCAGATATTCTTACCAAATCATTTGAGGCTACAAACCAGCCTCCAACCTACCTCATTAAATAAACACCTGCAACTTATAGCTTGGCGAAGTTGCATTGCTTTTTATTATATAGGTGGACCACCACCCAAACTTGTATACCAAAAGAAAATAAGAAAGAAAGGAAGAAACCGGCGCGAGCCTGCCAAGTAACTTCTGTCATGGTTTTTTTTCGGCCAGCACCCTCAATTGAAGAGTCCGATTTGGGCAGTTCCGTAATTATGCCAACCAAATGGTGAATTTAAAAATCGTTAAAATACCTTAATTTTAAATCATATTGAAGGTCAAAGCATCTAGTTTCTTATAATTATATGCGTTTTTATCAAACATTCATGTTTTCTCATTTTTGAGGTTGTAATGACTCAAAATGAGTCAAAATACCATTTTTTGTTTTAGCAAAAAGTACATTTTTGTTGCGGATGTACACTCCCAAAACATCCAAGTTCAATGACCTTGCTCAGAGTCTTCTTTTTATTTCAAACAAATAAAGTTTACATTTTTTTAAAGCTGGTAACTGAGTGTCTCTGTTTGATATGTCTTTACTTTCCACCCCCTGTTCAGTATTCAGAAATGATGTCATTTTATCGTTGCGGACGTACAAATTGAATATTTTCACAGTGCACATCCGCAACGTACATCCGCAACAATGAACATTGAGAAATTCTAACCTGAAGGTAAAGGTTGAGGATAATTTCTCTGCTGGTTTTCTTTAGTTTGGTTCCTCTTCCAAACAAAACTCAACCAGTTCCGATGAAAGGTCTGTACACTTCAGAGCAATTGTGATGAAAACGCAAGCACCTGCAAAAGTACACTTTCTGTGAATACGTCCGCAACGGGGGTGTTTTTGTGATGTGCTGCGCAAACCGAGAATGGGATTGGAATAAAATGTTCAGGTTTTATACTTCTATCGGAGATACTTAAAATGCAACTGCTCAAAATCCAAAAACCTCAAATTTGAAATTCTGGGTTCTCAAATTCTCTGAAATGCACGTCCGCAACTACGGAACTGCCCATTTAAAAAACAAATAAGTTATTAAAAGATTGTATCCCTTTTACTCCGTTCTGAATCCCCTTGCCTTTAAAATGTTGTGGGTTTCAATTTCGACGATGAAGACAAAATGTAGACCCCCTTCTTTGAAAGACTGTACCTTTTAATGCAGCTGGTGTGCATAAATTAACGAAATCAATCAAGCTGATTATTGACTAGTTTTGATTGGTATTCGGCGGTGATGTAGGTAGATGCGGGCATGACGCTAGTTGATGGTGTACATATGAGATATGCGGGCAGGAGTAGGGAACAGCAGAGACGGTATAGACCTACCACTGTAACTATTGTTCATACATAATAGCGATCAATCCCCAGCTCGCGTGCCAGAAATATACCATTATTATCACTACAATAAATCCGTATCAATGTAACTGCATTTGCATCTAATGGGTAATCGGCTTAAGACTTGCGGCACCTCGCTAACAGCAGAATGACCAGGAAACACAAAATTCATCCGGTGCTAGCAACAAAGTATAAGCCACGACCATCAATGTCATTTACTTGTGAATTCATTTGCATAAATTAATATACATGTATAGTCATCATTTAAAATGACGTTTTGTAGAATATTCGATTGAAAACATATTGAAATGGTTGAGTAAATTAAAAGAAAAAGTACATTTGTGAGAAATTACAGGACAAACATACCCTATGAATTCATGTATTTCACATGATTTAACGTGATCAGCAATTTGCATCAGCCTGTAAGGAGCGATTTTAATTGATATATTTCTGACAGTTAATTATTGGACATTTTGAAATTGTACATTAATTATCCGTTCTATTAAACCAAATCCATGCAAAAGTCAACCATATAACTCAAATTATAAATAAATCGATTCTAAATCACACACTGTGTAATTACAAGATGGAAGAGCGGTCATGTTAGGGGAGGGATGGGCAGGTGCTTTCTGGCCATGCTGTAATTGTTGTCGCGTGCCGCCAATCAATTATAAATCTTTCACAATATACTTGTTTATATAGAAGATTATATTTGGTACGGATGGCCAAAATACATTATGCATATCGGACAGTCGGAAGCATTTGCCACTGAATGGCAATGTAATACAAACAACAAATAAATTGCAAGATTCGTGAACAAAAGCCAAGTCTTAGACACGCGAATGAAGGATGCAATACATATACTGATATATCTTCATCGTAGTCGCACATTTCTGCAAAGAATTTGGATCGAAATCCTCGTCAAACAAGCAGGAAATATCATGCAAATGCTTCAAAATGAGAACAATTGCCGACCACTTCAAGGTGAGAGCTATACATTACACAATGCTACGCCTCGGGGCAAATCGAGGACGTCGTGAAAAGCTGAAACTACTGAAATAACTGGAACTGTAGTTTGGAAACTGAGGCCACAACAATAAGAGCAATATGTCTACCACGGCAAAACTAAAATGCGTGCGTCCAATCTGACATGTTTCAAACTTTAATACAAAGTTCCGCCTGACAGGACAGGAAAGCAACCGTAGTATAGAAATAACGTAGTGCGTCCACTCTGGTGTATAATCTTTCGGCTACACGACCCTTCCATACAAGTACATAGTACATGATTAACACCAGTAAACTCCAGTATCAATCACTAACTCCGGTAAACATGTTCTTCCTACATGTATTTTCCTGCGTATTTGTCTTGCGTTTTCATTGAGATATGAAACCCATGAACTGGTTTATACATTGATCATTGTGACGCGGCGAGCGTTCGATTCTTTTCCCTTTGTAATGACAATCAACAACAGAAGGCATACATTAATTTTATGTGCTTCAGAGAAACAGTTTTATCATATTCAGAACAAAAAAATAGGAAACGATATTGCACATTATCTCTCCAACAATCACACATGGTGTTACCAACGTGCTATTGTTGTATATTAGACCGGTAGAGAGAGTTGTTGACTTGCAGGAGTGAATCAGAGAGAGAATCATTAAGAGGCTCGGCGGGAGGGGTGCTTGAAAATGACACAGGCTCTTCAGAGCTTTGTCCTCCCACAGGAACTTTACGTCCTCCAGTCACTTGAGAGAGAATAAGCACCCCGGGGCGAGCTAGTCCGGTAGGCCTTTGGGGTAAGCAAGTTACGACCAGGACAAAACACCGAGAGATGTTGAATAAAAGAAGACTCGTTTTTATGACACTTTCTCCTGCAAATTCAAAGAGACGGGAGCTGCAATTCTGAACAAATGACGTGAATGCCCACCTGCTATTATCATTGTTTGATTTGGAATCATTTTATGTCAATCATGCAGATGGACGCAGTCATTTTATCTAGGAAGTCTCGTTAGTGTGTAGAGACAGTGACATTGTGATTAATTGGTTTAAGTTGAATTCAGTAATTCAGTTTAGTATAACCAGGCACCGGGTTCTTCGGACAAAAGTCCAGATTCTCTGGACATTGATCAGTTGATTTTGAGCATAAATGTCTTTTTTTCTTTCTTGAATTAAAAGACATATTTCAAAATGGAAATCTGGAGGATAAAGTTATTGTGTTCTAGATATATGTATTTTTGGTTTATTTCACCCACTAGAATCAGGCTAACACCAATTATTACCAACGTCATTGGAGTCGCTGCATTCGGAAAAGAAAAAGAACTTGAACTTGTCCCTTGTTTGTTGATTTTTATAACGAATTAAATAAAATATGAATAAATAATCTCCACGTTCTCGTCGTAGTGATTAAAATTTACATAATTTGCATGAATAATTCATTTTGTAATATAATTATAATGAGTGGTGTTTGGACTACGCCGGCTGAGATTGTCTGTGTACTTGTAGATAAATATATATTTGAAATATTACCAAGGAAAGAACACAATCTACATCAAGCATTGATACACTGATGTGAAATATGATATTTGAAAAAGAATAAAAGTCGAGCAGCGTTCGGATGGAAAAAATACATACATTGTAGGGAAATTGTAAATGTGATTTTTCAAAGCCCATAATTAACTTTTAGGACGTGGGATCACTTATGCATTCTAGTCGACTAGCACATATACATCCAATGAATAATCGTGACTAGGAAGTTCTTACATTTCCTCTTCTCAACTCAACTAAAATGCTTTATGCCGTCAACAATATTTCCCCTTTTAGCCTTTAGTAAAGATCCTGCTATGATCGAAACGTAAGGCCCTCCCAACTCCAAGCATTCTTTTTAAAATCCGTTTACTCTATATCGAGAAGGTGCATCTTTACTTGTAACAAAGCTCATTGGGATTTACACACACGAGCTATACCGACTTACTCTTTGATCGACTACTCTAGCAGTATGGAAATAAATCGTCTGATACAGCAATAATATCTTGCAGTTTCTACATTCAAACGAATGGATATCATTTAGATCAATCTGAGTTTGTCAACATTTCGAATCACACAGCTGTTTACAGTAGTCATGCTATTGTAAAAAAAAAATATAGATAATTATTTACAATAATTTAATTAGTTGGGACTCATGCAGCAAAAGTACAAAACCTTTAAGTTTTTTATTTGGACAAAGCAGCGTGAAACTTCGTATTGTACGTTTACATAATATGAACAGAGCTGCATTGTATATACGCTATTTCAAAAAAATTCATATTGTTCGACTTTATAACTGGAATCCTACATAAAGCCCCGTAACGGTGAGTGATCACAGAGGTACAGCTTGCCGTGTATAGGATGGAATATAACACTATACCTCTGATTTATCGCAAGTGACTTCTGCCTAATTGCACCACAACAAGTGGGGCGTTGTCCGACTTTTGTCCGACTCGCGTGCCTTACGCGAGTCACCCACTCACCCGGCACGGCCAGTGGGCCAATGGTAGTCCACAATTGTTTAGACATGGTGGGACACTGGGGGAGACGGAGAAAGGGAGGGGAATGAGGAGAGAAATGAGTTTGATTATTCTATTATTCTAGGCAACTTTTGTTTGTTCCACCCAGGGACCGGGAATAGATAAAAGGCCATGGAGTTAGGACAAGGGGCTAGCAGCGGGTTAAAAGCTGACGATACGAGCATTGCTACCACTGATACTGAGACATCATCGGGAGTTGCTCGTGAACCTGATTTCAGTCAAACTTCGTCTTCTTCTACGAGTGCCACTGAAGGTTACACAGAGGCAACACAGTCTCAGGCATCGGTCTCTTCGACAGCAACAAGGTGGTCTAGTAGACGAAGTGGAGGCAGGAGCACCAAGGCACAAGAGAGAGAAGAGCTTAAACGGCAGAGGAAGATGCGTGTAGATAAGGTAACTACTTGCGATAGACATTTGATTTGTAAGAAGAAAAAAATCAGGCAGTAACAAATAAAGTTACTTGAACCGGGTCAATTTCACGAAACTCATTGTAACTTAGGATGTGTTGCAGCCCAACGTGGGATACGATTGGGTATTCTTTGTAACTCGAGTTACGATCGATCGTAGGGGTGCATGAAATCAACCCCTATTTGGGATGGATTTTATTTTCTATCGATTGTGTCCAGAATGGTTGTATCTTTTGTAAATTCATTTTCATTTCGAAATAGATTTGATTTATTATCAAATAACCACAGGGGAAACTGACTGAATTTAAAGTCATTGAAAAATGACCAAAGAAAAATTGACTGGAGAAGGATTCGAACCGGCGACCTCCTACAATTTAAAATCAGGCCAGGGTTAATGGTATTTTGTATCCCAAATATCGTGTTATACCAAAGGATACACATGCTATATAAATCCTATTCTTATTTACTCCCTTAGTTTGATGATTTCGTGGAGTGGATTGATGGAGATGCATCCTTAAGATACCATCCTAAGGACTCGGATGCACGCAAGCACTTGAGTGGCTGGGCTATGAGAAACACCAACAATCATAACAAGAAGGTGCTCAAGAAATCTTGTCTTGGTGAGTTCAATTTTTTAACTTTATTCTAAATGTTATTACAATTTGTTGAGGAAATCGGAGTCAGGGTAGATTGAAACGAATTATTGAATGACAATGTCAGTAATGATGTATTGATGAAACAAATACACCACCTGATGATGAAAGTAGTTGACACTTTATGATTATTTCATCATAGTTTAATCATAGTTTTAATCATGGTTTTAATAATAGTTTAAGTCATCGTTTTCAATGACCGTGGCAAAAAATATGTTAAAGATTACCAGGGCCAATTTCATAAAGCTTTCAAATTTGCTGAAGTATGAAAAATCTTGGTAAATAAAATCAGTATGCCAGCCAAAACTCCTTGTGAATAATGTTCAGCAAACAATGGCCGAATACAAGTCAAAAGCAGTAAATTAAACATCATGTGAAAATTTAGTTGGCAATCATGTTTGATTAAAAAAGACTTTTCATGTTTAAGCAAATATTGTGCTTAAGCAGCTCTATATGAAATTGGCCCTCGTACTCTGGGTTCGTTCTGGCAGTGTTTAAAATACATTTCAGATAGTAAACACGCTAGTCGGAGCATATAGAACGAAACTTCGTGAGAAAATGTATTCCTCGACGTGTAGTATTAGCTGAACCAATGATATCTCTAACTTCAGTAGGTCCTACTGTGTACAATTCAGATATAGACATTTCTACATTCTGCATTTATAATGCTGTTATTTATATCAGAGTTTGACTGTAAAATAATAATAACTGGTATCAACTTCATACACCATTTGGCATATCATGGTAAAAACAAAACTAAGTCAGCAAAGCCAGACTTAATTGATATTAGTTTTTCATTAAAGGTAGTATCATACTTTGGTTTTTATCAAAGAAATACAGATTCATGAGCAAAAATACCAAGACAGATGTCATCTGTGAAAATGTCAGTCCCATACGGTGCCAACCTTTTAAGAAAACAGTGAAAAACAGCCACAGTATTTCTCTTTTATTTTTGATCTTTTAAAAGATCAAAAAGATTTTCGGTCGCTGTTTCACTAATTTCTGGATATATACAGTATTTCAGGCGGACAATTTTAACGGTATGTTTCTACCACCACCATCTTCATACCCTGTAAGTTACACGTACATCTGTGAACATTTCTGTATTGTTTTCTCACCAAAGTATGATACTACCTTTAATGTGATCTGATATTGGTTGGAGAAGTCAGAATGACATGATTTCCTTAGCGTTCTCGAACATCAAACCGGATAATTCTATATTTTAGTGATGCATTCATTTGTTATCGGTAATTGCAGAGGTGTTTTATTCCGGAAATCAACAGTTTATTATAAGTTCAATAACTTCAATCTCTTCAAGAAATGTCGGTAAACTAAAAAGTCTGAAAAGACTATTTTCATTTAAATCCACAGTTTATTTCTCTCTTTTTTTATTAACGCAAATCCCATCTTCGGGAACGAAAGTTATCTAATGTTTTGATAAACGTTTGATTGTATTCGTTTATCAATGGACTTTGAGATGATTTTAAATTGTCGTTTGCAGCGCTGATATTTTCCCCTGGGGCCGATTGGCGTGTATACCCAGACACACTCACAAGAGCTTGACACTTGCTATTTGTATCCTTCCCGTGTCGGTGCCGTAAGCGTTGACTTATGCTATTGGCGTGGCGTTCTATAGTGTTTACAGAGCGAGGTGTTTACGGCACGCGACAACTGCAGCTTACGTGCGATTGACCCGTACGCCCAAATCAGCTGGATCCGAGGCCAATTGGCCATGTTCATAATTAAGGCAAACTACTCATAATTACATATCCAAATTGCTAATGTTATATCTATCCGGTGGTACAACAATGCATACGTAGACCAGTACAGTTTTTTTTTTTTTTTTTTTTTTTTTTTTACTGAATTCATGCAAATACGTCTTTCCCTTATTATGACTATGCCGCCATCTTTTAGTACGCAAAACAAGAACATCAATGTAATAAAAGAAAGAAAAATATACGTTGGTAAACGTATGTGTGCTTTCTATATGGTTTGCAACAATAATTATGTTTGACTTTACAAGTAATAAACTGCTGCAAACTGCTCATCAGCCAAAATAATGACCTGACATTTATAAAATGCTTGGAGTTAGGAGGGCCTGACGCGTTTCGATCCTAGCAGGATCTTTATCGAAAGCGGTTTTACTTTAGATTGAATTAACTTAGTCTTGACACAAATTACGTAACTTGAAAAAAAAACCAACAACACACTCTTCAGAACTTGCGGGAAAAGTACCAGAAAAGTCGTATTGGCAGGGGCTTGTTATGAATTTTTTTAAAGGGGAGAAAAAAGTAACGCGTGTTGACGCCACGTCTTCTCTGTCTATTGTTAAGATAATGACGTGAGGCAATGCTATATGGTAATTTATGTTCTATTCTTGCACAAAATGCTAAGGGACGCTTGCCATAAAAGAAATGGTGATAGCTGGTTTTCAAGGTTGTCTATTCCATTTAAAAAGAAATGCTACCGTCAACCATTGCAGCTTTGGCTGGGACACTGCACCAAACACACATCACACAGGACGTTGTTTCGTCACACCCACGTGGCCATGAACAGACGCTCACTCATTATATATTCAAACACGCATTGACAATTAAGCACACAGTTCTTCACCCTGCATGTACTGTAGAGTACCTTACACGTTGAAGCGTGTACCAATCTTTTTATATTTTTGCAATCTATATCGCCAGCGTGCAAAAGCATGATTTATGTATTTAGTATTGTTTTTAAACATGTTGTAATGTTATAACCAAAAGAAGGTAATATCAATGCATTATTTCGCTGACACATGGTGGTCATGTCAATTGTCAATCATAGCACGCAGTCTAGGAACCCTAAGACAAAACGAATGACTTGGGAAATTATTTCCTTTTAATTTTATTAAGTTTTGAGATATAATCATTGGTTTTGATTAATCTGAAGTTTTCAATGATGACATTATATTAAAACTTCAAACTTCGGTAGACGGCGTTACCAGAACTACGATATTATCGGTCCTTTTCATGCTGTTTGCCATTCTAGGCAAGGTTCAGACGTCGTGCTTATGCCGTGTCGAATACAATTCAATTCGGCGCGACGTAAGCACGGTGTAAGCACGGCAGTGGTTTCAGACGTCGAACTTAATACAAACGTGTTGCCGAACTTAATGCATACAAAATGGCGGGCCAGGAAAACAAACAGCGCTTCTTTGTATTTTCAACTAACGCACGAACAAGAAGAATACTGCTTCAACAGGCACTAGTAACATTGAATAATAGTTGAATAATTGAATGTACTCAGTGGCTTCATTTTCTGATAGCTCAGTGTGCAAATCTTGGGGATGTAGAGCAGTAAATACGCCCAAATCAGTCCGCAGAGCTCATTAATTGTTTCCATGCCCCAGAATCTTTTATTTTAAAGCATTTGGTGAGCCCTATGTGGGAACTGGGAAGCCTTGTATAAAGAATGGATGGAACTTGGTCACCATGAATTGGGACTTTTAAATTTGAGATGTCAAGTTTGATGAAATCAGCCCCTAAATTCGCTCTTATTTTGCAATGTAGTGGAGGAGTGCTATCTTTAAGTCTCTCTCAGGTAAATTTGGCCGTTTTACGGCTATTTTAATTTCTTTGCGTGGACTTTTCAGC
Source organism: Astropecten irregularis (assembly GCA_963971285.1). Taxonomy (NCBI): domain Eukaryota; kingdom Metazoa; phylum Echinodermata; class Asteroidea; order Paxillosida; family Astropectinidae; genus Astropecten; species Astropecten irregularis. The sequence goes on along the minus strand of OZ020258.1, from coordinate 16,138,955 downwards.
CACGTTAACCTATACAAAATTGAAAAGAAAATTAAAATTAAAGAATTTTGCTGTATCGCGTCGGTTGATTGCATCAGAAACTTGATCTTTTTCAAAATTGCAACTTTGCGTGGTAGCCTATAGGAAATGATTTACTTGTCTGCACGCCATTTTGTTTCGAGAAATAAGCATGTTTGCCGTTTGTTTGCTTTTCATCAATTCTTTTCTCGCACACATTGCGAGCATGCGCATTTCTAAATATGACCAATATTCAGGACCAACTGCGAATTGACATTTTATTCGACACGGCATAAGCACTACGTCTGAAACCGCGCCGTGCTACTGCCGTGCTAAATGACATAAGCACGGCAGACCCTGCCGTGCTAAATGACATAAGCACGACAGACCCTGTCGAGCTTAAAGTTTCTGCCGTGCCGAATTCAACTTGCCGAGCCAATTGGTTTCAGACGTCGTGCTTATGCCGTGCCGAATACAAAAATCCAAGTTGATTTGTATTCGACACGGCATAAGCACGACGTCTGAACCGGGCCTAAAGCTTACCATTTGAAAAATCTCCGCAAGTTCCCCAAAAGGCCTATACAATTTGGCAAAATGTCTAATACATGCCCACGTGCGCATCAATTTCCAGTACTTCATTTACTGACCAGACATCAAAGTCTTAAAAATCGATAGATAATAAGAGGATAAAAAGACAGAGTATCTTTGGCAACAGTATTTGACTAACTCAAGTTAATTACAAATAAATTGATAAGCACGTCTTGCTGGCCTCCCTATACACAGACCGAGGCCAGCCTATTATGATTAACGGTTGCAGGGTTAAAGACCGCAAATCCTCTTTCTGCCTATTGTATTGACTATAAGAGTCGCGTGCTGTGTCTAGTATAGGTCTGTACAGAGTCTATGGGCGATGGTTTCATGGTTAATGGTTGAGTAGACATACTGCATGGCAGTAATCTGCTTCCGGATTACAACACTAGATACCCTGCAACGGAAGATATCATAGCAGGATAGCACACAGCAATCACAACATCCAATTTCATATTCATCACTCAGGCTATGGCTAGAAGAAGTCTAACATAACAATTGTGCTCGAACAAGCAGATCAAAAAGGTAGAATTAATCAATGCGATTGACTGATTTTTCAAGGTTGAGGTCTTGGTTGTAATGATCAATTTTAATTAAGCTGTGGAAGACAACCCCGTAAAGTCAACGCTCAATTACTCCTCAACACCCTACCAGTACCCTTCTACAATATGTGAATGTACCGTCACCCTCTCTGCAGGCCCCTAGTTGTCTGCACTTTTTTGTACCCTGGCTATGTATTTTTTTCTAATTCTAAGTGCACAGTAGCTAGTGGACCGTGAATTGCACCGCCAAAAAGGAGGGAATCGGCTATTTTATATAACTCAACAATGAGTGTATTCATTATACACTGCAGCTGACTGGGAAACAAAGACACTCTGTACGGTTTCGCTGTATAGATTTGAGCAACCTGTATGTCTGAAACATTCATCATGTCATTGGCAAATGCACCAAGACACCGCAACTACATGGGCAACAAGTCATTATTGATGCCATTGACAACATCCCTTTTAGCAGATGGAAAGAATTTTCACTTCCAAATATAGCAATATCATTAACTGGTCCATCAAAACAATTGGCTGATCAGTTGAGCAGTTGGTCAGGTTCATTGATTGTAACATCGATTGATTCATTTATTGAGCTGTATTTAACCTGAATGTCTAACCGATAGTCACATCAATACGATCGTCTAATCAATCACGGCAAGAAAAGGAGTGTGCATTGCTGTAATGCACAATACATTTTTAAAAAGCAGGAGAAATATTATTGTTTCAGAAATCCAAAGTGTACGAAAATGTGTAGGATAACAGTACCGTAAAAAAAAAAACGAAACAAAAAATCAACAACATAAAATCAAAACAAAACTCAACCAAAATGCATGAATTAGCGATAAAAGGCAGCTGACGCCATGTGCAATCATGGTTCATTCATACTGCTCTGGTTTGTCCCAAGAGTAAGATTCATTCACGATGCAAACACATTTCCCCAATGCTCTTTATCTATAGAGTCAATTTTCATGTATAATCTTATGCCCGGCCGCCTTTTACCCAAATTCAAGATTTTTGTCTCCACACATTTGCATATTTAATAGTGTTGTCTGCAGACTAGAGGAGTTGCTCTGTTCCATATAATTATGGACAGTAAACCTTCAACCTTACCACCCTACCACCTGGTTTTATTTTATCATTATAGGCTTGGCTGTGTACAATCCGGCGGCCAGTGTTCACAATAGTTACGCTTTAATTGTATCCTGGACGCGGCACCACTAACAATAAGAACGGGCGTCTTTTAATAACATTTGATTCCGCCTGACAATTGCAGTAATTTTAATTCATTGGTGAAGATGGGAGGGTTCTTTTTATACCGTACGTCGGTCCTTAATGGTGAGTGTCGGCGCTGGTAAATATCGTGGTATTAGTTGGAAAGAAGCTGGACTAGCAATAATACTATGTACTGTGCACCTGCACCCATCCCATGTATAGGCAATGTACCAATGTCTATATAATGATTGCGTAACATCAATACCATGTCGTTGTATTGCTGTCTATAATGAAGCGCGCAACCCAGATCCACTACCCCACCCCCCTTCAAACACAAACAGGAAGGAAACATAAAAAGGGACTAAAGGTAAACCAACTTTCCTTTCAAAGAAAGGAGTGCAATGGGTATGGGATTTTGGAACCTGGATTTTCGTTCTCCGCGGTTGAATCAAGTGCTAGAAGTTGCGGTTTTTATTTGATTAGCTTAACCTGGGAAATGGTTTCAATGACAGTGCCGGAGCTGCGTATTTTGGCAAGTGTGGGCTCGTGTGTGCAGCGTGCGTGCTGTTGTTATGGCGTGTGTCTGACGTATGTTCGGCGCGCGACATTTTCTGTTCACGTCGAATCCTTTAAGAGCTCAGACGAGTGACAGGCAGTCCGATCAATTAAGCTCCGCCCAACATAGCAACTGCCAAGCAACAATAATAGTTCCACGAGCTTGTCGCGTGCCATGTGTCAACTGCAGACTTTCTGTGTACTCAGGATCAAGTTTATCTTCCACAGCAAGAACAGACAGACCTTTCTGAACCAAGGGCCATATTGTTTATTTCTAAAGAAGTGTGAGCTACAAAGTTGAATAGAACAAGATGTGACATTTCTATCAAGCTACTCCTATCACACTGACTTATGTTGACTGATAACGTTGAACAAGTTTATTTAAACCTGGCTTCAACTCTGCTGTTTACCACACTTGAAATTTGAACGTGTTCATCTGTACGTTTCGCTATTATCAGATTTGATTTTGAAAGCTTTGTATTTAAGTCGGCTATATGGAAAGTAGAATCCAGCCAATTATATACTACTTACATTATTCCCATGTACACGCTATATTAAGACACCACATGTAGTAAACCTCTCAGACTTGAATTGCCGTGTGGATCACATTTTAGGGTGCCACTTCTTCTCAACCAAAATACCTATCTATAAGCTACCTATTTTATATTTCAATGTTTTGGCGAGGAAATATTAGGTTGTTTACACATGAGGTGATATTACGGATAATGAATTCGAGGAATTTGAGCTTATATTTAGGCTTTTGATTTATCGTCAAATTTACATGATTAAAAAAAAAAGTAATTACTGGGTTGATTAGCCAAGTTCCAAGTTTACGCTCAATAATAACACCACTGCGTCACCTTAAAGTATACAGTAGGCCCTAGATATGATTAAAGAAAATAGTCGAACGAGAAAGTTGTATAATTTATAATTGGTAGCTTTGAAAAACAGGCAGTTATTGTGTCAGCAGAAATTTCAGCTGTTGATTGGTCAATTCTTGCAGAGAGAGGGTCATGATGTATCGGTCTTCTCGTATAGTTTGAAGTGCAGAAATATACAAAGATATATACGCTTTCCACCTATTTACGATGACCTTTACAGTAGAATCTGGCTTCCCTAGTCCACAATTGATACAGAGACTAGGATTCCTTGGAAATGTTGAATGAATTCAGCTGTTTGTATGTAATCACCCCGATGATCTAGTGATATCTGTCATACAGGTCAAATGGCCATAGAAATGATAAAAGCATATAAGCTGAAAGAAACCAAGTGCATCATATTTGAAGGTAAGCAATTAATTATTACAGTGAAATGTATTTTTATGCACACAGGAGTATATGTATGCAATAGATCGTGTCGTGGAGCAAACGGAGACATTATAACAATCCGACCAGCTACATCAGACCGTGCAAGACGCAAGCAAGCGGACAAGAAGTGCCCCAGGCCTGGTTGTGATGGCAAGCTGTACCATGTAGCATGCACGGGAAAGAACGGCTACCCGGTCACCCATTTCTGGCGAGTGACAGGTGTGTGGGTGTCTTGTGTTTTTTTTTTGTTCAGTCTCAGCGTGAACTGAGCTGTATAAAGCCTAAGTCGGTTTGCATAGTGCTTGGTGTAGATGTTTATGATTAACATTGTTGTTGCTATAATAGAGCATCAAGGGTTTCAATCTCAACGACAATTGGTCATTTCATTTCATGCATAACCTTAACCCAGTTCCAAACAAAATGCAAACTATTCAACATTTTACTTTCACAGACACAATCACAATCACCCAGCTTCAGAGACTTAGAATAACATTCAATGGCGGCGTCCACACAAAGGTTCTTTCATATCGATTCAATCAGAAGCAGAAATCACCGCATTTGCCAGATGTTTACATTTCTGATTCGTATGAATGATATTCAACATAATTAATTGAATTAGAGCCGAAACCTCCATTGTCAAAATTGAGTTGCAAGTCACTTCGACGGCTCTGAATATTATTCTTGCTTTCCACAAGAATGCAAATACCCCGTACAGAACATTTATTTCCTCCTTTCTTGTCTAAAACAAGAGAGACTGAAAATAACATGAACATAGACGTAGAATCTGTTGTTGAACCCCACGTAAACAATTTAGAAGAATAAAACAGAATCTGAAATTGTACCATTTCATGTAAACTCATTCTGCATAAATCTGTACACAAGTATTCATGAGTTTTACTGTATTTTACAATGTAAGCTCTCTAAACATCCATGGTGAAGAGATCTTTATATTGGTAATATATATTTTGAAGTCTTATACAAACTATTAACTAGTTGCACCTGTGTTTTTCTTTTCAGACTCAGTGATTATCTTCCAGTCTAAGGGTCGGCATGATCACCCACGCCCTGATGTTGTCAAGACACCATCGGTAGCCAAGATGGCACTCTTTGAATATCATCGTACTCATAAGCACGAAAGACCTAAAGATATCTGCAAACGAATGGTGAGTTTAATTCATTTTCAAACTAATCCAAACTTATGGATCATTTCTTGTCTGCATCGTACTATGATACTGTTCCAAATATTCGGGTGTTTTTCTTCATGGAAAGTCTGAACATTATTTTTTTTCAGTCAGTTTCCCTTGTGGTTATTTGATGATTACAACTTTTCTGAGAAGGTCTATATCAAATAGGTCTAACATTTTCCAATGTGGGATGTTTTTATTCAAGTAAACATTTGAATTGGAAGTAAATGAAATGCATTTACTTCAACAGGGAATTCACATCCATAAATCATTCAGTCGTGTGGACCGCGTGGCGAGACAGCTGAGAGAAGTCCAGACAGTCCTGGCTAAAGATGATAAGAGTGTGGACAAGAAACCTGAGAGGAGTCAATCTAGTATCAACCATGGATACGCACTGCGTAGCCCATTAAGCCGTATGTGGACATCCCAGCATCCTAAGATGGGTACCAGTGACAATCACCAACCAAGCCGTCCAGGTAAATATTTCATTGGTGTTTAGTCAATAAAGTCAATACATGCCATGGACACCTTTGATATTTCGTGGAATTTGTACATTTCCTCTCGCTCTCTCAGAATCAGTATTTATAATTATTAATTAATTATTGTTTACCTCTAAAACTTTAATCTAGAAAGAAAGGATTTGTCTTTAAGCTTCATACATAAACCTATAAGGTACCATTGCTATAACAGACAACTCATTTAGACTTTTCTCTGTTTTGTTTGTGTGATCTAGGACTGAGTTTACCGACTGCAGCTGGAATAAGGCATCATTCCTTGAGTTCCAGTTACAACGAGCAACCCCAGTATGAGCCATGGCCTAGCAACTACTTCCCGCCACAACATGGCTTACAAACTGCTGATTACCAGCATAGTTACGCTGGTTACGCAGCTCAACTCCCGTCCGATTATTACCATGGTGGTGTATACGCCGGGTACCAACTAACATCCACGGGTACCGTCATGTATGACACGACCATGGATTTGGACGGCTACGGTGCACCAATTCCCACCAAAGAAGCCATCCCAGAGGGCAGTAAGATGACAGAGCTGATCGTTATGAAAGATTCACCCAAACAAACTATGGCATCACTGAATGGCACACAGAGGTCTGATCCTATCAAATCTAATCACTCTACGCATCATGTTAATGAATGTATCAGTAATCTTGACCTTACAACCCATAGCTATCATGGAGGTCAGTCTACAGAGTCTACAATGATGTCTCCTAATCGCCAGGCACTTAAACGCAGTTTGCCCCCTGCTCTAATGCATATTGACGCTAAGCAATCTAAAACAGATCTATCCAGTGGTTTGGAGCCCCATACTCCCATCAAGCTGGCCGACCAAACTCCGCCTATCAACATCGATATGTCATCCTTTGCAGATATTTTTGATATAAGCGCATCCATGGGCGACGAGGGATTAGCGGGGCGACCCAAAACACCAGTGTTTCATGCTCCATCTCCTCCAATGTATGAAAGCCCACAGAAGCCAACAGGTGCTGCCATGAGCAGTGACACCATCAACATGTCTCCATCAAGCACTGGGGTTGAAGCGGCTCATAGTCCACAGACTAACCCGTCAGTCAGTGCAGCAAGCACCCCGTCCCCTACACATATCCAAGATATCAGTCATAATACAGACTCCACCCTAGCCAGTCCATCTGCTTCCAAGTACCGTCAGGTCATTCATCATTCTCCTAATGGTCCTGTTCTCACTCAGTTAAGCACCCACTCTCACCAAAGCTCATCTAATCCAGCGGAGGATGAAAACGGCACTTACATTGATTTCCTTGTGTCCATGTATCTAAAAGACAGTGAGAAACCAATCTCCACTCTCAAGAATGAGTTACACGTGTACACAGAGAGGAACAGTCAGAAGAGTCTGACGTTCCGTACCGAGCAAGGCTTGCAATTTGCTCCTCATCTCAAGTCACCCACATCATCTCAGTTTGATTTCAGCTGGTATGATATGGATCGTCGTAGTCAGCATTTCCGTGGTTCTCAGACGGCGCAGTCAAGCCTTCTCAGCCCGCTCAACATCGCCGGGCAAATTGACTATTCCTCCCCGTTCATCAAGGATGTGTTATGCAGTGAACAGTCCCCGGATGCAAGTCGTGTTCTCTTCATGCGCAATATGAACGCACCTGGAAATCCAGTGTCATTGAATCGACACGTGTTCTAGAACAATCCACATGAGTATATACGTAATGTAACAGATTTCTTAATGAATTAATGAATTATTTAAATGAAATATAAATTATTAATAAATAGATATGCAAACATACATCTTTTCAATTAAACGAATCTGCATGCATCTGACTTTTAATGATTATTGAATACATTGCAGCTCCATAAAATATTTAAATCTAAGTGACAGTAATATTTATTATAATTATTTTAATTTATTTCAGTTTGAGAAAACATATCGTGTCATGCATTTTTAAGTTATTTTCCTTAAAGGTTAAATTTTCGTTGGTATATAAAAGCACCTAAATATTGTGTATTTTTCCTTGCTTCAGTGATATTTCGTTACCATAAACATCTCTTATCATACTCATTACTATTTATTTATTTATTTATTATTGAAATTGAAGAAGTAAAGACAAAAGAAAATGGGAAAGTGTAAATAGTGAAATAGTGACACGGGGATGTGATGGCTGCAATATGCTGCACAATATCAGCAGTGCGATTGCATTGGGCATTTTGCTTGATGAACACGCTGGCACAATTCATGCCATATACACATCAAAGCTAATAATGAAACAGTAACACACTGCTCTATATTGGCAGTACAATGCCCACATGCGTGAGTTGCCAGGACTATATTATATAGTAGCATAGAGCCATTATGTTTGTTCATTTAACTCAAGGTAACACTTATATACATGTACAGTACATCATCAGTGTAGTTTGTACATGTCACCTCTTTGCACATAATGTACATTATTATGTTTCAAAATCAGCACAATAACCTTACACTTTTGATATCATAATGGCCATCACCTCTATGACGTCACATATAACTATATACATGCGTCGTCAATATTCAGTGTACAATGATTTCTTTATTATTTACAGTACATGTATAATTATTATGATTTAATTTTTTTGTTTTAAAACTACTCCAAAATGCAGACCGATATTTTTTAAAGTTATTGGATAAGAGTATTGGGTATGAGTGGTGCTAATTATACCATAAAGTGCAACTCATGACAGCGAGTTATTCAGTGGCTAATTTTTGGGGCCACCTATCCTAATTTATAACAGCGATGGGCTTCAATTTAGAATAAATCGGATTTAGAAAAGCTAATAATTATGCCATAACGGAGCCGATGGACTGTGTCCTACTGCTAATCATTACTGTTCCCCACAAAAACAACATCATAATTATCTCTGAAAGGTTGATAACATTATCCATGTGACAAAGAAGTAAATCAAAGAAATATTTGGATTCCATATTCACACTTTATTTTACCAAACGCTATTTGCGATATTTGATTATGATTGATAAAACCCCAAAAGATATTTCACAATTTCCCGAGTTGAGTGAAATTATCACATGATATGGCTCTTGATTAAGTGTTAACAATTTGGTAATATAAACGAGCACCTAAGAATAATGTATATACTTTTATTGTGCAATATCAAACTAAAAAATAATAGGCATTGGGAATACAACATGTAAACTTGCGGACAAGCAGTGTGCAGTACAATGTCATTTCATAATTTGGAAACAGTACTCTGTGCGTGTAAAACATTATATCCAACATATCACGAGGAACTTCATTAAAAGTCCTTAAATTTCATGTTACTCTTAATTTTTGGAAGATCAACTATCATTTGTTCCACCTGCCTGTAATGTTGATTGTGTTGAAATGAATAAAAACAAATCCATCTTTCCGCACCAAACGTTCAGGTTATATATTGCTCATGACTGTTCTTCGTCTTTCCTAAACATGCATTATTTTGTGTTAATATAAAATCATTAAGGACCTAGTTACTAATTACCCTATCATTGCAAAGGAACAACGACATTTTTTAAATGTATTTTAGTGACCTGTTGTTTTATTTGCCCTATAAATCCAAGGTTAATATTTACGGGTGATTTATAAAAACTGATGACCATCATAATAATTTATGCAAAACAACAAAAATGTGAACCAAAGTTTGCGTATTACTAGTGCTCTTTTTGTTAAGTTGCCGAACGAAAAGACCTATTTCAAATGTATATGAAACGTCTGTTTTGCTATTGAAATAGGTTCATATATATCAAGTGACATTGCAAAGTCGATTAAGAAGGGACGCTTGCAATCCATTTTTGCTGTAGTGTTTTTGTTACACAAAATTACCATAAAAAAACCCACCAAATTGTGTCCAGCAAGATCGCACACTTCACAAACATTCATATCAAATGAGACGCGCTGAATATTAAGTCCCATGCCCGCATCTTCAACCATTTCAAAATATACTGGTAGGACTAACTTTCAATGCTGTATATATTTTTTTCCACGTAAATGATTGTTTTTCTTTGTTTTTACTGCCAGTATTTAATGGTCGTGGTACAAAGGTTTGGTTTATGCTGGTACAAATAATTTTTACCCACGGGCCCAGCAAGGCTGCCTGATAAAAGCGGGTAGTTGGTTCGCTGAGAACAAAAACAATTGATTCGGATGAGTAACGTTGCAAGGAAAGAAGCTTTTTAAAAATTAAATTTAATGGCTTTTGTTTGAACTATTCTAGAACACAAAAAGTTCCAGAGTTGCTTGCGTTAGGGAATAGTGAAACTTAGGAAAGAATTGTCCCCAAATGAATATAGTGTCGTCCGGTGAATAACGACCCTTTCTGTTCTTATTATGCAGTGTTGATTTCATGATTTCCACCTACCATCAATTTGTAGAGTTATTTATCATTATATAAAATAGTTTAAAGGGATGGCCTGCATTTCGTTTGTTTGAATTTATTTCAATCATTGATAGGGATGACTGTGTTTATTTACGGGCAAGTTAGGGTGGAAAATGCAGGGGTATCAAATTGGTCAGGAGATTTTTAAGATTGTATCTTAATGGGAACCCTGGAAAGCTGTCAAGAATTGTGTATTTGGCGTCTCCTTACGCGTACAGTACAAATAGTCTTGCTTAGAATAGAGTACGTCAAGTAAATACAGGATCGTGGCCATGCAAACGAATAAAACACTCAGTATATCCATACTTCAGTCTAAAATATCTGTCTTGTTTAATATTATAAGTAACAGTATTGTGAACATTTGGTGAAAGGTCGACGCATTTCAGTAAAGTGACTTATCTCAAATCTACAATGCGTGCATGTAATAAACATTTACACAAGATGACAATTCGAATGTAAGTCCATAAACGTTGAATCAGAAACAAATGAAGACAAGAAATTAAAGAAAGCAATTGGTAACCCAGTACTGACGATATTGTTGTCATTTGGTTTGTTTATTTGTTCCAATTGTTTGTTATTTATCCAATCATTTCTGTCTACGAAAATAAAGAACGACATGAGACTTACTTTAAAACCCAGTGCGCTTATCTGCATAATCATTGGGGCTTCACACCTCAGTGATAAAGTTTATGAAATATGCTGGTAGGTATTATAGAGGGCGCTGTTTGTTTCACTAGAGACGTTCGGTTTCACAGTGCGTAACCATAGGTAGATTATTTGCTTAACCAAAGATGTTTTCTTCTTTTTTCCCCAGTTTTTGGCCAAGCGCAACGAACAAAAACAAACCAATAAAATATAACAGAAACAAACAATTCAGTCAACTTGACATTTTAAACGTTTAGAACTGAATATAATATGCTGGAAGATCATACTGAATAGAAAGCTGACACTGAGACTTCATATAATTATAATTATGAAAGATGGAAAAATCTCTTGACACCACCACTGTACACACAAACACACCAAACCGACATCCAATCCGACTGCCATAAACGAACGTTAACATACAACAAACAGCAAACAGACAAACATATACAACCTAAAAACAAAAATAAATAACAAGCGAATTGTCGACTATACGCAATAATAGAAATAAAAAGTCAAACCGGACAACTTGTTTTGATTCTTTTTTGTTATTTTGTTGCGTTAGTTTGGCTCTTTTTTCTTCTTGTGGAATCGGAAACTAGGGGGGGGGGGGGGGTTTGCGAATTCGAGGCTCAAGCTCGGGCTCCAGCTCGGACATCCATGCAGAAAATGAAGCCTGGATTTTCATTAAAGCTGAAGCTCTGTGTTCCTTTTCAAACCAGATAATCTACTTCCCAACCACAGCCAAAAGCCTTTATTTTGATACCCGTTGTTTTAAATTGATTCACGAAATGGAGCCGGAGCCTGAACCCCATAGTCTCAAAAGCTAATGTGGGCGTGTTTTGGATCCTCGAACCGTGAACATGTTTCTGCCTTGGTTATTGGTTCGGCGTTAGTGGTGACTTTGGTTCTGCTTCAATTACGTCATTGGTTCAAACGAAGGAGAACCAAGGGAAGGGATTGGTTTATGGTCGGTCCAACATGGTGGAAAGGTAAACTACCCGCAGGTCTGACTCCGTTCGACATGTCCGCCGCCATTTATGTTTACATTTTGCAAAAGCGTTTTGGCGCCCTCCCCCAACTATGGGGTTTACGAAACGGAGGCCCAGGCTCAGGCTCTGGCTCCATTTCGTGAATCCCGAAGTTCTAAAATAACGGGTATCAAAATAGAGGCTTTTGGCTGCAGTTCGGAAGCAGATTCTCTGGTTTGAAAAGGAAAACGGAGCTTCAGCTTAAATGAAAAACCACATATTTTCAGCATAATTATGGATGACAGAGCCGAAGCCTGAGCCTGAGCCTCCGTTCGTAAACTCCCATTCCATAGTTTCTGTTCATCAAGAGTGACGTCATCAAAAAAACTTTCCTGGTCACGTCCGCCAAAACACGCCCCCTGCAAGTTGACTATTTGGTGCATTCGTTTAGCTCCTCCGGGTCGACACCAGTCAACCTCGTCCCCCCCCATTATCTCGCTTGTTGTGTGCAGTAAAACACGACCATTCCCAGTAAAGGGCTGACCCGCGTTAGCTAAACGAATGCACCCATTATATCTCTTTATAGAGGGCGCTATACAGAGCCAGGTTTGGGACGGTTGTTCAATGTCTCCCGTTCAGTGAACTAAATCGTGGGGCGTGACTGACCCACGCCCCACGATGTCATAATGGATGACAGCATGGCACTTATCGTCCTAACATTTCTATTATAAACAGGTTCTATGAACGTCTCCCCTGAACAGGTCAGATTGGATATTTCTAAACCTATGATGGTCGAGGAACTCTCTAACAATCAATTTTCAATAAAACAAAAACACAATAGATGAAACCTCCATGAGTTAAGATGGATTTAAGCATGGGCAATTGCAAAGTTACCTGTTAAGTGACTTTGATCTATTCCTTGATCATTCATTCTTGAAAGGCTCCCATTTAATTTGAAGATGTTTTATTGGAACCAGCTATAGTACATGTATACCACTTATGGTTCCTTGAAATGCATGTAATTATGCGAAAAGGAGGTAACTTACGTTACAAAATGTCTCAAAACCGCGGAAATACCCACATAAACACTCAACCAAACATTTATGGAAATCTTAAGTGGATGTTTCTTCATACAGCGGAATACGATATCAGAAAATTCCTTTCGAAAATCATGATTTCAGTAATGTGTGTCTCACTTGATTGTCAGTGACTTTACGGAAATTGCTGGGTAAGCCAAAGAAATCCGGTGCGTGAATGCATAAACCATATATACATGTGTGATTTCATGACTTGATCATTTCACTGATCGAAGTCAAGTTTAATATCTGCCCAGTGCCCACGCGTATGCTATGCATGAATCTAATACATTGATCTGATGCACGAGCGTAACCTTGGAAACCACTAGTCCACTACACGCTAAACTTGAATGACGTCATCACCACACCCAGAGGATTCAGTATTTTGCTTGTTACTATGGTGAACAGAGATGGTGGGCATATGTGACAAATACAGGCTATCTAAAGCATATCCTCCTCAAATCATAAGAACAGTTGTTGTATTACGCATCACTTTCACAAAATAACGTTAAAAAGGGAACTTAATTAATAGTTGCATTTATTGAATTGAATTTGAAAATCATTGTTTGATTCGATCTGTTCTAAAAAGCTGAAACATCCGTAATGACTTCTGTTTTGATATAAAATAAGTCATTAATTTTGTAAGAAACTACCAATTAATTTGAACGTTATTTGCTTATTAAGAGATATAAATCGGGTTATTTTCAAAACAGATTACAATGAATGAATTTTAAGCTACATTTATTAACGAACCAGCTATGGGTGTCATGACTATATGAAGCATCTGTTTGAAATACAATTATTTGAAGCGTTAAGCTTACAAGGACCATTTCGTCAAAAGAAGCAGCTTTGCTTCTATATTTCTATAATATCTCTGTTTTTTTCCTCCCCTTTTCAAAACGAGAAACCTTATTTCTTATTTGCAGCCGGTGGTCAGGAATCCGGTTTTGAGTGAAATGTGGAAGTCAAGTGCCGGATGGGTACATTTGTATCAGGTGCAGCCTATATGACTGCTATTCCCATAGCGAGGGTAATATCCGCATATGAGTATTATGTTCTACCATGAAGATCAAGTAGAGCCTGAAGGTAAGGTAAATCAAAGACGGCTACGCGTTTTTTTTTTTTTTATCTTTACTCTGTTTTCTTTTCTTTTTTAAATACGGTCTCCTTCCAAGAGTATTAGGTGATAAATAATGTACAGAGGGCGCTGATGGTTGAGTGAACGATGGTTAAAATCAAAATAAAGGATTGGTAACATACCCAAACAGAAATGTTCATAGATTTACGTATAACATGTAGGGTATGGAGATGGTGCTGGTAGAAACAAACCGTTAAAATATTTCCGCATGAAATGGTGTATTTATCCAGAAATTAGTCAAACAAACTATAAGACCGAATTAACAGTTTTGATCTCAGGGTAAGATCAAAACTTAGTCGGGTTGTGGCTATTTTCCCCATTCTCAGATTTTGCACATGCAACGGGTTATTATTTCATGTACATCATTGATCAGACAAAATGTGAGTGCTGTGCTGTGGCCTTAACCAATAATAATAATAATAACAATAATTAAGGATTTATAAAGCGCACACATCTGTTTAAACACTCGTGGCGCATTACACCTTTAATGGACTAGAAAAGTCATTCTCAATGATGGATTTACATTTCACAAACCACAGTGCCAGTAAGTTCATCAACCATAACTACCCCAAATACTCCCAATTTAATGCATGTTCGGCTTTTGAAAAAAATCGTGACATGCGATATCGGGAGACATCTTTAAAAATACTCTCGATATATTACTATCGATACTGGGTGCTGTGGCCTAATGGTCTGGTGGGTCGAACTCAAGATATTGTGGTCAATCTACAGATTGTGGGTTGGAGTCCAGCCATGGGTTAGTGGTGCTTGCATCCTTGGGCAAGACGCTTTGTCACATGTTGCTCCTCTTCACCCAGGTGTAAATGGGTACCTGTGAGGGTAGAGATGGCTTTGGGTGCTTAAATAGCCTATTATGCGCTTTATAGTAGTCGGGCCTCTCCCAAGTGAGCTGAAATTGTTTCAGGAATGTAAGTGGGGCCTGATGACCAGGGATAATGATGGTAAGCGCCTTGAGCACCCTCTGGGTGGATATGTTGCGCATTATAAAATATCTATATTATCACCTAAATATTTTGATTTTCAAAAACGAAAACTCGAAAGAACTGGAATAATATGTGATTTCTCAGTGCTACATATTAATTAATAATTTTCCATTACATTTTTCCCATTAAATTATTTTTTAGTTACATCCGAAACCTGGACAATGGCCAAGGAATGTAATACGTCAGAGTTCTTTCAAGGTTAGTAGAATAGACGATGCAGACGTGTCCTTTTTGCAAGGGTAGTGACCGCAACACAGAACACGGTATTGTATACATTCAAGGCCAAAAACACGCTTCAGTTGCTAAGTAACAAAAGTTAGTCACGGTCTCTTGGTACGCATGCGCACAGCGTTTCCCTGGTCATGGGTAAAAACAAACTGCACAATTTTATTTCCTTTTCAACGACACGCCTTTTAAGTAGCCAGATAGATCCATTTATATGTTTCTAGGTTCAAAATATTCAAACGAATATGGCATTTTTAATAACCCGAAAATGGATAATTGTGTATGCTACCGCCGGCATTAGTGTTTATATATACTTTCATATTATAGGGTAATAAATAATTTGCATATATTTTTTATATTTCCACATTTTGCTTTTCTTTCACTCTTAATTAATCTCATTAATATTCATATCTTTTTGACATTCTTCCTTTCCTGCCAAACCGAAAAACGTAATCTTGAATTGGACTGGCCTATAACGTGCCATAGTAGTTTGGCTATGACGTATCCACGTGTAAAGTTTTGTTCTGTTTGCGTGGTTGAACTTGAGCTTAGCGCGTGGGCTGAACGGCACTGTGTATGCAATATGCTGATGTATGTGGCCTATATGATGGAACGTGCGTCAGACACGAGTCAAATATTCACTAAGTGACATACCAGGAGGCAGCTAGATCATTCCCTTCAGTTACATTGATTAAGTTAGACTGCTTCTCATAGTACATTATCACAAGTTTGAACACTTCCAATAGTTGTACAACCTGTTGCTGAACAGCATGGATTTACTGCACTATGTCTATATCACCTGCGTAGTACACCTTCTGCTTGGTCAATGTGCGTACTCTGATGAAAGTAAGTGTAGAATGATTCTTCTCATTCAGAATTATAGGCCTAAATTAACACCAAAGTAATCCTACAGTGTGTCTTATGTAATTGTTAATCTGTCGTTGCGGTAGTGGATAACATACTGCACCGAATTAATTAATGCAAGTTCATAGGTATTTCGAGGGAAAGAAAAATGCTAATAGCAGCCTCATAACTTGTAATCCGAAAATGTCAACTCCTTTGCCAACCTTATAGGGATTTCGTAGCATATGAAGTATATTGGACGTAGTAAAAAAAACTAGGTAATTAAGGGTATATTTTCATTTACTGTAAGCAGAATAATTTATAGCCATAATTCTTACAAGAAAGTTATATTCATAACCTTTTGCATTGACCTTTAAATGTGGAATTGAACTTCCCCGCCCCCAGTTAATAACCTACAGTGCAAGTGCATCTTATGACAAGCGAAAGTTCAAGAGGAAAGGGATGCATCCAGCAGATCTCTGGTTCATGCCCGGAGATATAGGCCTAGACCCAATTCCTAACCAATAATGCTGTAATGAACATATTCCCAACTAACACGACACGAAATATTTAAATTGAAAACATTGAATGGACAGACCATTGAATGTCCATCGTATACCTCAGATTATTCTGTTTCTTAGAGCAAAATGAAATGATGGAGTATATGGGCGGGTATATGTATCTTCCAATGGGGATAGCAATTTTCGTTAAGGATATTTGGAACGAGACCTCAGTGCTGTCCCCAACGCGTGTGTGACAGTGGTCATAGCTCTGGACATTTAAGTCCCATAACTACGGCACAGCAGAACAGGGGTCGATTTCACGAAGCCCTACGATCAATCGTAACTCGAGATACGAAGGATAATCGTATCCTTCGAAGGGGAATTCTACGTGGGGCTGCAATGCAAGTCCTACGACCGATGGTAAGTTACGATGTGTTTCATGAAATCGACCCCAGGTGTGTACACCTATTATAATACATGTGTAACTCCAGTGAAGACTTTAAGTCAAGCCCCCTTGTGTATCACCTCCTTCCATCATACACCCTGACACATTCCCCCTAGTCCTTCTGACCCTTGTCATTTTCCAGTGAGGACACGAGCAACCGGCATAGCATGAATATGCCTTGGTTCATGCACCGAGACGGGACAGACATTGTAGAGGTCGACTGTTGATCTTAACTTGATGGAAACATTAGATTACACACACCGGTAGTGAATCATGGTGTGAACATTGCCGGTTACCCATGGAAGTATCCAGGGATAGGTCTAGTATAGTACACCAGTCATCCATCTAGGGTTCTCGTCAGAAATCAACCATTTTAAGAAGACCCATCACATACATGTATATGCCTATTCCATTATGTCTCATAATATCTACAGGGATGTGATGGGCTTAATTTTAATATCCAACCATAATTTAAAAAAAGCTGGTGTTTATATAATTATTTCAAAAACAGTTGGAGAGAGTTTGAATTATTTCATTCCCTCTAAATACTTTACTTTTTTGGTTATTGCCAGAAATATTATTAGTTTCTAATCCCAAACTGCAGGCATTTGAATGTGTAGTATATCCATTGTTATCATTTCGGCATAGTGGTAACCTTTTTCATTAAACGATTCGAATATCACTTTATAGCAACTATAGCGAAGTGTGTTCCGTAGGGTACTATGGTGCAAATGAGTGGATCATGTAAGATAATGGATGTTGACATGGATGTCGATCCGGGGGGGGGGGGGAGGATAATTCCCCCTCCCAATATTTGAGGTGGGGGATGGCGTGTATTATCACCCCCCCCCACTATTTCGAGGTTGAACATCATTCAAATTTATTGTATAAAAATATTACATGATCCTTGTTGTTTTTTGAGTCTCCGCAGTGAATTTATACTGTTTAATTCTTCTGAATATCGTTTTTAAATGCTCTAAAATGCGACTTTTCGACTCTGTTTTTATAAAAAAGTCCCTGGTTTGGGAGGGGGGTATCCCACCTCCCACAGCCTCCCCGCTCGGTCACTTCCCTCGCATAGGACAACGAATCACCAATCATCCCCCCCCCCCCAATCATGAAAAGAAATCGACACCAGTGGATGTTGAATCTATCGATATAATGGAGAGAAATGAAGTGATTTTTCGCACAAATCCAGAAAGCTCATTGCTTAAGCGGACAACATGCAACAGTTTCCTTCCCTTGACAGAGTCAACTGGGGACCAAGGAATCCTAGACCCAAGGAAATCCCCCATTAACTCCCACCAATCAATTCAATTTCCCTATTACTGACTGCATTGACTTCACTAGGATTTAAGGTCAAGGGATGGGGACTTACTGGACCATTGTTGTGTGGCCGTCGTGAATATTGTTTGAGTTATGTAAAAGGGCAACTAGTGTCTTGATTAGCCCTATATGGTACAAACTCCAGTTTAGATGATGGTTGAAAAAAAACTTTCCTCTTCCCAAATTCAGCAATATTATAGGCCTACGTAATTTGACAAGTTGAGAAGACGAAAACAGTAACACGAAGTACACTGCAGTAACTGAGATAAAGAGTTTCTTGCTGAAATAGTGAATGGAGATAGCAAGAGCTTATTCGTAGTACAGCTTCATTGCAATTAAATATCTCCTTTAGAAGTGTGACATTGGGGTTAAAGCGAACTTCGGTTTAACGGGGAAGAACCGATATGGTCCTCGACTGATCCTTATTTTTGTTATGCATTGTTGTCTGGTTATTTCGTTCAACTGAAAAATATGATCATGTGTATATCTTATGCGAGCAGAGGCGTAGTCCCATAGTAGTTAATCGCATCCTTATTGCACTAATTTCCCCTTGATGTGAACATTGGGAGCGGTGATGACCACAATTACCCCTCTGCGGAGGTGAGATTTAAGCAGTCGCCAATTCAAACTCAATGACTTCCCATTCTTAAGCCTTATTCTCTTGCTAAAACCACATGCAAATTGCAACTGAAATACTGTACTTAAAGGTTTGCCCGAGAAAGACCATCAGTGTAGTAATGAGAAGAACCCTGTACCAAGTATACGGGTTCCCATAATAAGCATTATCATAACGCTCACACTTGAGTCCTGAGACTCGAATTGAATTCAAGTGACCATTATACAATACTAAAATCTATAACTTATTTAAATACATAGACCATATTATTCACGGCGCATCCATCTTGTCACCTTCTTATATACCCTTTGGGAAAGATAATACCAATTCTAAAAAGAAAACGGGTACCAGACTACTTTGAATCCAAGCCTTGGTTTGATTGCACTGCTTCGAATGTAGGATGGATTCACCATGAATGTGGTCTTTTTTTTCTTTTTTTTACAAGTAACAAACCTTTAACAAATCCTAATTATTCGTATAACCTTGCCATATGTTGAGTGTAATATAATAAGCTTATGTCCAATCCTATATCGTAAATAAAAGAAAGCATTTGGACAATGTAAGCTGTCGTAATCGTAATAAAGGGCATGCTCTGTACTTTGGCAAAACATGTCCATGCAAGGCCTAAGTCAAGGGCATGGGATGGAATAAACAGAACTTCCTGGGAATTTGGGTTTTAACAATTGTCTCTCAAGGTTACCAATAATCAGTATTGCAGTTGTTTCAAAGTTTACAGCCTTGGCTTGTGCACTGAAAAACATGTTTACCATTTCAACACTTCCCGTTTCCCCGCGTCCAAGTTTCAGAACATTCTGGTAACTTTCCCTTCATTCATCTTACAAAAGAAAGCATTTTTATACAAATCGGAGTTTTTACATAGTCCCTACACAGACAAACTGCACAAAAGTACCTATTAAGATGAATTTGGGGCACAATATGACCTTCTGATTCATAGAGTATACCTTTTATAACCACAATGACTCACGGAATGGTTATTTTTGGTTCTTCCCTTTCCCCGATAATACGAGAGGTTAATACACAGCTCTGTAGCATCCAATTGTTCTCATGCATAATGATACACGTCCGTAGAAATGACCTCTAGGCCTATTGTTCTGCCTCTTCTAAAATTCATGCCGTGGGTTCCTATCCTGGTGGTAATAAAATGATATTACACCAACAATATGGAATTTAGTGTTTGCTTGGAGTTAGGAGGGCCTGACATTTCGATCCTAGCAGAATCTTTCTCAAAGGCTAAAGATATCAGATTTACCGTTTATTAGAAACATGACGTGCATTGCGTAAATGTTCATACTTTTGACAAGCCTTTCTTTGTATTGTGTGAAATGATTTTACTGATCTCAGTTACCCCGATGACGTCACAGTTTTGCTCATGAATATGGACATTCTAATTAGCATACAAACAAGAATTCTGTTGTTAACCCTGAAACAGTGTGAGGAAGTAGTAAAATCACAGACCCCATAAAACAGTTGCTTATAGGCACATGTTCAAGCCACATTATTCCTATTGCAGGGACCCTTTAACAACTAAATGCAAGGCTATTGATGTAACATGTACGTTTAGAAAAACACAGGCCCCTCGGAGATAACCAATATTTCAAATCTAGCTGAAACTTATAGCCGTCCAAATCGAAATTAATGTAACTTTTCTGGAGGGAAAATCATGTCACCATAGTTGGACGGTGAGTTTACCGTATTTTGTGCGTTAGCGTATTCATGTTCAGTAGTGGTTTCTCCGTGTAATTCCTCATTTTCACCAGGCTAGTCCAAAGGTCTAGACGGGTATGCGCTGTGTACTAATTCCTTCCCTGTACAGAAATGACCCATCACTAGTATGGTAACTATATTGCCACTGGCTTTGCTTCAATGGAGGCGGGATATGAACTCCTGATGTCCATTTCTTGACCCCTCCCCTCTTGACCAAAGGGCATTGGCGAAGTTCCTGCCCTTTTCAATTCAATCCATAATTGTAGCCATCGGGATTACAGTCTCTATAGCAACGGTGTGCGTAAATCCATCATTTTCGCGCACGAACTAGCCAATCAGGGCATCAAACATTTGATAATTTGGGACATACAATTCAGTGTAGCTGAATAGCTGAATTAATTAACACCAAACGTATGGACAAGACTTAGATGTTCGTCTCCCTTGACTCCAGCCAAGGAAGTATGTTTGCTTGAAATATCCAAACATTCGTTCGTGTCAAACGTAGAATCGGCACGATAGTTGTAGTAATTTGCTAAATTAAGTAATTGTGAAAAGCTGCTTGGAGTTAGGAGGGCCTGACGTTTCGATCCTAGCATGATCTTTCTTAAATGTGTTCCCAATTGTAAAGATGTATCCTTCATTGGCTTTAAGAGCGATTTGTGATAATTATAATCTGTGGTTTTGTCATTTACATCCATTTATTTGTGTGCTTTTACCTTTGCCAGATTCAACAAATGATAAAAAATTACACAACTAAAAAAGAAATGGATAATATTCGTCAATCGTGTATTAGTACGCTGTCGCCCAGACTTGTGAACAAATTTTTTTTCTCAATTTTCAGCACAATTTCCTACATATCTGACCAATTTTTTACTCTCTGTACAAGTCATTGCGTTCCTTGAAACAAACTTTTCCCGTTTTTGACATAGCATTCATTCTGTTTCAGACGTGTGTGTTTGGGCATTAGGATATGTCTCCCTAATGTGGCTCCTTAAGGAATGTTTTTTAAACAGTGTCCACGTCCCAAAGAGTCACTATTTGATACGGTAAATGAACAAATAAACTGACAAAAAAATATGGACTACAAATTCATCTGGTTTGGCATCTGCGCTACGATTTAAAGCAAAAACGTTTTTGTCTTCGTTACAGTTCTTTATTCCTGCAGTTTTGAGGATGCTGGGAAATGTTATTTACATGTGGAATCTGTGAGGCCAACGTGGATGATCGGAGATCACATGACCGTGACAGGTGACCAAGGACCCATAGCTGACCATACATGGGGCACTAACTTGGGTAAGTCTGAATTGCAAGAGGGCGCTGTTTCATTTTCACGGAAACCTAAAATAGACATTCAATAGTGAACAAACAAATGTATAAAAGGTTTAAATCAACACAGAAAGTATATTCAGAAAGTTTGAATATATTCTATTAAATTCTTCTTAATATTTGGTAGTTTGCTTACTGGGAATATTTGATAATTGCCCCTATGGCTTCGAAAGAACATATATAATAAGGTAGAGTATTATGTTCTTAAACCTACTTTTTTCACGAATCACGTCTACATCTTCAGAGCCAAAACGGTGAAGCACAGAACTCCCAGGTTGTGACAACTGATTATGTAAAATATGAAATGCCATCCACGCCACTACCCTGAACTGTAGAGGGCGGAAATCACGATCATCAGAAACAAACGGTTTGCCGAGAGGTTGCATAAAATGAAATGAAGAGAACAAATGATATGCTCAGCTCCCTACACATCCCAATGGAGAACTTGTGAACATAAAGAGTACGATAATGGGCACGATTCTACGATCTTATTTATCGGAATAATTATATCAAACACACAGCGATGAAGGGTTACTCCTGGGGTCGATTTCACTAACGCTTTGCGATCATCGTAAAGCCCAAATACATCGCTAAACGCAAAATTGCTACGCAAAGTAGCGATCTATTTTCTGTTTAGCGATGGATTTTCAAATCAGCAGAGTTGCAGATGTCGAACCGACTGTTTCTAATCGGCGTCTGGAAATAATGAACAGAGAATACCTGTTGGATCATATGAACCGTATGCATGGTATTTGTTACAACCTCAGTGGGTTATAACGACACCAATCTCTTGTAGTGTAATAAGACTTGGTTTTCAGAGATATTGTGTAGTTAGCGTTGTCATGATTGACTTTAGTCATGATCGGAGACAGATTTTCCTGGAAGTTGACATTCCCAAGGCGCGTTATAGTCTGTCAGACAGAGGTCAGTTTCGGTTAGCTTATTGTTAGTGATAGCATTGGAGAACGAAAGTTGTCTGGACCATAGATCTGCATGTCTCCACCAATTGCTTAAACAAGGAAACACATGAAAGAATTAATTGAAAGCAAAACAAACACTCAACTACTGTATGCATAGCCAGGATATTTCCCCAGATATGATAGACGTATAGTGCAGCCATTTATAGCAAGTTCAACAGGTTTGTCGCTGTACCGATGTTGCTCATTAGTCTGTCTCGTCCAATTACCCATCCTGTCAATTGTTATGATACATCTCTGTCTATACATGTATTATGATTCACACATTGACCAAACCACAAATTGTGACCCCAGGAAAACGTGTCACTTAGCACACAGCACATACATCCATAGGCAGTCGGTATAACTCTGCCACTATAGGGCGCCTCCACCAGCCTACCTTGCCAACTAGGCACAGCCTCGCCCACCACGCCCTCATACAATCACGCCCTCCTCATCTCTGCTTGTATTACCTTCATCAAATACATGCGTTAATACCGCTTGTTTGCGAAAGTGATGCGAAGGTACTGTTGCCAGTGCTCTCAAATCCCTAAAAACCTGGGATTACTACAAGCACGATGAGTTATGGTTGTCTTTAGACTCAACGCTGCAAAGCTTCCTGATTTCCAGTGAGACACAAAACAAGCAAACCAACACAATCTGCAAACAAAATATTTTAACCTATCATTAATTACAATAATATTGGCCAGCTCTGTGTATGGCGAAAATGGGGTATCTGATGCCAGTCGGTGCTATGCTTGGGCTATGAGAGGGCAAAGCCTGGCTGGAAAGGTAGGCCCCTATACTATAGGCTGACGATTCATAGAGGGCGTATAACTTGCTTATGAGTGCTGATCGAGGGCCACTCATTCACCCCTATCTGCACTTTGGGAGGTATTTCCTTCAACTATCTTTAGTAATAATTAACTGACGTTAAACGTCTATCCTTGCACTGATTCTTACAGGAGATTACGTCTACACTGAGTCCAGTAATGACGTCCGTGGAACTTCGTTATCTCCAGAGCTTACAAGCAGTGAACAAAATCTGCCTACCGGTGAGGGCGTGCTTTCCTTCTACTATTATCTCTGGGGGCAAAATGGCAACGTCTTAAACGTGTACATCAATTGTGATGACGTCATGACATTGCTCTGGGCCTACGGATTGTCAGATGGTTCGATGAATACATGGACAAGAGGGGAGACGCCGTTAATATGCACAGGAAACTTCAAGGTATAAACCACTCCTTAATGTTTTGCTCAAGTAAATGATGCGTGTCATACTCCATTCAAGCTTTCTGGACCATAACACCTATAGTGATTTATTTGGTGATATGACCCATGACTTGCATTTCTTTATGTATGCATTTCTTTAAACTTAAAAGTTTAAAATCAGACTGTTTTCAAATACTTGCCAGAGAACGATTAATAAGACAGTTCAATATAAGATAATGTGTCTGTTACCGTCGTTCTAATTAAATGTTTTATTTTGCTACAGGTCATCTTTGAAGCAGTTCACAAAACTAACAACAGCAACATTGCAATAGATGATATTGCTATACGCGGACAGCAACGAGGTAATTAAGCTAACTTACAAAAGTTCTTTTACATTGGAATTAACAATGAAAGAGTAGCTATAAGAGTAACGTCAAACCAGCAATTAGTTTTTACACCAGGTTCCCGCCTTAGAGTTCGAATTCTTACGGAATTAAAACAATGTCCATGAATCATAATTATACAAAATGAATGGTGACGTCATCGCAATGAACGGCAGAATTTCAGTGATCATTGGCAGTAAAGCGCCTAATGTTACAACTCCTCGGTAATGTAATGATCAATTCAAAATTCAAAGATGCTTTTGCATGCCATTGAATCGCCAAAGCAAGTAGATGCTAAGCACAAAATACTACGTTCATCCAACGAGGTTCATTCTATTCCTTGCGTCTGAATATTCATCAGATATTATCTTCAAGGAACTCACCTTGATGCCCCCTCCCCGCCTCTTAATGTCTGGGGAAATCTAAACTCTCAATGCACCCTGGCCTTAAGGGTTCTTACCATACTTTCACAATATTGTACCGCTGGGTTAACTTCCTCGAGGAATGTCAAACAGCTTGGAGATTTGAGTGAGCTTAGACTGTAATACAGTTCCCTGAGTCTGAATTATCAACCGGCAACTGGTTAACTGACTATTTCCTCTTGGCACTGTTCTACCTTTCCGCTTGGTTGGTAATGTCAGTTATCAGGAAGGAACAGAATAAAAGACCAGAGTAAAACCAAAACAAACCATCCCTTTCCCGATCCTCGTTATTATTTCTACAGAAATTATATTATTTTATCTTGGAGGAAAGCATTAAGCCAACATTAAGCGAGGTCCTATACTTTAAAACATTTCTGTTACCTAATTTGGACAAATGGGAGTGAACGGAAATCCGTTTCCTACTTGGATGAGGGTTGTATACACGGTGCCAAGGCGTCATGTTATACCACTGAATTGAGGCGAAACATTTGGTTTTCATTTCCCATATGCAGTCTAGCGCTGGGTTGATTGCTCGTTTAAAGGTTTAGACGACCGAAAATCCAATATCCGTTTACTAAATTTGCTAAACGAATAATCAAAACCCAAATAATCAACAGTAATTTTTTCTTTTAAACTGGCTTAAACCCAATTATAGTTCAACTTTAATTGTGAAAATCGGGTCAAATAAAGAGGAACAGCCTGAACATTTATCTGATTGGCAGCATTTTCTTTTGGCAGCGATCATGCAACTCTAGAACTCCCAAAGAGTGTTGGATGCCAAAGGTTAAAGGGGTCATGTATGGGTCAAAGTCTAGATAATGAGTGCCGTTCAGTTGTTTAATTCACAATGGTGAAAATATAGTTAGTGGGAGGGGACATAATGATGTTCAATTTTCAAGCCATGTTATAAACTAATTGCCTTATGTTGAATTGGCTTCTCATAAGGCATCTCACCACAAAACAGGGCTTTAGTATGCCTCCATACCATCATCTTAATTTCGCATTGACTTAAATTGTGTTCTCGATGTTTTTTCGCAATAGTTGGTATGAAAACAAATGTGCAATTAATTAAATCGAAACAATAAAGTGTATATTAATGAGGTAATTATTTTAGAGCACGTGCCCCCTGTGACCCAATGGTTACACCACTATCTTGTTAAAGGTAGCAGTGCTGGTATTGTGTCCCAATTCACCTTTTTTTGGTATTTCTGTATTTCTTTATTGTCATATTTTATAGAATCTGACAGAGGTGTTGCCATGAGAACCCCAACAACAATAGACATGGCAACAGAC
Organism: Astropecten irregularis; assembly: GCA_963971285.1. Taxonomy (NCBI): domain Eukaryota; kingdom Metazoa; phylum Echinodermata; class Asteroidea; order Paxillosida; family Astropectinidae; genus Astropecten; species Astropecten irregularis. Next base: position 16,112,554 of record OZ020258.1, on the reverse strand, counting down.
GGGGTGCTGAATGAACCAGGAACACCAGAGATGCCACAAGATATGATTAGTACAATGCCTAGTGCTAGTGGTGGGGTACATGTACATAACCAACCACAAGGTACAGCAAAAACAGTCTTTGTATAGAAACTAGTGTATACAGTGAAAACTAGAACACATACAATGACAAGTATTCTTATGTTGAAACTATACCTGTAGTGCACCTTGGGTCGATTTCACGAAGCCCTACGATCAATCGTAACTCGATTTACGATGGATAGCCCTTCGTAAAGGACTATCCTACGTAGGGATGCAATTGTATCGCAAGTCTTCCGATTGATAGAAAGTTACGATGAGTGGTGAAATCGTCTCCAGGTCATATAAATGAGGTTAGGCCATGAGTTAAATGGCTGCTACATCAATTTCCCTTGGCTCTCAACTATATAGTTTCACATAACTGATGAAGCCGAGTAGATGCGGCTTATATGAAAAACGTAACACAATCAATGTGTTACATTCGTAACCTGCAGCTCTTTGTGAATGTTATGTCCTAACCATTGATAATTCATGGCGACCAATAACGTCCTTAAATTTTCGGTTTGTCGTAAATATAAGACATCACATTAAGCGCATAAAAGGGGCGGAATTACATTATTTTAATGTTGCAAAATGATTGACATTACCCTTTGTAGAGACGGTGACTTTGTCCATCATTCTGTTCCTGCTGGCCCTGGTCTTCATGGTTATCAGTGTCACAGTACATTGTCTCATCTGGCGAAAAAGAAAGTAGGTATAAGCTGTGGAGAAATTGCATGTACAATGCACAAGGGTGGACAAATTGATCTAACTGCACATACACAATTTGATTGTAGTAGTTCAAATCATGACAGAGTGATTGTTGTGCCCCTCTGCTATATAGTCACACTATAAACTTGCCACACAGCCCCATGCAAGATATGCCTCAGTCACATTCTGCATTTTTTGTTTGATCAGTAAGGCACCAAGGTGTCGATTTCACGAAGCCATACGATCGATCGTAACTCGAGTTACGATTGATAACCCATCTGCAATACATCATAAATTCTAGGATTGATAGTAAGTTATCATGAGTTTGGTGAAATCGACCCAAGCTCTATTACACGTAAACATTTACCACCAAAAAAAAAAACACGAAAAAGAAAGTGATCACTTGAGAGGTATAATTATGTAAATGAAGTGGGATTGTAATCGATAACAAGATTTGAAACAAAGGTCTGGATTGATTTATAAGGAACTGTTGTTATCATTATTATTGCCACAGGAAATTCAATGTGAAGAGGAGATTCAAGCAAACGAGCATTCAAAACTCAGGTTACGATTGCCCAGTACATCCATCTAGCCACTCCAACCACCACCCTGGCTATATGACCGACATGAAGAATCTCTCCAACTCAGATGATATCGACCTGACAAGGTTTACTGATGCTGAGAAACAGTCAGTCAAGAGCTCAGAGAGTGGCATAGTGGCTAATGGGGGAGGAGTGTCTATCATTGTACCTTCATTCCCTAGGGGAAGAAGTAAGACAGTACCTAATAAGAGAAGCTTCGAGTACTATGAAACTATCGCCATAGGCTCAGACTCCGACACAGAAGAAGAAGGCAATAAAGAGAAACGAATACTGAGTGACAAAGGAGATAAACGAAAGAAGGGATTCCTGGGAAAGGCTGGCCATTTTATGAGGAGTAACTCTCTTCCTAGTTCACCTGGGAATGATTTCTACGAATCCATCGATCATACTCGTATCAGTCATGCCCCCTTGGCATATGAAGTGACAAATCTGATCAATGATTCTTTGAGTAATAGCACCCTGGTTGATCACCATTCGTCAAGTAGCTCAATTCCCAGCATTCAGAGTAATCATCTCAAGTCACCGATGATCTATGACAACTTGGAGAGACGATCACCTCTCCTGATACCTCCAGTGAGACCCCTTACACCTATCTGCAGTAACTACACACCTGCATCTCTCTGCTTGAATCTATCAGGATCCAATTGTAACATTTCATCCATCTATAACACAACGTCATCCTCTCAGTATGATGGTGCATCTATTTCATCATATGAGAGGACGCCCACCATTCACATGAATGCATCACCTACATGCAACCCTCAGTCCAATCCATTTTTTCAATCAGCTCAACCGAATGACACTTATAATATCCTTAGCAGACATCATAATCCGTCAACTTCAGTGACTGATGGACCACTGTCAGCTGCAACACCGCCCTCACCTGACGTTAGCCACACACCTGTTTATAAAACCCCATCTCTGAGACCCAATGTGACTGCCCCTCAGCAGAATGTGTATCACACGTTGGACCCAGATGCAATATCAGATGCTAGTTTTGAAAGATCAGCATCTGAGGACAGTCAAACGGTTTATGAATGTCCCAAGAACAAGACATTCAAACCTGTGAAAAGTGAGTCTAGCCATGATTATGAAGACTTAGAATGATGAATCATGGCGTGAATAACTATCTCTAACTACGATGTTTAAAGGTATAATACAAAATTGGTAAAGGTAACAGAACAGCACTTACACTTTGTCTAATCCAATATGTACATGAAATGATAAACCTTTGAAAATTTGAGCTCAATCGGACATCTGAGTCACGAGAAAATAGCCAAAAAAGACTATATTCTTCTTCTTTTTATATAAAACATAAAGAACGGTTTTGATCTTACCAATCAATCAATCAATCAATCAATAGACAAAGGCCTCATTTGCCCGTGGTCTCCTCCTCAAATTATACACTGATCTTATCCCGAGATCAAAACTGTTCTCAGTCGTTGTTATTACTAATTTCTGGATAAATACAGCATTTCAGCCGGAAAATACGGTATACATGTTTCTAAGAGCACCAATTTCATACCCTGAAAGTTATACGTAAATTTCATAACATTTCTGTTTGGGTATGTTGCCAATCCTGTTCTGTATACATTTAAGCATACCATCTTATAGTATGGTCTTTCCTAATGAACAGCAAATAGAAGAAGGAATCCTTCTACCCACATTATTAATGGCCCAGCTTTTTTGAAGTTGAATATCACAAGGAATACAATAGAAATAGACAGCCGTCAAGTGACTTGCAACTATAGACTGATTATAAAAATGCTGATGACTGCAAATATGAACAATTTTCATGATGGCATTTAGAATCGATTTACTTCCTAATAAATTATGTATATACAATAGACCATCTTATTGTTAAGGCGGAAACAAATGTATTAACTTGGTTATCGCCAGGTTCTATTAGTTAAACGTACAAGTGAGATTGTTGTGAATAATTGTAAAATAATATTGTGTTTCATATCACTTGGCAGTAAGGTATTAACGTGACCTACCAAACTGATAGCCTGTTTAGCTATCACAGTCCAACAATATGCTGCATATCTCATTAACACTTTTTAATACTAAGAGGGATGAAGTTTGCTTCGTGTCAAATGTTTCTTGTTGCCGGTCATATGATTTCAAGCACCCTCCAATTTCATAATGATTTTGCACACTCCCTAAGGGGGTTTGGGTTAAATTAATTAAATAAGGGCGTGTATCAACATCGCCAGTTGCTGGCTGCTCATATCTCGATGTTGTGTTTCTACCATTACCGTCTTTGTACCCTGTAAGTTATACGTTTTGATTTGTTACTAATGTTGTAATGTATATACCCTTTAAAGTTCACTGTTGGGCTAGCGGGCATGTAAATTGGGTTTCAAACTCAATGCACGGGGGACAATGTGACAGGTGAAATCATGGAAAAAGAAAAAAAACCGGCGCGAATAACTAGAGCTTGTTTTTCATGTATAAATCATTGTTGAGGATGAACAAAGAAAATTAACTGAAACGGTATTTGAAAACGTGGTACCGCAGTGCGGGGGCACTTCCGTCTTTGTTCATCATAACACTACTTGACTACATTTAGTAACATTTGTAAATAACAGAGGCACCTTGAGCAAAATGTATAATAAAGCTGTTTATACAGTTCAGCAAGTTGTATCTTTTAACACGTTCATATTTATCTATGTGCATTGAGTATGCTTATACTTCAACTCAGTTTTGTTATTTTTATTTGTACGCATATCAATTTATTTGTGCAATGCTGAGGTTTAGATCCAGGGTGATTCACATATTCTGACTTTATGAGATTGCGGTTTTCACCAAAACACTCAAAATAGACATTTCGATAAGCAGACGTCAAACAATTCTAGCCCACCATGACAGATCATATAAGCAAGTGACGTCACTCTATGGTACAAGTAAAACTATGACGATATTCCTACGTTCATCAACTAAAATCATAAAGTAACTCAAGAATGATATCTCGTCAAATGATTTCAAAGTGTACCCATACCCGGGTAACCCCTTATATTCCTCATTTTCAAAGGTAGAAGCCCGACGTGAAATCTCGCGATGATGTAGTCGTATGTATGGTGCTGCTGAGTTGTAGGTAAGTTTAGCCTGCTTTGTATTCCGTAATGTTATACACGGTACCAAGAATACTATTGCATTGCTTAATCGGGATAACATTTTAATACTGCCATCATTTTGTTGTTTCATATACTATTCTGACGTCAGACCAGAGATATTAAGCTGGGACCACGGTTCGTAACACTTTTTTTCTCCAGATTATTTGTTTTTTCTTTTCTTTTGGTGTGTTAAAGGGCAAATAATTTAAAAGTTCGTTACTTCATTATAAAAGAGAGCTAGGAGCGAGATTTCAAAACAAAAACTAAACCCCTCAACAAATGTTCTGCAACTCAAGTTTGAGGGATGATATCTTTTTTGTTACTGCTCTATGAACGGTGAAACTGATATCATTAGAAAGCTTCATTATTCCTCTTTACAATGATGAGTCATATGTTGTGTTTTTGTAATCATTGAATGTGTATTTTCTCCTAAATAAAGGGCAAAGTCAGAAGTGAAATGTTGCAAAATGCAAATGAGAATACACCATGTTTGGACCGTGCTTTCACGCATCAGCGCATCAACACCATTCATCAAACTCAGTCTATCCTCGAAACGGTTGGGAATTCACTACTGAAAACAACGAAATTTGCAACATTTCATTTTTGACATTGCTTCATATTCATCAGGACTGTACATTCCACAATTACATTAGCATAACAAATGACACATCAATGTCAAGAGGAATAATCACGCTTTCTAATGATCATTGTTCATAGATCAGTAACAACAAGATATCATCCCTCAAACTTGAGTTGCAGAACTTTTTGAGGGGTTTATAACCATGCATGGCTGATCACAGTATACTTAATTCCAAATAAAGAGGAAATAATGTACATGTGCTTTGGGAATGATACATACATTGTCTGCCAATCATTGGCAATAGGAGACACGTTGCTATTTCAAGGATGTGTGCCTTGGCAGGGTATCATTAGACAAAAACAAAATTGACTTTGCTTTGCTTTCAGCTTCCTGTAAAATGATTAATGCGAAACATTTCCTCATGATAACGTGAACATTAACTTGAAAATAACGGGGGAAACGAAATTAAAACAAACCAAGTTAAAAATCCACCTGCGAGGTAGTGAGCACGCTCACGAGACCAAAAAAAAAATGTTCTGTGTATGCCCAGTAGTGAGTTAGGGGAAGTAGCAGATGAAAAAAAACAACAGTCTGAATCAATATACAACGAAACTGACTAGAATATTATACTAATGGTTACTTCGTTGATATGAATTCTTGTGTGGAATATGAAAGATGTAGTTTGGATTGTCATTTTCACGTAGTCGAATAAAACCATAAAACAAGCCCACCCAGAAGAACCGAGTCGATATCACGGAAGACACCAGTCGATATCCGAGAACATCCGAATGGACCCGAGATGACCCGAGTAGACGTGAAATCTGGATGACCCTTAATGCTCAATCATAATGTAGGATGACCCCTAAGTTACTCATTTTAATGTCACTCTAGCATAATGCAATCAAACAAACCACATGTTTTGTTCAAGTCAAACGTACAGGGAACTCTGACCAGGAAACAACAACTACGAATAATTCCAAATGGTGATATCGAGCATTGCAAAATCCAGACGGGGAATTTGTTATTAAAGGTTACTTCATACTTTGGTAGCACAGCAAAATCAGAAATCTTCAGATTTACCTATAACTTACATGGTATAAAGATGACGTTAGTAGAAATATACCGTTGGAACTGTTCTACCTGAAATACTATAATTTTGTTTCCAGAACAGAGTACAACCAAAGATCAAAAACCGGTTTTGATCTCGAGGTGAGAGATCAAAACACCTTTTTTGAAAATACCATGTGCATTTCCACTGTTTTCTCAAAAAGTGGGCATCGTATTTCGTTACTCTATCTTTCTTGATATTTTTAATCATGAACCTACATTTCTTTCAAGTTGACAAAAGCTAAAGCATGGAGCTACCTTTAAAGACGAATTGCCTTATGCTTGACGATTTGAAAATGAATTTGGAATCTTAACCCAAACCGAGCCAGCATGTCATGGCAGACTCATTCGATGATTAACACGATTTGAACGTTTGAACATCACTTCAGCTTTGCAATAAGATGGTTCCTCTATAATTATATTTATTAACCCCATAATGTTTGCAAAAAGATACTCATTGTGCTATCATTAATAACAGACATAGATAAATTTACAGATAGATGTAAATGAAATGCATGCCATAGTGCAGGGCTTATATCAGTTGCTATGGGACTACTTCCTCGAGGGAAATACTTGTGGAATAGTCATGAACTTTTGACCGTGTGTCCCTCTAGCCTTGACACCAAATTAAAGTGATTTAGATCCTCTTTTACTTGGGAAAAACAGGACAAGATAACGAACTTTAGGAACCACGATTGAAACATAACAAAAGTATCCCAAACATGAATGACTTAGTAATGTAACACTGTCCCAAACCTCCCGAAAAACTGCAAACTTGAATTTGATGAGCTAAGGATTGTATTATGAAGGAGTTTATAGGAGTGAGATTGCTGGAAGATCAATGGTGATTCACAGTGATATACTTGTCCTGGTTTACCACAATGCTACGATAAAGTATCTGGGTTTGCAATATTTCTTCAATTTGTTCAAAGTGTTGATAAGGTCAGGATTGCAATAAGCATATGACCCATCTCTCAGCTTACTTGCTTTATAGCAGCCATACTCTGCCAATATGTACGTGATGCGGTCAGAAATCTGCTGTCGCAATAATATGACGTCACCACTTCCCTGCGTTTGATCATGACACAAGGTCACTTTGCATCTACCGGGAATAATCGACAATCATGTCAATTTCATATCGATGAATATTTTCAATTGCGAACATACAATTCTCCATTCAAGAAGGACACAAATAATAACAGTTTAAACCATGACAGGATTTGTAGGAGTTTATGTTATTTAATGACGACTTTGAAATCCCTCTTGAAATCAGTGCACTCAGAAACCGTAGGTAAAACATGATCATAACCAATTATGATTAGCGTATTGGCTTAGCTAGACGCATTGTTCTGTCCACACTTCTGCTCTTAGGACGATATTGTACATTGCAACATGATTCATTGGTAATACGATGAATTTCTTCCTTCTTCAACATTCTAAATGTTGCTTTATTGATACTGGCCTATAGACATTTGGCAGACTCAGTTTCGAGAACGTAATAGTTTGGGTTTATTTCTATAATTGATATGTGGTTGGATGTTTGTGCAAACAATGACACGGTTGTTGGGAAAGTTCCTGTTATATACTAAGAGAGCATGACTGCTGTGTTATTAATTTGCACGTTTGCCTTGTAACACCACATCCACAGGATCCAATGGTGGTATGCAGATAAACGGAACACAAAAAGGCAACTCCTAAACGAAGATGTGTCTATGTGTCTGAAGTGGATCTCCATTTGCAAATAATATCCATCTAAAATTGTCCGATTGATGACTAGCAATATGCCTGGGAACCAGAATTATACGTCATCTTCCAGCAATGTTGTGTCAACTTCTGATACCTTGCTTACTGGTGCTGTCAGCAATCCAAGCACACCTGCACCTACTGGTGAGTAGATATGTTATACGTATATTTCTTGTTAGACAGTGCACCTGTTACTGGCAGGTCTATACTTTGTAAGATTTCATTTTTTGATGAAATGTTTATTTAACTTAGGTCCACCAGCCTAAAAAAATATGAGTTTATACTTTTTCAAATACAGTGTATCACACACATAAGATACGTACACATATAAAGCATTGATTACAAGGGATCTCTCGGCAGACGAATAGTTATCAATATTTACCGTAAGACTATCTGGCTAACTTATTATGCCATACCGACATAGGTAAACATATCTTCCTTAAAAACAAAACTAGAAACAAAAAATAGATAATGCTTAATAGTTAGGAGGCCTGACGTTTCGATACTAGCAGGATCTTTCTCGAAAGTGATTGAGAGAAAAATCCCGTTAGGATCGAAACATCATGCTCTCCTAACTCCACACATTAGAGATATCATCTTCAGGTCAGTATTTTGGCCGATGAGCAGTTTGCAGCAGTTAATTACTTGTATTGAAAAAAAAACAGATAAATAAAACTATTTCAATAAAATATTTAAATGGGCATTTATATGATTTAGTTGAATGAACACATTCAAACGAGACAATGAGGGTTTATCGTGATGGTTTATAATGATATTCCTAAGGTTTGGAACATTGCTTGGTTTACTTAGAAAACTTACTTTCCAAAATATTACATGATTGATTAATATTACAGCTTAATATACTTGATATTAATACTGCAAAGTGTGTGTATTGTGATCAAATCGACATTGGGTTAATTTCAGTACAGTTCTGGTTTAAGATTAAGATTTCCAGTCTCAATTTGATCTTTGTGGCATAATTAACCCAAAAACAGTTTGAATATAATTTTCTGTTTGAATAATGTCTTATACGTGTATTGGAATGGTTTAGGAACTAATATAATTACAATGTACATCTAGTGAATACATAAACGTTAAGTAGATCTTTGAGGGATTTTAAACCGCTTATTTCCTTATATTTGTAAAGATAATAGGAAAAACATATGCTGCTTATTTTATGAAATATTCCCCGAGTCCTTCAATATTTGCGAATTGCCTGTTCCCCTTAATTAACATTTGGTCGGGAGAAAGTACAGCGGATATACAACTAATGGATCCAACATCCGCTGTGGGTGGCTGGAGGACTGGAGTGGGAACCAGTTCGGTTATCACGTACTTTATAAAGTCTAACCTCGCTGGTAACCGCAGACATGTCAAATCTTTCCTCGCCCTTTAAGTGATTTGATGGTTAGATTGGCTTACAAGTGTTGGCTTTGGAAGTGAAATATGTCATGATGTATGCATGTACAACTCTCATTATCCATGAGCCAAACTTTCAAGAAATAAAGTATATCTATCTCCGTCATTTACATCATGATAATGTTAGGATCTCTTGATATTTCAAAGAAATGTATACAAAAGGATTTAACTAACAATTCAAACAAAGGCCTATGAGGTGAGTCTGTGATTACTGAAATTGATCATTCTGTCATGTTTTTTAATTTGTTTTGGAATCATGTTTGACTGAGGAAACAACATTGTTTTGGAATGAATAGGAATCAGAGCTTGCATGCCTAAACCATTCAATATTTCCCCAGGTGGTGATCTTAAAGGTACAGTGCAGGATGGGTAACATACCCCAAACAGAAATATTCACAGATTGATGTATAACCTTCAAGGCCTTATGGTACTGGTAGAAAAATACCGTTAGCATATTTCCGCCTCAAATTGTGTATTTTATCCAGAAACTAGTCAAACAACGACCGAAAACATGTTGATCTAGGGGAAAGATCAAAACCATTCTTTATGTTTTATAATAAAAAAATTGTGTCGGGTTTTTGCTATTTTCTCGTGACTCAAAATAATGTCCGATTGAACTCAAGTTTCCACAGGTTTATTATTTCATGTACATTCTGGATTAGACAAAGTGTAAATGCTGTTCTGTGACCTTTACCAATCATGTATTATACCTTTAATGGCAATTTAAAAAACGACAATTTTTTTGTTTGAAATGAAATACTAAGTTACTACTGATATTTCAGACTACGTTTCAGTGTTTTTACATCCAGTGCCAAACCACTAATGTATACCAACGTCCGGTATTTTGATAAACCTCCTGAAGCCTCTACTAAAACCTCCTGGATGTCGGCCTAGTGTTTGCTTAAACATGTCAGTTAGGTCAGCACAGTCCCTGAAGACGATCACGGTACATTGTATGAAACGTCGACATCTTTTTACTGATCATCGGTTCTTTTCAGAACTACACATCTTCACAAAAGAGAGTTGCCTGGTTTTCTCTATAACCTTCCTCTTTCTGTGAAACCCACATCACATAACCTGCATTAATTACTCTGTACTTTTCATGTGACCCTTTTCTACTTCACGACATCCACCCAGCCAGTCAGTGTCGCATCTATACTGCATGGTTTTGTTTTCAGTCAATCGAAACAAATATAGATTTGTTTTTCCTTGTTAGCTTATCATTTTGATATGGCATTTGCTACAATGCAAAATACATTTTGGTAATTCAGTTTTTATGAATTTCGATAAGCATTAACTTCAACCTGATGTAAGTGCCTCATTTAAGTATGGTTTACATTACCGATTACCACACATACATTCTCAAAGGAGAAATTAACCTTAGGTGGGTTTTCGAATTTATGTGTTGTTTTGATTCAACTGGCGTTCCATGCATTGAAACTAACCATGGTGAGTTTTGATCCAGGCAAAATTTATTTTGATGGTTTTTATATCCTGTTCATTTACATTTCTATGCAGATGAGCCTTGGGCTTCAAGCGTGATGGCAACAGTTTTATATGCAGTGGCTGGAGTTATCATTGTTATTTGTATTTGCATACATGGATGTCTGTTTTATCAGAAGTGGTAAGTTCATTTCATCACTTTGGCCCAAACTAAGTGATGCAGAAAGAATATAATGATATAATTCATTAAATGTTTAGACAGTATGTAGCTAACTACATGAGCCCGATTAGGGGAATTTGGTATGGTACACCTTATGAGAATAAATAAGGTAGGTTTGCGGTAACACCATGTAATCTCTTCTGAGAGTGTGTGATTCTGAAAAGAACCGATGGTTTGATCACTCGACGTTGCGATCAGTGTGCTCTGTTCGTCTTCAGGGGGTGACTGAGAATACATACCGATCAACCGAGCTGTAGAATGCTACGTCCATAGCTCCACTTGAGCTTTTCTGAGCTTACTTTGGATAAAATACCGAAACAGAAATCTCCACAGATTTACCATTTACTAACAGGGTATTAAGATGGTGATGGTAGAAACATGCCGTTAACATCTTTCTGCCTGAAATGCTGTATTTATCAAGAAAAGAGTAAAACCAATGACCAAAACCAATTTTGATCTTAAAAAGATACAAAATGACAGTGAAAAGGTTTTAGAAATACCGTGGGTGTTTTTACTGTTTTCTCAAACAGTTGGCATCGTATGGGACTATGAGATTCACAGATGGCTGTTATTGTATCGTCCTTGATATTATTGCCCATGAACCTGCATTTCTTTGACAAAAACCAAAGTATGCTATTACCTATAATGCTACACACAGGAGGAAATGGGTTTATATAATAAAGGTTTCCCCTCTTTTTCCTTCAAGTTATGACCGTGGTGTTGTGGTGGTCACGGGAAATAAACGTGTTTAAATCTTAAACTCATAAACCTTGTTTGAAGTATGTGGAAACAGGAATATAAACATTCGTTCGAACAGAATTTGCTGAACAATGGTTTGGACACATTGAAGGTCACCACTCAAATCACAGGAACATATAAGAACAAACCATGGTGGAGTGTACTTTGTATAGCCTTCATGTCACACAGTGACATTTTCATTTGGTCTTAGATAAAGCTCAATGTGATAAGCAAGTTTCCTCTAAACGCGATGATCGCGCCAAAACTCTGTCAAATATCCCACAAAAGTCTGGAAACTGATCAAGGAAATAAATGCCGGCACAAAGTAGAGAATGACCAGCTAATTGATCACAACCTGCCATATAAAGCCCATCTGCTCATGAATTAACGTCCATTCTTTATTGCATGATGTACATTTACACATGCATGATAAATCAGCATGTTCCAAATATCACTCAAATCCACCAATGCCTGGATACTTAAAAACTACATGTAATTAGGAAAACTGTGCTTTCCTGAAGGGCAACAATAAGAACATGTGCTTTATTTATCTTAAGTTGAACCATTTTTGCCCGAGTTTCATTCTTCTATCATGTTTCAATCTGCCCCTGCATAGCTTACAATGATCATCCGCAAACGTTATGTCCACATGGCAATGTTTTGTGTTTGTTTTAAATTAATTTCAGGAGACGAAAGCGCAGGCAAGAGACTGATTCTTCGGAAGATAAAGAATCAGCGTGGAGTCCACCCCGTGGAGAAGATGGAGTTACTCAGGCAGAGAACCTTCTTGGCAATTCCATTCACTCTAAGGAGTGTGAGACAAGTCATCACTCGTCCCTTGAGTCAATCAAGAAGACGCCGGCAGATCACAAATCTTCTTCGCACTCAAGCCTGGTTCAGGAACTCAGCGAACGACGTCGATCTTCAGCTACCAGGGTGAAAGTTCTCCCTCTTGATTTACCATCCAAAACTTTCAATGGAGCTCTTCAAGCATCTCAGCAACCAACAGAGGGTCATTTAAAGGGCGACAGCAAAGACACCCAGGACGCTACTGAAGCTTCCATACATGTAGATGTCAATGTGGCTGTTAGTGCTTCCAAACAGCCTCATTCAGAATCCGATGTGTGTAAGGTACAGGAATCTCATGCCATACAACACGACCTTGCAGTTTCCCAAAGTGCCACAAACGGAAGTTCCGTTTATCACGAGTTGGTGCCTTGTAATTCAGAATCAAGCGTGTCGTTGTCTGAAGCAAATGACCCTACCATTACTGGCAGCAACAGTAAAATACACATTACGGATAAAACCAAGCCAAAGGAACATGCATACCAGGAATTGTCAAAGCCAATTGTTAAACGCAGGGACAATATTGGTTCTAAACCAGATCAAATGAAGAGGAGATCTTACAGCAATGACAACAGCCCTGCCGCCTACACTCCCTTACATGCAACATCACATAACCACATGACGCTGCCCATAATACCAGGCCGCAGTAGAAGTGCAAGTGAAAGCAGAAAAACTTCCATTATAAACCAGTACGATACACCAAAGAAGTCCCTTGACTTCGAGGACCCTGCAAGTAAATCGCCCGAAGGCGATCCAGTGTATTTTGTACTTGAAGATGAAAAGAAAAACGGGAGCCGGTTCCGCACACTTCCTCCTCTGAAGATTACATCCACATCTGCAGATCATTTCCCTCGAGCAACTAAGAGAAAAATCAACTTCAATACGCTTTTCTCGAGGAAGAGCAAACGGCCAGAAAAGAAATTGAAGGACCCCCGGCAGACGCCACCAAGATCCCCTGAAAAACATGAAACTCAAACAATCCAGTCAACAATCTACGATGAACCAGTTGGCCCAGTACAGGCATCAAACCCTGATATCCCTCAGCTCTATGTCACCCTAGACCCCAACGACGAAGAAAGCACAGCCAATCATTCCTTCAAGGGTAAATCAAGTTTACTGAAAGTCTTTCCCAAACGATGGAGCAAGAAGAAAGGCACATCACCTTCCAAACCAATAAAGCCAACGAAATCTGAAGATAACAACGACGCATACGAGGAACTAGAAATAGGACCGAGTGGGCCAGTTTATGACACACTTGAACCAGACCAAGATTCCACGCCTTCAACCTCAAGCTCCTTACCAGTAGTCGGGAAAACAGCAGAAGGAAAGACAGTAAGAAAGTTCCAGCCAGGGTCGGCACAGAGGGAACTTCCCAACACTCCACAAGAATATGATGTCATCCAGCGCTCTGGATTCGGTGGTTCGTCCAGATCAAAATCTACAAATTCTGACAAAAGGCAAAGGTCAAGTCAAAACTCTCAAAGACCATCAACTAGCTCCTCGACAACATACGAATCACTGAATCTCATGATACCCGATACCCCAGCATCTACAACTTCCAACCCACGGTCTAGCACCTCATCCGGGACAATGCGACCCAAATCAGAGCAGGTGTACGATCTCTTAAACCCTGAATCTTTCGATCGACAGAGTTCCACGAGTTCCACAACAAGTCAGAATTCAGGTCCCAAAATTGGCCCCAAACCTCAGTTCCTCAGACACTCAAGCAATGAGTACGATCTTCTGAATCCGGTCGGCACTGACACTAATCAAAAGCCCAAACCAGCTGCAAGGACATTCAGGACCAATTCGTTGAGTAAACTGCAGTATCCAGAGGTTCTACCCAAACCATCGAGAATTAAACAGACCGATCCAAGGAAAGCCTCCACCTTAAAACCTGCTGTGCCTCGAAAACCCAAAGTCATCGAAACAAAGATAGCTGATCCTGTTTATTTCACTCTTGATCCGAAGACAATCACAGAACCTGTTTGACTGTATCATAATAATTTAATGTATAGCATATGCAAAGTGCTATTAATTTTGTACTAATTGATCTTGTAGGTGTCATTTTATACAAATAGAGTTATGCATACAGTCATCATGTACAGCCTAAACCACACAGTCTAAGATAATCATTTCATTACGCCTACTGAATCATTGTATGTACACAGCGCGGTTAATCAATTTTATATCAATAATAACCAAACAGTAACACCATTATTAGACCGTCTGAGAATGAGAATATTCAACCCTACGGTCATCAAAAGCCTTACAAATTCATATCGAATGTAAAACTAGAATGAGCCAAGTTAAAAGCATCATCCATCCAAGATTACAGTTAGATTAATATACCTCATAAATATTCATGACCATTTAACCATCACGTGTCAGTTGATACATTTGCTGATCACTATCTTGTAGGCCGGGGAATCTCCGAAGGAACTGTTAGACCGGGGCCGATTTCATAAAGCTCTGCGACGCGTCGCAACTCGATTTGCGACGCGTCCTCGCTGCGACGCGTCGCGTTTATGCGGTGAGTCCACAGAGAAAGGATACGTCTTAACTCTGCGACGCGTCGTAAGTTTTATGAAATCTGCCCCATGTCACCTTTCACTGCGCATGAAACATGCACTGCGCATATATTCTTGGTTGCAATGCGCGTGCGTAAACCTTGCCTTACATGAAGTTCACGAAAACAAACGTTTTGCTGCACTTCTCAACGAAATTGTGGACAATAAAGACTATTTATTTAGGTATAGTAAAAACAAATATCACATGGTTTATTTCGGGTGGACATTAGATTATAGTTTCCCTTGGTGTTGGAAGTTGACAAACTAGGTCCCTCGGCTTCGCCTCAGGAACTACAGTTTATCAACTTCCAAAACCTCGGGAGCTAGAATCGACTGTCCACCCTCAAACCATGTGATATTTGTATATGTATACCGCTGCATTACAAATGACATATATGGAACAGGTACAATAATGCCCATTGACACTGATACTCAAAGACCCCATGTACGTTTGCCTGTAGTGTAGAACCCTAACCTCCTAGCTAGGGTGTGTGCAATATCATATTCAAATTGCAGGATTTTGGGAAAGTTCTTCAAAAGGGATCCAAAAACAAAGTTGGACACGAATAAGGCAAACGAAACAAGTTTTCACTCCTGTTGTAAACACTTAATTATTCATATTAAGTACTCAAGAAAATGAAACTAATAATAACCATATATTATCTAAAACCAAATCAATTAAAAAAGATTCATAATCAAGGTATTAAATACCTGGTTGAATTGTGATGGGGCGAGCAGTGGCCTTATTATGATATAACAACAGATCTGTACTTGCTTGATTTTGTGGACTTTCCAGGAAGACTGTCGGTTAGCAAAGATGACGGGTTCCTCTAACGGGTCCTCCCGTAAATACGCAACAAGGCCGATGTGCCGTGTTCGATGAACTCATGCGCGTTAGACGACATAAGAAATACAGGGTATACGAAGACTCCTGTCCAAGAGAGTCCGAAGAAATTACCAAAGCGGACCAGGCAGCCGTACTACCGTACGGGGCAATAACCCAACCATACGCCGCAGTCTACATCGTAGAATCCCCGGTCATGGTCTCCAGCCCATGGCGCGTGCCTAGGGGGTAAACTCCCCTTAACAGTCGGCAGGGTGCAGTAGACACAGTCGTGAAGGCCCCGAAATTCGTCCATTTTTTGTACGGACATTAAAAGCACGTTTGCCACGCCCCGAAGATTCCTGTGACTCGGTCACTCGCGGACTTTGAATGGCCATTCAACTAAAAATTTGCATACGACTGCTCGCCTCTTTTAGGTTAAATTGTTCGCCGTAATTTAGTGGGTATTGGTATTGGTTTATTTTCACATAATTGCAAGAGTGTTACATAATTTAAAAAAAAACACATTAACCACACACATGCAAGCAACATACAACAACAAGTAAAAAGATAAGCTAGAAGGTCCAGATTGCATATACATCAATAACTTAAAATGAAATAAAAATGAAAGAAGGAGCGGGAACTGCAAGGGGAGGAGGGGGTAGGTGAGGGGGAGGCGGAGACATGGGGAAGGGAGGGGAGGGAAAAGGGGACACCAAGATCCAAGTTTCATAAAGTAAAATTTAAAACAAAAATATGGACATCGAAGGGATAAAAGGTCAAAAGGTAAATTGAGTTAAACTGAAATTGCTTGCAGCAAAATTGTATCCATTTCCACACCTCAAAATATAATCTAAACCAATAACAAATAATTATAACACCATCTTAACAATCAATGTTAAAATGTATAGACATTTTCAAGAATTGACAACTACATGTATTTAGAACCTTCGTACTTCATCTAAACCTGATCGCTCCAGTATAGTCGCCATTTCAATAATGATCGAGGAGTTTGTACATGTACACGGTATTTAATTATCTAAGTGATGAAATTAATAGTAACAGCTGAACTATCCAGATTTGAACTTTTCCCAAGGCAATATTGAGCCTACAGAATTATTATTTTGATTAAATGATGTAAATACTTATTTAAAAATATTTGTTGTATTAAACTGTGATAAACAAGAGGTCAATATGTACTCTGCAATGCAACTCAAGACGAGAACTTAATTTATGATGGAATTAATTCATTTCGTAAATTAATTTGTCTTTCAATGCTTGGACACGTTTCAGTCGATTTAAAAAACCAAAACAGGCAAGTTGGCTGCAAAATGATATTGCGTAAAATGGCAATCGGCTGAATTGTACGTTACTACTATATAAATCACACAATCTTAATGGATGACCAACTGGACATTGGTTTGCACAATCAGAATGTCACATTATCTGTAATTAACCACAGAAAGATCATTTGGATTAGATACATTTAAAATGAACGATTTGTTTGCTGTATAAACAAAAACCAGTATGTCTATACTCTCAGCGTTAACTCTACTTAGCGTTCTTTGAGTAAATTGTTATTCCTGCAAAGAGGCTGGGAGAACATATTCTAATTCCAGAAAAAAATGTGTTGTTTGCTTGTGTGTGTGTTTTCATGATTGATTTTTGCTTGATTTTTTAAAAGCTTTTTTTGGCTGTACCCCTTTAAAACTTTAAGAAGTTTGATATTCATTGAAATTGCAACCATTTACTCGCTCTCAATCATGAATTCTATTTGCTCAAAACAATAGTTTACTGTACAGAGTACAGTTTAAGAATTTTAGGCTAATTGCAAATGGATTTGGAAACTTTCAGACCACACCTTCAACAGCGCCCTCTTGCGGCAAGTGATGGCGATGCATTGATAAAAGTGCAAACTTCTTAAAAACGAAGAGAAATTCTCAATCATTTTGGTTATCTTTTAGTTTCTAGGGACACTCCATCACGCTGTAGATTGTCAAGGTTTCTGTTTCGCACTATTGTCTGTAACCACCAACTCGGATCTTTGAATTCGACCACTTATGTTTTCAAACCTAGGCAATGCTTTTTGGCGACCGGTTGTAAATGAAGCTTGGGGTCGATTGCACCAAATTCATCGAGTTATGTTGCATTGCAGCCCCACGTTGATGTCATAAGATACGATGGGTTATCCTTTATAACACGAGTTACGATCGGTCGCAGGGTTTCGTGAAATCGACTCATGGGATCTTTTCCAAATCTCGGCTTGGGCTCCGGCTCCCGGCTCCAAGCTTTGGGCGCCATATTGGAGCCGCAAAAAAAAATTCGGACTCCGTCTTGGGCTTCATTTTGGGGCTTCAGAATTTACCGATGAGGTGACTTCGTGGGGCCTCGTGACGTCACAATTTGACTCGCTGAGTACAAAGTCACGTGATAGTAATAAAAAGTGAAATTTGACATAATTTATTTTCATTGCTGTCAGTTAATTGTTTCGTCTGTATCTGGCGCGCAATTTAAATACTGAAACTAGTGAAATTATGGAAACTACAGCCGGGTGAAGTCGAAGCCTCATGGAGCCGGAGCCGGAGCCTGAAGCCGGAGCCGAGATTTGGAAAAGGGCCATGATCATTCACTCAAGGTGTTTTTGTTCTTTGTCTTTGTTGAAAAGTCAAGACGCCGACGCGACAAGACGCACCCCAACAATAAACATGTGCTGTAAGTGCAAAGCATAGAGCTATATTAAAACTACTAGAGCGCTAGCTCCGTGTAAAAAGTCATGCCTGCTGGGCGCATCCATGTTTGTGCACACACCTATGAAAAACACACATTTTTGTACGTTTTTGTACGCACGGAGAACGCGGAGCTATCGCTCTATAGCTCTATGGTGCGAAGCAATGTTAAACGCGCGCGTACACACCCAGCTCGACTTGGAATAAAAGAACAGCGTCTAGAATTACTCACACGCGGATGTCTTATTTAGTAAGTAAACAAAGAACAGAAAAATGAACAGTGATGTGCCCATTGTACAACTGGCTGCAATCTAGGTAAGTACATGTTATTCTATGATGTGTCCACTGTCCAATATGTTTCAAATAATATACAAATAAAGCGAGCTCTTCTTAAAAGAATGCCTATCCTTCTCAGGGGAAAATCCTATTTTAAAGTCTATAACTGATTCTCAGTCCTAAGCAATACCTAAAATTCAGTTTCCCTTAAGGTTATATATATATTTGATGATTATATTTCTCTGGTTTGTTATTTCTTAAAATATTTTAAGCATCGTCTGATGACGTAATCTATGTTGCTCTCCATTGACAGCCAGGTAAATGACGCTGTTTTCATAGTGAATGCTACGTCTACATCGTTTGATCTCTGATCGATTAATCGATTACTCTAGATGATGGTTACCGTGCAGTGGACAGTAGCAATCTCCGTAGCAACATTTGTTGCTCTATGTGTGCTCATAACTGGTGTGACTATACTCGCATATGCAATGCGTGCTCTACCATCAGACAATGAAGACTTGGACGACAGTTCCCCTGAGCCTTTGGAGCAGAGTGCGCCCTCGCCGACAGACAAAGTAGAACCATCAAGAGTGGGGATTGGAAATATAGCGGCTGTATTAACGCCGGAAGTAGCAATTTAAACAAATGTACTCACTTTTTAGCTTTAATCAAACATCATTACTTTGTACTAGTTGTTCAAGACAGTAATACTTTCACTATGTATCATATTTCATCAACTCAAGATGAAATCAAATTGATTTTAGACTCATTAATATTTGTAAGAGGAGCCCTGTCCATGGTGTCTGCTCCTAATTATTGGAATATATCGACATTTCATTTGGATAATGAATAATCAATTTGAATTGTGAATGAAAGTGGCATAAAACGCTTGTGCATTATTTTGTTGTAATAAACAAATTCAAGTGGACTTATTGCCAATGGCAAGGTTTCATCAACAGTTCATTGAATTCTATATTACTGTTATTTTTTTGTGGAAGAGAATTGAGCACAAAGACAGGTTAATATGAGTTTTGGGTTTTGATGTTCAACATTCCATTCAACTTATGCCAAACGAGATGCAGTTTGGAGGTTCATATAAAGCATTATAATTGGACGCATTACATATCGGGTGCAATATTATTTATTTCTGCCGTGTGCACTGTATAGCTACAATAACAATACTGACAATTTCACTTACACCTATACCACATTTGACATAATATTATACCGTGCATGGATATGATCTATAACGTTCTGCTTTCTTTTTTCTCTTTTCCTAGGCATATTTCTGTAATTTGTTTTGGCTGAACAATTTCATTTAATGCACTGTGTTCCGACGAAATGCTAAAGTTATCATTAATTTTGCTACAGCACTATCGACGCTCAAATGCACAAAGTCTATAGACGGCCACCGTGAATAAAACGCTTCCTGCAGGGTTAAAGGTACAGTACAGGATTGGTAACATATACCCAAACAAAAATGTTCACAGATTTACAAATCACTTTCTGGGTATGAAGATGGTGCTGGTAGAAACCTACCGTTAAAATACTTCTGGCTGAAATGCTGTATTTATCCAGAAATTAGAAAAACAACGACCGAAAACAGGTTTGATCTCGGGGTGAGATCAAAACTCTTGTGAAAAGATTTGAAAATACTATGAGCGCTTTTCACTGTTTTCTACAGTACTGAATATTTTAACAGGTTTGTTTTAATTCCATGACAAATCAAATTATGAACAGTTTCCGGCTGTTCTGTCATCTTTACCAATCCTGTACTGATTATGCCTTTAACTGACTACGCGCATGCTGATTATATTCAATTATTACGCGTTTACACGAAAAATGCTTACAATACCGTCCACTTGATTTTACTATCTATCATTATATAAAATCTTAATAATGTGAATTTGCTAATAAAATTATGCTAAACAGCGAGACGATTATAAATAATTTAAATAGTGTGTCATGAGGGATACACAGAAACTATCATTCCAAATGAAAGGCTGCTGTACATTATGAATTCGATACTCAAATTAGTGCAGATTTGTTTTGTTTTACGAACCAGTGAAGAATATAAAGATAGACACTTCAAATACTTAATGATACTGACCTCCGATTGAATCTTTTGAGTAATACAACTAGTTCACTTTTATGATTTCCACTACAATGTCCACATTGTTTGAAACCAATTTGTCATAATGGTGTCACATTCTGTTCCGCGTATGCATTGTGACAGTTCCTCCATATATTTACAGTTCATAGAAGTAACAGTTCTTCACATACTTGAAATCGGTGACGTCAGACTCTAGGCCAGATGCATTGTTGAGCTGACATGTCTTCTCTTTATCAGCCGACTGCCAGAGATTGAAGGAGTGGCATCGAGGCTCCGCCCAGCAAGCACGACCACACCCAATGAGTCCGTTGGTTGTCAGGTTCTTGATCTCATGATTGAGCAGACACTGAGGTGTAAAGCGCCCGTTAGCATCAGCTTGTATGCAGTAGGAGTAACGTGGGGCACGCATCTTGCACACAACATCATGATCTGATTTGCAGTCAGAACCATCGTAGCTGACTGTATAGCCAGGTTTACCTGCCTCATACTCAATTTCCATTTTCAAACAGGTTTTGTCTTTAGGGAGAACTTCAGAATCCCCCCCGTAAGTTCCGAAATAAATCGGGACGGTACCATGCAAACAATTCGGACGGCCATAAGTTTCCTGGCAGCCAATCCATACTCCCAACTCAGGCCTATTGTTGCGGAATGTTTCTATCCAGTCTCTCATTTCCTGCCTCATGAAGTCCTCTTCTTCCTGAGACTTAGGAATAACCAGGCTGCTCCCTGGCCTGTTACAAGCTGAAGAAGCATTCCACCAATTCATTTTCTCAGGCAGTAAGATGTAACAGGTGTCTTGCCAGGCCAACCAGCCGGGAGGACAGACGGCAGCGAGGGTTGGAAAGACAACAATACTCGTAATGATGATGAAACCCCGCACCGACATCTTGACGAAATATGCTGTAGATTTTCACTTGTATGAAATTTACCCAAAGTAAAATGACAAGAAGCTCACTCTGCAAATCGGCTGAGATGAATGGGCTTGTCAGCTGGTTTCGCTCCAGTCACACGCCACGTTTGCTGCAGTCCGCCTACTGCTTTGCAATGGAATTACTCGATTGAGCGAATATCGACGCTTTTTTTTTTAATTCACCGTTCCGATAGTAAATTCTTGGTAAATAACCCATTTAGACATGCTGAAGGTGAGCGATAAGTAATTAAATCATTCTTGGCCTGCTTAGATGAAAGCAAAACGACATTCGACAAATCAAGGTGGATACATTCAAGGATGTTCATATAAGCTGCTCACCATAATGCGAACCGATGATTTAAATAATCAGAGCAGAATAGAGAGAGGGGCGGGCACGTGGGAGAGGGGTACGTACTATAAATTAATACTAACTTTGCTGAAGCCGTAGATGTGCCCTTTACTTTCATGGTTGGTCAGGAAAAAAAGAAACAATATCTGTGCGCTCACAGATCAAAGTCAATTGGAATGTATTATTCCTAATATAGCTGAAGGTTCGTTATTGAATCGACTGGGCGATAATATGCTTGAAGCTTGAGCCATCATTGAAACTAGATCATGGTTGGAGGTTTCTTCTAGTTTATTTTGCTGGAAGAGAAATTGGTTATTCATTATTTGAGAATAGTGGGATAGATCGATGATGTCCATGCCTCACATTCAACCACAAAAATCATCAACCATGCCTTAACTTTCCATCAGCTTTAGGGGTCACGGCAAAGGTTTTTCAAGATAACAATAAGCGGCATGCAAAATGATAAAAACATGAAATAACATAGATCTACTTTTACATGTTTTTTTTTTTCGATCCCTATTGAGAATGAAGAAGGTAGGTTTGCGGTGACGCCATATAATCTCTTCTGTGAGAGAGTGTGGTTCTGAGAAGAAACAGTGGTATTATCTCGACGTTCAAAACAGTGTGCCCTGTTCGTCCTCAGGAGACGTCACTCCCCTGAGCACTGGTGTCGATTTCTTTTCATGATTGGGAGGATGATTTGGTGTCCTATGCGAGGCTGTGGGAGGTGAGATACTCCCTCCTCCCAAACCAGGGACTTTTTAATAAAAAAAGTCGCATTTTAGAGCATTTAAAAACAATATCCATAAGAATTAAACATAGTAGGCCCTATAAATTTACTACGAAGACACAAAAACAGAAAGGATCATGCAATATTTATACACAAGAAACTTAAATGACATTCAACCTTGAAACATTGGGGGGATGATAATACACATCAAAAATGGGGGGGGGGGTATATCCCCCTCCCCGGGATCGACACCCATGCTCCTGAGGACGAACAGAGCACATCTTCTCAGAACCACACACTCTCACAGAAGAGATTATAATTGGTGTCACCGCAAACCTATTTACTTTGAGTACGTCGGTACTCGGTATAGCCCGTTTTAATCCTTGTATAATGTTTAATGTGCATTTTATAATATGTCCTTCAGTATTTTTATTACTTCATGAACGTTTGTTGTATTTTTAACTACATGTATACTATGCGAGCAGAGTAATTTTCTTCCCATTGGAGATCAATAAAGTTTTCTTATGTCTTATGTCTTATGTCTTATGTCCACCATGCTTAGCTACAAGTCTTATCTATTGAGTATAAGTTGATCTAAATTTAACATAGTTACTAAAGGTAACATGGGAATTCTAATTTCAAAAATAATCATTGGTTAAACCATCAGATAACAACAAGGAAAATAAGTCATCTTTGAATATTCTAAAATTAACTAATCTAAATGTCACTGGAACGGGATTCGAACCAGCGTCCCCGGAATATCTTCAACGTTTTGTTCACCTTTCACTATAGGCCTATTATTATTGTAATTATTACTATTATTACAAAAGACATATACATGGGAACAAGTGTTGAAACAGGTGCTTCATTCGAGAAGCCTCAGATTGTGACAGGTACGCATTTTGTGACTCTTTGAGATATAATAACTATTTTTAAATTTTATTCTATGATGTTTTTTCTTTAAAATGTTTTGCTTTAACTTTAAGTGTTGTTGTTGACATTTTTTGTAGACATTTTTTTTTTTTGACGATATGTTTTGTTCTTTGTTTGTTTTAAGTGTTGTTGACTTGTTTTTCTTGTTTTTAAGTTGTGTTTTTGAAGTTTTTATGTTTTTGGTTCTGCGAAGGAAATATTAAATTGCTTGAACTGCAATCGAAAAGGGAGTTTGTGCGTGGACTTTGTGCATAATTCGTACTTAATTATAAAATGTTCAACAGTAGGCCCTACAAAAGGGTCAGAAGTATTTGGGTTTTAATTATGATGCATAAATATCTTCACATTTTGCATCTCATTTGTGAATAAATTAGGGGGCGAGTTGGCCAGGGGGCGAGTCGGTCAGAGGGCGAGTCAGCCAGGGGCGAGGCGGCTAGGAGTTGAGTTGGTAAGGGGCGAGTCGGTCAGGGGGCGAGTTGACTTGCATTCGTCAAAACACAGACAATACACAAACTTACATATTCTTTTGTGACAAACCCATATAGTGCTGTATGTGTAGTAATAACTGTTTGGAACAATACTGCACCAAATGTATCAGAGCACTGACAGTATAGTGTTTATAGTGGGGTTGGTTCCCCCATTGAAAAGTGTGGGTTTGAACTCCATATGTCTGTTTCCACATAGGTCTATCTCTTATACTTGAAACATGCAATTAAAACCATATTAAATAAAGTCCTGTTTTCTGAAATTATAGTAAATTGGGGAAACCATGGAAAACACGTTATGTTTTAGTTCGATTCATAAATACTGCGTGGCGTGAGGCCTGTAATAGTAAGGGATTTCAACGGAGAACGATCAATCGACAGCATGGTACACGCGTCCTCGAAACATAGCGCATAATATAAGAAAAAGAAAATAAACCCTTTTAAAATAAGCTGCTGTATCATCAGTCACGGACAGTTCACATGGGAATTTATTATCCTTTTTGCGTTCGACTGAGTGAATGCTGGTCGGTCGTGGGAATTAATGCAAGATACTTAAATTCAGTTATAAACAACATCATAGCAACTAGTAAAATGAATAACACAATCCTTTTTTAATTAACGTTTTCATAGACGACCCTTGCTATATAAGAACAGCAATTTGTGAAACTACCCCACAGTCACTATCAGTCAATTGACAATTGCACACGTGAAAGATTCTATTTGTTTTTACAAAATCTGAAGGGACTTGTTTGGCTGTTCAATATGGCTGTCCTCATACATCGTTTGAGCATTAATACCAGTGTCCTGCTTCTAATGTATATTGGGACATTCAACGTACTGCTAGCCGTCTGCCCTCCCGGCTGGTTGGTATGGCAAGACACCTGTTACATCTTACTGCCTGAGAAAATGAATTGGTGGAATGCTTCTTCAGTTTGTAACAGGCCAGGGAGCAGCCTGGTTATTCCTGACTCGCAGGAAGAACAGGACTTCATCTGGCAGGAAATGAAAGACTGGATGAACAAATACGGCACCAATTCTGAAAATGACATGGAAGTATGGATTGGCTGTACGGATCCTCATAACAAAAAGAACAAGATAGTGTGTGCGGGAATTGATTGCGGTCCTGACTATATTAACTGGGCTAACCATGAGCCGAATGAAGAACACAACAAATGCATCAGAATGGCTGATAAGTTTGACGGCAAATGGGGCGACCATTCCTGCAGTAAAACCAAATTCGTCGCTTGTGAGATGCGCACATCTCGTGTTGATTTCTGCATGGCATCCGATGCTACTGGTCAACACAAATGTCTGTTCAACCATGTGATCAAGACCATGAGTGATGTAGGGGACAGTGAGTGTGGCTATGCTTGCTGGCAAGACCCACTCTGTCATTCTTTCAATCTCTGGCTGAATGAAGATGGCAGTATTTCGTGTGACCTCAACAAGATGAGAGATCTGAAATCAGATGTCACTGATTTGAAGCATGTGGAGAACTGCTTCCTGTATGAGCAATAATTGAATTACGCACACAGGAATAGTACGATACATGAACTGACTGAATATCGGTAGACCTAAGAAACGCGTACAGCTTTCTTCGTTTTGATGTTGCTGGAAAGTTATTAAATATTTCATCTTGTTGTTTGCGTAATTAATAAAAGATTATAGTGCATTTTCAGTGTTAGTGCAGAATACTCGCAGAAACAAAACTGTGCTTCATTTAAAATACTTCAAGTTCAACCTAATCTTAGCAGTTATAATAAGGGGGTTGGGGCCAGATGCAACACATTTGTCATATTAATTTGATTAAGGACAAATCAGTAAGGCCGTACGCTCTGTACAACCTTCATTTTGACGTCACCGTTTTAGTTAAGAACTGCTACTTATAATTGAACTGGAAACCACGAAGAGTACTAGAATGAAGGTGAAAACTCTGATGCGCTTGGATTTGAATGAACTGAAAGGACTGCGACCTCCACCACATGTAACATCCCAACCGATTGAACTGTACCGTTGCAGAAACTAACGATAAGAATACGTGGAGCTTGCTTCTCCTAGAAATTATAGCTGACATAAAAGTTCAAAAGATGTAAAACTGAACAAACTAAAGCTTTAATATTCATGAAACTAAAGCTTGGCAAACATTTCTTGATCGTTTGAACCACTTCACCCAATATAACCAATAACGCGATAATGTTAACATTGTATATAATTATATAGACCTTTCTTTCCGCAACACCACAACCCGTGTTTTTCCCAAACAAGATGGCGGAAACCATGGCGAGCCGTCAAAAGCCAGGGATAAAAAAAAGCCACAATTTGCACACAATTTGTACACAATGTTTCATATCATTGAAAGATATTGCTGAATGTAATAGAAGCAACACAAGCAATGATGATATTTTGTATACAACCATGGAAAGTTCGCAAAAAAATGTTGAATTTGGTCACGTCGTCTGTCAAGAAGACGAAATGATTTGCAACATTTGGCCGCCCATGCCAAGTATTGCCAACCACCAGTCAATGTTTGTAAACAAAAGAAAGGTGTATATTGCACGAAATAAAACAAATAAAAAATAAATAATGTAGATAAATAATTGCAGAGAATGTTCAATAAACATACAGTTCAAGTAATCAGTACAGCGATCCAAAGTTCATGCATTCGTATCAAATTAAGTTACCCTTTCCGGAACGATATTAAATAGATATGCTGGATGTGCTATATACGAGAGGCAATAATTAAAATCGTAATTAATTGATTTTACTTTTTTTTCTGGAACGATGGTAAATTAGGGAAACCATTGAACACACAATATGACGATAGCTATACATATATGCTACGTGGAGGCATGTACCTAGAGTATAGTGAGGGATTTCTACTCAGACGATCAATCGATAGCACGGTATAGGGTCGTACCCGCGTCATCCAAACATAAACCCATTAAAATAAGCTGCAGTATTAAACAGTCACGGCAAATTCGGTTGGAAAATTATTATCCTTTGGTCGGTCATGGGTATTAATGCAAGATACTTAAATTCAGATATTAACAACATCAATAAATACAATCCTTTTTTCATTAACTTTTTGGAGACCCCTTTCTGTATAAAAGTACAACAATGAAGTCACAATTAGTCACTGTCCGTGTAAGTGCATGTAAATCTTGACGTGAATACAAAGTTTTGTTCATGGAAACGTGTCGCATGATGGCGCGCTTTATTAAAATGAAAAACCTTTCTTTAGTTGTCCGTGCCTAGGCTATCAAACACAATTATTCAAATGTCGGAGTTGTTATCAAGAAGGTTAAGAAGGAATTTTTTCAGGTTTATTCAAACGGTCTAAAAACGTATTAATGATATAACTGAGAAAGAGTTCTGAGGATCATCACTTGAGTGTGCATAAAGCTCATGAGTCTTTATAACTCCAGAGGCCGATTTCATAAAGCTCTGCGACGCGTCGCAACTCGATTTGCGACCGGTTGTAGCTGCGACGCGTCGCATCTAAACGGTGAGTCAATAGAGAGAGAATGCGTCTTAACTCTGCGACGCGTCGTAAGTTTTATGAAATCGGCCCCCGGACTGGATTTCACAAAGCACTAAGATTAATCTTGAGAGGAGTTGTTCAGTATCACCATAGTGATTTGTATTTTGACATCACATGTTGTTGCTTAGCAATTAAGATGAATTCCCATACTGAAATTTGTGAAATCGGCCCCAGTAGGATTTTGTTTTAGTACAGAATGGCTATAGAGACCAAGCCAAGTTAAGATGTCTGTGGGTCTAACAGGTTAAACAAAATGACTCCTTTAAAACGGTGCGTGGTCTACAATCCCTTGAATAACGACGTTTCCATGTGTTGTTTTAGTTTTCATTAATAGACTGACGGATTGAGTTTATATATTTTCACTGTGGTGGCTTTTTATGTTCGTTCACACAAAACATGAAGTTGTCATTCTTTCATTTTTACCAATACTGTGTAAGGCGTTTAAGGTGCCTATAATAAGATTAAAACTTTAATTATATTCGATGTCCGGCGAACTTTATTAATTAATCGCTATCACTGTAAACCAGTGATGTCGTCATGGTGATAATCAGACGTGACTGAATCAATTTCCATGAACAGACCACGAGGCGTATGGGCTCTACATAGTAGCCATGCTTCTTTGTTATAAACTGGATTTCAATCATATAAAAAGTGATAAAAAAGCGACGTGAAATTCCCTTTTGTCATGTCAGGTTCCACAAATGTCACTGGACACGTTTCAATACATGTACATGACGTTCATTATGTTGTCTATAGTATTAAAGGTTATTTTCGTGAACTGTTTGATTTTCGTTAGCTTTCACGCCCAGTCTCTTAGTAGAATCCTTCAAAACACTTACATATAGGCCATATATATGACTTACAGAATGTACCGATATCTCTGGGTTTATTCGCACAGAGTGGGTAGGAATGATTTAAACTGTGAAAAAGTCGATCATTTCATCGCATGCTATTTCTGTGTGAGGTTAGATGATCTAGCCTAGGCTCCGTTGAGATATGCTAACCGTCTATAGCACGGAAATGCATGGGAATTAGTGACTGGTTGTCGTGTGATCTAGGATAGTAATGGCCATGAGAACTACTGCGGTTGTGCTATGACGTCCACTAGTGGTCCGCGTAGTACTGTTTATAACTCAGATATAATTAGCTCAATTACTGGGATAATTTAGGTCCACATAGGACGTAGGCCTCAGAAGCTTCACGGTGTATAATAACCATTGCAATGCACGGTTCGCACCTACGTCAGTACTTTCCAAATATGACACACATCCTAATATCGTAGTCCAATGTGTAGTAACTGTTATTTCACTACCATGA
The DNA here is from genome assembly GCA_963971285.1 of Astropecten irregularis. Classification (NCBI taxonomy): domain Eukaryota; kingdom Metazoa; phylum Echinodermata; class Asteroidea; order Paxillosida; family Astropectinidae; genus Astropecten; species Astropecten irregularis. The sequence goes on along the minus strand of OZ020258.1, from coordinate 16,083,202 downwards.
TGGCTGTATTGACTAAATGCTGGACGTAATATAGAACACATGCGCATTAATTTCCAACTAGTAGCAGTGCTGTGTGCTGACTCTATACTACTTACACTTTGCATAGACCTCGCCACATCCCAACCATAGAACGGAAACAGATAACATCAACACGCCACGCAAAACCCAACATGAAGGGGGAAAATGGCGGTCAGATGTGAGCATGCGCATTGGCTTGACTAAAACTCAACTTCCTGGTTGTGTTGGAGTTTCACGTCAGACAGCCTGAGCTAGTTCAACTTGATATGTGCAGTTGAGAAGTTTGTCCTTAGGGAAAGCACCTTTATCATCATGGATATATGGAATGCATTAACACACCTAATATTACACTGGACTACACCGAAGTTCAGGCTCAGAATGTTCCTTTGCCTGTATGTGTACTTCTCATTCCAGTTGATGTTATCCGATGCGGGTGAGTACCTATTCCACACTTGATTCCGTAGAGGAAACTAGAGTCAATTCTAGTCAGTAATATATTATATAGTGTTAATGAAAAATCAAAGACCCATGTAGTGTCTTCACTGGATGGCAATTAGGCCTACTTGAAATGAACCATAAACTTGCCACACACATGCATGTCGTTTATACGGTGAATATGGTCCTTTAAAAAAAGTTAAGTTAAAAAATAATCAATGACGATCGATTTGTGAAAGGCTTAGTTCAATTAACAGTCCTGTGATATGTAGGAGCTACAATGAAAATTACCTCTAGTGTGTTTTTGGCGTAACAGTTATTGTAAAGGGAAGCCATTGGTTTGAATCCTACCGATAATTTGGAAACAAAGTACTTACGCACGGAAATCAGAGAGACACTTATGAAAAATTAAGGCATATCCTGATATTTACCAAAACCATTTTTTTTTTCAAATTACAGAATGTGGTTTTATACAGAGCAGAGCTGGAACTCTGAAAATGTATTTATATAAAATATAACAGGATCCATGCAGGTAGGTAAGGAACAAAGCGAAAATATCATTCATATCTTCACTTTGTTTCTTACCTGTTACCGACCAGCAATTCAGTAATGTAAGATTGTTGTGATGACACACCAGGGGCCAATTTCATAAAACTGTTAAGCACAAAAAGTTGCTTAGCACAAAAACGTCTCGCCCAATAAAACAAACCACCATTGAAAATTCCATTTGATATTCATGGTCATCGAACAACAGCCAAAGAACAATCACAAGTGATACACAACACGTGGAAATTTGGTTGTTAACCCTGTTTTTATTAAGACAGAAATGTCATGCTTAGCAAATTGTTGTGCTTAACACTTTTATGAAATTGGCCCCTGGGGCCAATTTCATAAAACTGTTAAGCACAAAAATGTGCTTAGCACAAAAATGTATCGCCCAATAAAACAAACCACCAGTAAAAATTCCATTTGATATTCATGGTCAGTAAACAACAGCCAAAGAACAATAACATGTGATACACAACACATGCAAATTTGGTTGTGAACCCTGTTTTTATTAAGACAGAAATGTCATGCTTAGCAAATTTTTGTGCTTAACAGTTTTATGAAATTGGCCCCAGGTGTGATGTTATCTGCTAAGTCTTATTGTTAAAATTGTTCTATTCATTTGCATAGTAAAGACTGTATAATGCTTCTTTAACAGCAAGTTTACCGTGTATCTCTCAATTTTATCAGGTTAGAATTTTTTATTAATTAATTCCATGTCGGAAACAGTGTGTCACTAATGTCAATGAATCATATTTGCTTCTTTCAATGATTCTCATAGCTGTTCTCTATGGACTGCACATGCTACTTCCATCAACAGGAAGTTATTCATTAAGTTACCTCTACCTTTGATCTGGGGATGTTCCAAAACTTTACAGATAAATTTCTTAGAGATAAGACAAAAAATGAACAAAACAATGGGAACGACTTGGGGACGAGGTTATAGAGGTTGACCCTATGGCCTTGTCACTAATTCAGCGGTTCAATATAGACTTCTGTTGAAAGGATAAACATTCTACTGACGGAAACACACATCCGTGCCGTGGTCATTTCTGTACATGTCAGAAAACCATAGACAAGACAAGCTTTACAGAAAAACAACTTCATGATTACTGCATGATGTCATGTAAAATACATGCATGGTCATAAATGTCTGTGGAAAATGCCTGGTTCGAAAAAAAAGAAAATAGAAGAGTGTATTCTGATTGATGTTTCTGTTTGAAATGCTTTGAATTTTGAATTTGCTAACTCGCAACACCTTACTTTTCCTGTCGAGTTGAAATTATGCAAGAAAGAATAACCATGTTGATATTTGCTACGCGAAGATACCTCAGAATGCATGCAACTCTGGAGATATAAGAGAGTAATAAACTTGCTCACGATTCAGTACAGCTGTACTTGTGTCAAAAACCTACAACTTGTGCCAAAACTACAGTAATTACTTGTGCCAAGTTCCTCGACGTAGCGATACTTTTACCTTCACCATCCTAATAGCACGATTCATTTATAGTGGATCCTTGGAATTTACACCTTCCCAAAAAGATCAATATTATGTCCCGCCTCCAATATTATATGAAATCTATATGATGCATTTAGGGCTGTTAACCAATGTTATACAATTGGCGTATTTCCTTGACCCGTTTAAGGATTAGTGCAGTAATGGAAAATGACAGCTAGACCTGATTTAAGACCCAAGGCAATTTCAATTAGTGAACCCTCTATCTTTGATGTGCTTGAGTTGCTGTTACACATTCATCTTTTAGCACTATATGCACTGACTCATTCAGTGTTTCTACGGTGTCTGTGATCTTAAGCCTTGGTGTCTCAAAGCAGATTTATCTGAAAAATAATTCCATCTAGAAGGTTGAACTGTACACGTGCAAGGAGGAGATTGAAAACGAAATAGTTAGAAAAGGTTATTATGTTTCTACACCTCACACAGATAATCCCATGTGATTTTGCTCAATAATGATTGAAACTGATTAGCTGTGTTAGAGTCGCGTCCTCAAATCCGAGTACAGAGCACTGTACTCGAGTCTGAGTACGTTGCTGGCGAGTCCGAGTCCAGCGTATCGAGTACGAGTATGGTCGAGTACACGACCGAGTCCGAGTACCAAAGTCTGAGTCCACATCCGAGTACATGCACAGTACCAAAGCACAGTGTCAACAAGTTTCACAAAGATGTTTATAGTTGGACGTTGTGCCACTCTTCTCAGAAATTATTGTTTTACAAAACCTTGTAAATGACACTGTGCTGCTTACTCCATTTGATACCAAGTTCCCAATGATCTTCATATTTCCATTGTATAATTTATCGGAAATCACAAACATAATCAACCGTGAAATTGTAATTAAAATCGAAATTTACACTAAATGGTCAAGCACTCCCAAAATTCGAGAACATGGAATCGATACGGACCAAGTTCATTTATTTTCGAGTACTTTTTATCGAGTACGGGCCAAGTACATTTATTTATACGGGCAAAAATTTATTTTCGAGTACGGGCCAAGTATTTGCATGTACTCGAGTTGTACTCGAGTACGAGTACTCCAACACTATACTGAACAGTTAAATGAATACTGTTTTTATCATTTTGTCAGCTGTTTTGTCCTATCCGTATGATATATGCTGGTTCTATACCTTTTTCTGAGCACACACATAATTCAAAGACAATGCCAACCTGTATTTACGTCACACGCCTCGTAATACGGGAAGCGTGGGCTGGATAGGATCATTAGATCAACACATGTACCCTGGTGAACTTTCATTTTTATCATGCTAACACAAGCTCAGGCTTGTCGAGTCTTTGAACATGAAAACACCATGCAATGGACTATGATCTTGCTACACACAAGGAAATGAGCTGTAAACATGGCTGTAATATGATTTAGTGAAATCACCCTCTTATTTTCATGTTGAATCCCATCTGATTAGAAAACAAATAGTAGGCCCAATTACAAAAATAAACATAAATTAATATAAAGAAAAGGTAAAAATTCAATCTTACTGTATGCAGTTAGTCAAACATAATTGATCCATTTATCAATAATGCAATTACAATACGCACAACAATGCATGGTTGCGTGCGAGTACGGTGCTTATGATTTCCTCCTTACCACTCACAAGATGTTTGAGTTATGTGTAATTGAGTTAGCATCCTTGACTGTTAACCACAAAGCTCCTACGTCATTGCCGTAGTGCAACAATGCGACTCATAATTTGAATATTGCTAAACAATGTAAATGCTTAAGCTATGCTTCCGGCACGCGTGCATTGTTGATAATCAATTAATGACTCCGTTTAATCCTATTATTGTGCGAATGAAAAGTGAAAATTAAAGAATAGTAATGGAATCGGCAGTTGTTAAACGTATAATACATGATTAGTAAAGGTCGCGGAACAGCACTCACACTTTGTCTAATCCAGCATGTACATGACTACATGTGAACATTGAGCTCAATCAGACATCTGGGTCACAAGAAAAAAGCGAAAACCCAACTCAATTTTTCTTATAAAACATAAAGAATGGTTTTGATCTTACCCCGAGATCCAAACTGTTTTCGGTCTTTGTTTGGATAAATACACCCTGATTTCAGGTGGAAATATTTTAACGGTATGTTTCTACCAGTACATCCATACCCTGAAAGGTACATGTATAAGTAAATCTGTGAACATTTCTGTTTGGGTTTATGTTACCAATCCTGCACTGTACATTTAACAGATTGATTGATTTTGGTGCTTTATAGCTTTTACAATCCATCCCAGTGCACAATTATCATGTACATGACGCGAAATGCGGGAAATTTTAAGAAATAGGTCATGATTGACGATTAAGTTTGTAAAATTATCCGTCAACAAAATGAAATTCATTGTTGATGAGTTAATTGAGCAATTTCCTGAATACCCCATTCATTTGGGCAGCTTACTCATTGAAATATTGAGCAATAAATTCTGTTTGGTCAATTCAAAGGATTTGATTGTATTTGTTTATTTGTCTCAATGTAGCTCACGTTCACTTCCGTGATAGGCCACGTTGGCACATTAGTTTGGCACAATCTCAACTCCCTGGGGAGCATACAGCCCCGGCTACTGTAAAGCGCTCAAAGGCTAATCAAACCACAAAGTCATCTATACCCTCCCAGGTACCCATTTACACCTGGGTGAAGAGGAGCAATGTGTGGCAAAGAGTCTTGCCATTGGACACAAGCACCATTAGCCCATGGCTGGATTCGAACCCACAATCAACAACTCGGAACTTGAGCACGACACGCCAGACCGGCGCGCGTTTCATAAGAAGTTGGATAGTTCACACTTTACTGTAGATATAGGCCTACACCTTGTGCTTTGTACAAAACAAATATCCTGTTTCAGATGTGCTTAATGGAGCTAATTACAACAAAGGGCGATACAGTCCGTTATTACCTAGTTATTAGTGGGTCATGACTAATTGTCACTATTTTGATATTTATCAATATTACTTTGTTTCTAGTGATTGTACTGATTATTTGCAGGTTCAATGTTGAAGGAAACCTTTGAAGGAACAGCCAGAAATGATATTGCAGGATTTGAGTGCGGTGTATCAGGCTGGTCTGTTCAACAGTCCAATGAAGGTGAGTGACACCATATTTGAATATATCCCTGATTTCATGGGGTATTGGATGGGGTAGTGATGAGGGTAGATGGTGAGGTAGTGGATGGGATAGTGGATGAGGGTAGTGGATGAGGGTATAGTGGGGAGATAGTTGATGGGGTTGTGGACGGGGTAGTTGGTGAGGCAGTGGATTGGGTAGTGGATGAGGGTAGTGGGGGAGGTAGGGGATGGGTAGTGGATGTAGAAGACAGTGGATGGGGTAGCGGATTGGGTAGGGGATGGGGTAGGGTAGTGTAGGGTTAGGGGATATTGTAGTGCACGGGGTAGTTGATGGGGTAATGGATGAGGGTAGTGGGGAGGTAGGGGATGAGGTAGGGGGTGGGGTAGAGAACGGGGGAGTGGATGGGGGTAGTGGACGGAGTAGTGGATGGGATAGCGGTTTGGGTAGTGGAAGAGGTGTTGGTGGGGTATATATGGGGTTTGTGGACGGAGTAGTGGATGAGGGTAGTGGGGGAGGTAGGGGATGGGGGTAGTGGACGGGGTAGTGGATGGGGGTAGTGGTTAGGGTTAGGGTTAGGGTTAGGGTAGATGACGGGGGAGTGGATGGGGTAGTTTGGGTACGTAGTGGATGGAGTAGGGGGATGTAGTGGACGGAGTAGTGGATGAGAGTAGTGGATGGGGAGTGGATGGGGTGGCGGATTTGGTAGGGGACGAGGTGTTGGTGGGGTAGAGGATGGGGCAGTTGTATATTGGAAAGCTATGCAGAACAAAAAGATCAGACTTGCCTCTCAACGAAAACGAGTGACTTCTATCAACTTGCTTGTTGCCATGACAAATACAACTTTTAAAATACATTTGTCTCTGTTCAGGGGGTCACGCACTCGCTATGTGCACACAAAAGTGCGCACACAACCTGACAGTATTACATGGAGCATACTGTCCGTCCCAGCCATGTACGGTGAAGTTCAACTACGCCCTCAACGTTCAAGATGTATCAACTGCTCCCGTTCTGAAGATGTACTGTGATGTATGCTCACCATCTGGTTTGCTGTGGACTTCCTCTTCTTCTGAACCTTTGACCAATGGTGAATGGTTGCCAACTGAAGTCTCTCTTAAAATCTTAAAATCAGGCTCTTTTAATGTAAGTAACTTTGACTTCGCCGATTAATTTAATTACAATGATAACAATTATATCCAGACATTGCCTTCTATCACCTGATATAAACTAAAGTATTAATGGAATCAATGTAATGTGATGTAACCCATTGTACCAAACCAAACGTAAGGGATTTACTAATGTGATCATTATTATATTTTCCTCTTTGTAGTTAATTTTTGAAGCCAATATTCAGACTGGAGGACAGGTAATCGGCCTTGATAATGTTATAATTGTCCAGACCGGCAAAGCACCGACAAAAGGTAAAATGTGTACAGCTGACATTATAAATACTGGATAAGTGGCTATTTGATTCAGTTTGGTTCCATTCATTGTATAAAGATTGCAGATACCCAGAAATTATACAGATCCCTCCATCATACTTTCGTTTTTGTCAAAGAAATGCAGATTCATGGGCAAATGAATCAAGAAAGACACAGTAACAGTCATCTGTGAAATTATTTTGATCTTTAAAAGATCAAAATTGATTTTGGTCATTGATTGTACCCTTTTCTGGATTAATACAACATTTCAGGCATAAACAATTACGGTATGTTTCTACCATCGCCATCTTTATACCTTGTAAGTTATAGGTAAATCTGTAAAGAGTTCTGTTTCGGTATGCTATACTTAAGTATGATAGCACCTTTAAGACCAGGGTATACATGTACCACAATGTAATGACACTTAAAGGCTGGAGGTTGTCAACATAATGTGCTCAATTCAATGCTTCGTGTAGTCCTAGCATAGACTAAGGCCTTAACATGAAGTTCCGATGTTTCTCATTTCCCTTCTAAGCCAATTCAATGCGCCGGTTTGCAATGATTGAAACGTGCTTTTGAGGTTGTTGAGACTGAGTACAGTCTTGGGTCTTCTTCTACTCAATCTTGCATCATAAAGAGAACTCCCTGACGCCCAAGGTCAAGACACAAGACTTGGTTAGCAGAAAATAAATCAAATAAAATGTTCGAACACGGTATCGCAAAAGTGCAAACTTAATTATGTATTCCGGGCTTGTATGCTGCAGCTGTATATACTTCCTATACTTCCTATGGTAATTGTACGAAGAAGATTTATCGAAATCAATAATTGCTAATGATTACGGATGTTTACAGTCAGAAGCCGTCAAATAGGATATCACTTCAGACAAAATTAAAGGCTGGCTAAACAGAACATTCTACATTATTTTTGTTTAAAGGTTGTATCATACTTTGGTAAGAAACCAAAACAGAAATGTTCACAGATTTAAATATAACTTTCAGGGTATGAAGATGATGCTGGTAGAAACCTACCGTTAAAGTATTTCTGCCTGAAATGGTGTGTTTATCCAGAAATTAATAGAACAACGACCGACATTTTTTTTTTATCTTTTAAAAGATCAAAATATAAAAGAGAAAAGACTTAAGAAATACTGTGACCGTTTGTTACGGTTTTCTCAAAAAGTTGGCACCGTATGGGACTGAAATTTTCACAGATTACTTTTACTGTATCTTCCTTGATATTTTTGCCCTTGAATCTGTATTTCTTTGATAAAAACCAAAGTATGATACTAGCTTTATGTCTGATAAGCCTTTGCAGTCAAATTGATGAGCAATTGCTACACCTTATTCCCATTATCAAGCACAATCAACAAACACAAATTGAGACTTCAATCAATATCAATCCTGATTCATCTGATTCAATGAATAAGTTGCTTTTAAAAGTTACTTTTTGACCATTTCTAAATGATGTGTTAAAGGTAAAAAAGAAAAAAAAATTGGTAACATACTCCAACAGAAATGTTCACAGATTTACGTATAACTTTCAGGTTATGAAGATGGCGCTGGTATAAACGTACCGTTACAATATCTCCGCCTAAAATGGTGTATTTTTTCAGAAATGAGTAAAACAAAGACCGAAAACAGTTTTGAACTCGGGGTACGGCCAAATCCATTCTTTATGTTTTATAAGAAGAAATAAGTCGGGTTTTCGCTGTTTTCTCAAAGTGTGATTGCTGTATTCTGTGACCTTTACCAATCATGTATTATACCTTTAATGTCAATTACATTGATTTCTATATCGCTCTGTATAGACGTGCTTCCAGTCTCATCCACTCCCTTATCGTTTCCTACTCAATGCTTGGACAGCACAACGACAGGTACGAATATTTGTTTTGAACAAGAAAAAAAGATAGAAGAAGAAGACTACATATTAAGCCAAAAAGATACCACTGAAAAACAAAACTAAGTGTCAAAAGTATGCTCATATGTCCCCTGGTAGTTTGACGATTGTTTATAAAAGTGTATTCTAAGTATAATGCACAGAGATTACTGTATTAATAATAATTACATTGAATGGCACTTGCTAGAAATTGTGCGTACCACTGTATCCCACGTAACCTTTAGCACGCCCAATTGTGTAACAACATGCAGAAGTGTTGCAGATAATCAGCATCTTAACATGCACATCTTTTTAACATCGGTTAACAAATGTAATGAGTGTTTCATGTATCTGACTTTACAGCAACAAGGCTGAACCCACCCACACCAGATCAGTTTAACACATATGGCACAACCTCTGTCCCACAAGACGCAGAACCAGAGAACACCTTTGGGCCCCTGGATAATGGTGAGTGGACATCTGGGGATCATACTCCTGGGGTCGTGTTTGGAGGACCATGGAAATTAGATGAGTAATATTGCAGATATAACATTCGTATTTTCACCAATGTTATTTCTTTGAATGGCATTCAGTTTTATCCATTTCTATCCATTTGTTCGTTGTAGAAACGACGCTGTTATTTGCCCAAATCCTGGCGATACTATCTGTGACTGTATGCTTAACTACAGTTGGCATTCACTGTCTCATTTGGAAGAAACAAAAGTGAGTACGATCCCAAAGTACAAAGAGAAATTCCTTGAGAAGTTTTGTGTTTACCAAATAGTGTTAAAATATGTAAAAAGAACGAATATGACAGCTCATTCTACAAATATTTGAAAAGCAGCAATGTTTATTCAACATTGAAAGAAACATAACTTGAACTGAAAGAGATGCAGTGTATGGTCAATTAGGTTCTTTTCTTGGCAGCTAAATCTAGAATAATGCTGTTGACTACATAATTATACAATTCAATATATGTATCTATGATAATGTCAATATGTTTGCCCACAGGAAACTTCACCGTGGCCGTAGTATAGTACCTATGCGTCACAAATCGGCTGCATTAGAGACCTCGCATGATAGCATGCTACTTGAAATGAATCTCATAGCATCAGACGAACCAGACCAGCCATGCAGCAACAGTTTAAATGACATTAGTAAGATACAAATACAGCAAGTCCAAAACCTTGATACACCAGGGCATGGTGATAAACGTCGGGCAACAGTAAGCTGTGGATCCTCACCAGCGCACAGTGCTGCTGTGCGGAATGACAGTGACGATGATAGCGATGAGGACAAACAGCGCCCTCACCCGAGAACAAAAAGTTTACCGAGTCGACCTCCGATTAATGTGTATGAGTCAATAGATGAGGTTGGTAAGTATCAACCTTTGACATTTGGGAAGAGACCTGCCCCACGGCCACCGGGAGTACCTGTGGGAAAGAGATTAAATGCTCGCACTAGGGGTGTGCAGAATCTTGCTGCTGTTCGGAAATACAGGCCAAGCTCTGTGCAGTATGAAGAGGTTGGTAACCGTAAGAACGGCTTGCTTGCTGAAGAGCCAAGAGACCGCAGTAAATCAGCATGTCACTATGATTATATTAAGAGGAAGTCACAGAGTCCACGGCGTAAATATGGTCAGACACCACACCCAAAGGGCCGTGCCCCTGCTCCTCCAACTAATCAGTTATATGATAAACCCGTACGGAAACTACAAGCAGTTGTCAAGGTGGATAGTGCGCCTACAATACTCATCCAGAATCAGGAGTCATCAGCAGGTGAAACAGACAGAGACAGTGTTCAGCATGAGCTACCTGTCATTTATAACCCGTATGATAAACCAAGCACAAGTGCTCAAAACATTCATACAAGAGCTGCTGTGGAATCACAATATTTCACTCTAGAGCCTCCTGAAGTAACATACGCCACCAGCGACGACTCGGATGACGAACATGAAAGTGAGAAGGACATTAGTCGGTTTGAAGACGCAGAAGAATCACATTCTACTGCACTCCACAATGGTGCCATAGCTATCCCAAAGCGCCCTCTGTCGGTCAGTAAACCTATAGACATTCCTCCAACATTGCCCCCAACATTTACCGACTACGTCATGGAGTCTTCTCATCTATAAATATGCAGTGCACCGATGGATGAAAACTGTACACATGCAATAATGGGCAATTCAAAACAGAGCGCCTCCAAGAGTTTGCAACGCGTTGGCCAATCACAATGCACGGAATCAGTCGATCCTTTCCAGATGCGCATTGGATCAATAAATTCCGTGCGTCGTGATTGGCCAACGCGTTGCAAACTCTTGGAGGCGCACTGGTATAAAAAAACTGTAAACGTGAAAACGAAAATACTGCACAAGAATTGCTTCAAATGGAAGGATTTGAACATTGACCATGGATTCGCAGGCAATGCTCATGTAGAATTCAAGCTGTCAAGATGTTCAGCTTGAAAACAAAGTTAAGCTTTGCGATTGGCAGCATATTCACATGAGATCACATTCAAAAACTACTATTAAACTTTCAGCATCGTTTCCTAAGACGTACAGTTGTGCATAGGCTTCACCTGTAAATAATGTACAAAGACGGACTGAAAAGGATGGTCACTACGTCATTAAATGTGAGTTCCAAAATAACCTCGAGAGTTTTTCAAACGAGTTCCAGTCTTATCTGCAAGTATAAGGGATGGCATGATTGATGAATGGTCCCAACTCGATTATCTCAAACTTGAGAGGGCTACAATCACTTAGAATAATCGTGGTCAATTAACGCTAACAGGGCTTTCCGTTTAGACAAAATCACACACTTTTCTTGTTTCGAAATGCCTATTTATAAATACAAAGCCGGCAGAATAACTCGATTTGGTAATGGTTAGCATTTTAAACCCACGTATAAACTATTGCTGTTAACAGTATTGTGTGATTAATCATACCAATCGTACCATCGCAGACCTCTTCCTTTTATACATAAGGCTCGGAGTTATAGGAGGGCCCGACGTTTCGATCCTAGGGGGATCTTTATCGAAGCCTAAAAAGCCCTTCCTTCGATAAAGATCATGCAAGGATCGAAACGTCAGGCCCTCATAACTCCAAGCATTAATATTTTTACTGATGAGCAGTTTGTGTATTACTTGTATTTTTTATACATATTGTTAAATCTGTATCATATTTAATCTGCAACTTTTGTTCTTGTATGAAACTTGAGAGAAGAGACATCGCTGATGTTGTATTTGGTCTTTAAGCTTCCAGGAGAAGAGACATCGCTGATGTTGTATTTGGTCTTTAAGCTTCCAGGAGAAGAGACATCGCTGATGTTGTATTTGGTCTTTAAGCTTCCAGGAGAAGAGACATCGCTGATGTTGTATTTGGTCTTTAAGCTTCCAGGAGAAGAGATTCTGTCTAGACCATTGTATATTATAAAATAGGACAATTGATGCAGTGCAAATTTGTATGAGCTTGTGCCTGTATCACAAGCCAATCAGGTGATGGAAATGATGGGCAAATAATGTTATTGTTGTGACTAACAATGGAAATGATTGTTAATTTACACGGACTATGTTTCCCGTAGTTTGTTTCAGGCCGGTTCTGACTATTGTTTTAAGGACAATTAATATGTTCTGTTATACACAATGATGTACATATAGCATTACACATTAATTTGTAACAAACTGATCTGTATAAAGCTTAGTTATAGTTTACTCTGTGATTGCTATTTGATTTGATTGGAATTACAGACTTTCTTGTTATGCAAAATCATGTACGTCGCAAGGCATTGGGGTTTGGGTTTGGGCATGGAATCAGTTTATAATAGGTTTGGGTTGTAAAATAAAACTAATAGCACAAAAACATGATAATTCATGTTGATGCATTGACTTGATCTTCATACTTTATGTGAAAGAGAAATGTTTGATTTATTCAAAACTCAGAGAACTCAAATCAACATTTGGGAGAAGCATGAAGTGCTTGAGTCCAAATAGGTCAATATATGGCTGCGCCGATTTTTAAGCGAACATTTAAAAAAAGAAATTGAGAGATCAAGATTCAATCTACAATTGTCGTTATTCTTGCAATATGTTTATTTAAACACGTCTTTAGGCCTTCGTGGACGGTCTGGGCCAATTTCATAGAGCTGCTTACGCACCAAAATTTGCTTAAGTACCCAAAGCTTTGTAAATAAAATCAGCCACCCAAAACACCTTGTGAATGTTATGCTCAGCAAAAAATTGCCGAATGTCAAAAGTAGTAAACACCATATGAACATTTTAACATTTGGCTGGTAATCCTTTTTGATCAAGGAAGACTTTTCATGCTTAAGGGTACAGTACATGATTGGTAACATTAACATACACAAACAGAAATTGTGTGAGAGATTTACGTATAATTTTCATGATATGAAGATGTTGCTGGTAGAAATATACCGTTAAAATGTTTTCTTCTGAAATGGTGTATTTATCCAGAAATTGATAAAACAAAAAACGAAAACAGTTTTGATCTCGGGGTAAGATCGAAATAATTCTTTGTTTTATAAGAAAAATTGAGTCGGGTTTTCGCTATTTTCTTGTGCCTCGCATGTCCGATTGAGCTCAAATTTTCACAGGTTTAATTTTTAATGTACACGATTGATCAAACAAGGCGTGGGTGCTGTTATTTGACTTTTACAAATCATGTATTATACCTTTAAGCATATTTTGTGCTTATGCAGCTATATGAAATTGTCCTCTGAGGCCACCACTAGTCTTGGTGCTTGTGGGCGTTTACGATAGTACACAATACAGGACATAAAACTCAATCAGTTAGTTACTGTCTAAAAATAGACTTCCTTATACACATCCCTCCTAGCAAATTTGCAAAATCACGTGTGGCAGAATTGACCAATCAACGCCTTTGATACCAGGAAACCCATCTGGGGCATGGGCCGAGAATATTTAGAATGGTGAGGAGGAAGTTGACCTTTACAGAGCGGACACTTTAGCCTGTATGTTATGTAGGACAGGTAAAGCTGTAAAAGGGTGTGTTAAAATAACTCCTAGCATGAGATTGGAATATTTGTCAACTGCGTAGAAAAAAAAAAGAATATTCAGGGCCACAACCATAGACATAAATAACCTTATTTATGTCTGTGGCCACAACACCACCGTCACCAAATATACGCCCTCTACCGTCCACCCTTAACACTATCGCAACCATGACTCTCACCACGATGGATATTAACCATGTACTGCCTATGTACCATACATTTAATCAGTGTCATTATTATCATTTTCCACAATGTCGTGAGTATGAGTGTCCAATCACGACCCAATGATTTGACAGGATATGTCATATTTGAAACCAAGTTATTTCTCAGAGCCTTCTGTCATATGCACTGTCGCTTTACCCAATGGAAGACTTTGGAGCTGGGTCTTCGAGGCGGCACGCGCATGCACGTGCACAACAACGCGCGCTTGTCTGGTACCCGGACCCAAAAAGCTCCCGACTATTGTCTGTCAAATACACGGGTTTACACTTCGGAAAGTGCGCATGCGTGAAAGTGCCTCGTTTTGAAGTTGCGATCAAAAGCTAAGACGGCCGCCGAAGTGATCGGCTAAATTCACTGGAGGGCCAAGTGACTAAAAAAGTAGATTTTTGACTTTTTACGGATTTTTCCGAAACATTACGAACTCGTTTTCGTCCGACTTTGGATAGTTACGTGGACTGTCGGCTTTTTCCGACAGGTCACGCACAGGACAAGACAAGTCGTGTAAATATGTTTCATCCTGTGCTACAGTTAGCCAAAATAGAGCATAATTATTGTCCACATACAACAGAGCACTCTTCCTATAATGCACTTTTGGGTAAATTGTTGTATGGTTTTTCTCACTCTTTGAACTCTTATTTTGCCCACGTAAACTTACAAATACTTACAAAAGTGCAAAACCCTAAAACTAGCTTCCGCGCCTGCGCAGACATGACAGCTGTGTCATATTCTATTTTTATAGCAGGCGATACCTGGGCCCTTTTCCAAATCTCGGCTCCGGCTCCGGCTCCGGCTCCGGCTCCGGCTCCGGCTCCGGCTCCAAACTTTGGGCGCCATATTGGAGCCGCAAACCAAATTCCGGCTTGGGCTTCATTTTGGGGCTTCAGAATTCGCCGAAAAACGAAGCCTGATGAAGTCTACCGAAGAGGTGACTTCGTGGGGCTTCGTGACGTCACACTTTGAATCACTGAGTACAAAGTCACGTGACAGTAATAAAAAGTGAACTTTGACACAGGACTCATTAATTCAAGCTTAACAGGGTTGTTTTTGATTACATACAGAAGTCAAAGTCACTGTCAAAATTATACAGAGATCAGTGCTATTTATAAAACAGAGAGCCTGTTTTTCCTTTATCAACCTAGCGTTTGTTATTCTTTGTTGTACAGTACGTAGGATATACAAGCTGAAGGAAATTGGTTTATAATACCTACTTTACGTTTGGGGGGGGTTCATTCTGGCAGCTGCTTCTCTGAGTCACGTGGTCAGGAGATGACTAAGTGCCGCTCCTTTTTGGAGACGAAAAACAAGCAAGACGTTAGACTGGCCAACAAGCACACTGTTTGGTTGATCCGCACAGCCCTTCTCTTATAATGTCAGTAATCCACCGTCTATGAATGCCTTCTATGATGGTGACGTGTCTAAGACGTTCCAGGCATCTAATGAAGCCAGGACGAGTGAATGATGTCATCAGCATATTGCCTTCCTGCTTGGGTCTCTATCAGATGAACTACAGACTACCTTCAAACTGCAGTGAAGTCACCTCCAACTACCCCTACACTCCTTAGCATAGATAACCCAGCCAGTTACAAACCATCACTACATGGCTGTATATACCGACCACAAGGTGGACCTTCCTGTATACATCATTGGATTAATGTAGCTTGAAGGATTTCATATAACTCTTCCTCCAGATGGATATGTATAAGAATCTTGTGTTTCTTCAAGTACTTTTGTTGCTTCCCATGAAGAGATGCCGGTCGAATCAAGGTAGGACTGCGTTCAACAGTATTATTTCATATATCGAAGAAATACGCGGCATGTTTTTGTTTAACTTTTTTTTTTTTTTACAAATTTAAAAAAATAAATATAGAATGCTCTTTCGACATTCAGAATGACAGGTAGTTAAAGCGGTTTATATTAATGGTTTCTATACCCGCTAAAATACACACATTGAAAAGAGTTGAGCAGGAAAAAACATATTAGGGATCATTTTGGACAAAACACATCAAACTTTCATCGGAAATTAACAATGAAAGTATTTGACGGTTTGAGAATTATCGCCTCCCTACAACTTCACCAAATCATGTACGAAAATGAAATCAATGAATTCCACGAAATATCCAATAGGAAATTATTGCACCATTTGTTTAATTTACTGCCTATAAATAATAATCATAACAATACATGTAATTTATAAGACGCTAAAACCACTTATTAATAAATGCTTAAGATGTCCTTGTAGGTTCACCATAATACTTCGTGCTTAATTATAACACATTATTTAGAAATCATTACCTTCGTAAGGCAATCTATATACCCACATGAGATTTTGTTTGTAAGCAGAACTTAGTGATCAATTGTTTTCATTTATGTCTAAAAGCAAGCTTCATTTTGCTGTTGATTTGATTCATGGTGCATGTATAGTTTGAAAAACAGATCTATACAAATAAATGATCTGCAACATGAAACTAATTATCGTCTAAAACGCGTGTCGACGAATTATTGAAAGTTGCGTACCTTAGCATTAGCAATTATCGGCTCATCATTGGTCAGATGAAAGATGTGTAATTATGGTGATTTCTATACATACATGAATCTTGTGAGGTTTCTGAAAATGAGGTACAAATACACATCTACACGGAATAAGAACAGCAGCCGAGTTATTCTGCATCTATTTGTTCTGTGTGGATATCCTACGTTAACAGCTAGTAATTCATTTCAGTCCAAGTTCGTGGATAGTTTGTGTAAAGGGTTCACGTCCAATAGCCATGTACAAAGAACCCTCTCATAGAGTCACACGATAAACGGAACTGTCATGATCCCGTGTATGAACCGCAAGGCTTCAACACGTAACACTAAATGTCACATGTCACTCCATGTCATCATCATGTACAACATGTTTGGGATTTCAGGGGAGACGAAGGCTCATGAGAGATTGTCAGTTTAGGGGAGGGGCAGGGAGTGGGAGGGGGTAACACGGTAAGTCGGACAAACCTCTTGTGAGATTTACCGGTCCGAGCCAGTAGTCCTTGTCTAAGAGCATAATCATCACCTACATAGGTTATGATCTGTACCTTATTACACCTGTAAACAATGTCTCACTACAGCGTGTCATTCATTGCTATTTATATCAATGGGCTTCAACTGACATGAGTGCAAGGTGGCACTCAAGAGGGCGCTTTACCAATCTATTATTGTTGTTTATCATTATTTGAAGAAACTTGTTTCACACTTTGTTTTTCACGCGAATAACACACATTTTGTTTCATTGTGCATAAATGAGCGAAACATTTGGCTTAGTTACATTGACAAAAACCAATGAACCCAATCGGATACAATTACAAAAACTATACGAGTAGAGATTTCAAGCTTTTGGGCCAATCTGATGTAATTTTGTATCTCTCTGGGCATGGAAAAGGGTCACAGTCTTTGAAGTGATTTGAATCCAAGGATAACTCTTTATTACTATACTGACTCTTTATTACTATACTGACTCTTTATTACTATGCGGACCTAAAAATCCACCGCCCGTTCGCCTGATGTAACTGCGCCCAGGATTACAGTAACATGAAAACAATCATTTCCCCTGGTGTACAAGAGATCAGCGTCTCTTGAATGGAATATATACAGCGTATATTAATCTATTATTACAAGCCGTCTTATGCCATATATTTGAACTGTGTATAGACCGTATTTGTAATATTTCCCTAGGAGTTATCAATTGTTTAACAATGACACATGTTGCCTGAAGGATGCTTGTTTCTGTCTCCAAGGTACCTATCATCACTCAACACTAAGGCAATCTCAAGACCGTGATCGTCAAATCCTAACACGCCTCTGTTAAGCTACAGGTCAGGGTATAGATGATGACAAACGTCAGTCAACGTTTTGCGATAAACTAACACATTTAGTTTAACAGATTAGTTGAGCTAGCCGTGTGAATATACAGTTTACACGGACGAAACTAAGTCCAAAGCAGTTTCTCTGAGAGCAGACGTATAGACCTTTCTTTTGATACATCACAGCCCGAGTTTTTCCAACCAAAATGGAGGAAACTATAGAGCCATCAAATCTGCCATAAAAGGTAACCACAATTTGAACACAATTTGTATACACAATGATTCGTAAACATCGAAAATATTGCTGAATGTAATGGAAACAACATAAGCAATGATGATATATATTTTGTACAGCTAGGGAAAGTTTGAAACGTTTAATTTGGTCACGCCGTCTTTCGAGAAGACGAAATGATTTGCAGCATTTGGCCGCCAATGCAAACCACGAGTCAATGTTTGTAAATAAAAGAAAGGTCTATAGGGCCTTAAACGAAATGTGAGGCTAGGCTTGGCATATTCTGCTACCGCCACTTTGTGTCCTTATTGAAATGTACGTATGGCTTGAGATACATGGTGAAGCTGGAGCCTTTCTTCGGCTTCGTCATGTGGCTCAATCCCTTCGTTTCGTTTTGGAGCCTAGGGAAATAAGTCCCGAACCTAGCCTCAAGCCTCCTTTTGTAAAGGTCCCTATAGACTTCTTCAACTAACAGACAATCAAGCAAATAAACAAACAAACCAAACGTCAAAATACCTCCTCATCTCTAGAAATCACACACAATGACTACTTTGTATTTGCATTAATGTCAACATGCAGTGTCTCAATATCTACTGGAATGATATGTGCTCATTTTTATCTGAAGTTCCTGCAATCTTCCCAGGTCATGCTTTCATCATAATCCTCCAAGTTACTCCACGCAGCTGCTATACATTAACATTTAGCTCTGATTGTATCTTTGTAACTAATGCAGTCAAGTAAATGCAGAAGAAACAAAACTAGAAAGTGTAGACAGAAGGCCCCCTTACTGTGATTCACAAACCATGTTCACTGTACATCACTAACCTTTAATGACTCGATTCATTTCAATCCAAAGCCAAGATAAACTAAAACAGCTGACAAAGGAATAAAATTAGCGATCATTGAAGATTTGCTTTTCTAAGAACGCACAAAAAAACTTATACAACATCCGGGCGAATTACTAATGGCTGATGAACCTTGGTACGGTTCAGCTTAGAGTTGCAACGTGTTTCCCCTTGAAATTGTAGTTTGTAAAATGTCAATATGCATGGCCAATTATCAGTTTACAAGCAAATCATTACGGCTGTGCAATTAAAACAAACCAAGGAATTCATGAGTATAACTGGTAATCACAAACTGTTATAGATCCAAACATAGGCTTACTTATTAGTGAAAACAGGCGAGAAATCTTTACAACTGGCCACTGGCTGTTCCATATTACAACAGTCACTCAGTCTCCCTGGAGAGCCCTTACCGTTCTTGACCGAGTGCTGCTTCAAATGCCCTGAACAACGTTCAGTCATCAGGTTTTAGTGTAGGGTGGTGATGCCTTGCACTGCCTGGGAGTAAAAGACCCAAGTGTCTATCAGTTTCCGACAGTTAGATGACAGATCGGGTATAGGTGTGGATAGGTTTGGATATGTGTAAATATAGGTGTGGATAGGTTTGGATATGTGTAAATATAGGTGTGGATAGGTTTGGATATGTGTAGATATAGGTGTGGTTTGGATATGTGTAGATATAGGTGTGGATAATGTTTGGATATGTGTAGATATAGGTGTGGATAGGTTTGGATATGTGTAGATATAGGTGTGGATAGGTTTGGATATGTGTAGATATAGGTTTGGATAGGTTTGGATATGTGTAGATATAGGTGTGGTTTGGATATGTGTAGATATAGGTGTGGATAGGTTTGGATATGTGTAGATATAGGTGTGGATAGGTTTGGATATGTGTAGATATAGGTGTGGATAGGTTTGGATATGTGTAGATATAGGTGTGGATAATGTTTGGATATGTGTAGATATAGGTGTGGATAGGTTTGGATATGTGTAGATATATAGGTGTGGATAGGTTTGGATATGTGTAGATATAGGTGTGGATAGGTTTGGATATGTGTAGATATAGGTGTGGATAGGTTTGGATATGTGTAGATATAGGTGTGGATAGGTTTGGATATGTGTAGATATAGGTGTGGATAGGTTTGGATATGTGTAGATATAGGTGTGGTTTGGATATGTGTAGATATAGGTGTGGATAGGTTTGGATATGTGTAGATATAGGTGTGGATACGTGTGTCAGCTCAAATGAACACAATGACCATTATTTATTCCAACAAAAACAAATAATTGCACCCAAACAGTTGAAGAACCCACAACAAGTCAAAGGTAGACATGAACCGCTTTGTAATCTAAACATTTTCAAGAAGTGTTGTTTATGCTTCCATCGTAAATCGTATACAGAACTATTCAGGTTTTCTTTTTTGGTTTGAATATTTTTCATCAAATCATTTCCATTTATTTATTTGTACTGACAAAATTAAATTAGCACAATCTTTAACTTTAATAACCATTACCATTGACATCACCATTGCAAACAACATTGTCATAGTAATAAGTGACACACACATTTTGTATTTTTACTTCAGGTGTATATTTGATGATGTCACACAATAACGTTTTCGAAATGCAAAGAATGTTTTCGTTGAGGTAAAATGTACCGACTTTTTTGGGAGAAGGTAAAACAAATTGATAAAAAACGAAACCAAAACAAACACCAAATCGCTGAAAATGTCAAATGTTGTTCTTTCAATACATTAAACTTGACCTATAAGCATTGTACATACCTCGTCTGTATCGCTACTGAGCTGGTTGAATGGCATATTACAAGTACAGGAAATACAAGTTCCTTTCTTCCTGGGTAAGACACACCTATAGTCTTATCTTATTGTAACACACGGTCTAATGCCAAGATCCTAACCTCACACTACAGTGTTACAATCAGGAATATTGTATGCTTTATACTTTGTTGATCAAGAACTGCATGGTTTAGGATTATCACAGATTAGATGACTTACATGTTATTAGTCTCTTAGACATTATGAGCTTCCACATGACAAATCAAATCCATCAATAAAGTATAGACATTTTATGATACATATACGCCTACTTTAGTATGGTACTATCATACTTTGCTAGCATACCGAAACAGAAATCCCAACTTACAGGGTATGTTGATGGTAGAAACGTACCGTTAAAATACTTTTGCCTGAAATGCTGTATTTATAAAAAAAAAAAAAAGTAAAACCAATTTACAAATACCGAGGGCCTTTTTCACTGTTTTCTCCAAAAGTTGGCACCGTATTGTACAGAAAATTTCACACATGACTGTTGCTGTATCTTCCCTGATATTTGCCCATGAATCATGAATTTGACAAAAACCAAAGTATGAAATTATCTTTAAGTAAACATTCAAGTGAACACTAATCATGTTACCAGTACTGCTATTGGATGTGATTTCATTGGGTCTATACATAAAATATGCATGTATTTGGTCAATATGCTATATAGTGACTATGAGTAGGACTTGTGGAGACACCATGTATGACACTCTTCTTGGAAGGTGTGTGGTCCTGAGAAGGTCCGATGAGAGTAAATTCTCGACGTTTCGACCAGTGTGCTCTAGTCGTCCTCAGGAGAGAGATAAATTACTCTCATTGGTCCTTCTCAGGACCACACATCTTCCAAATAGAGTGTTATACATGGTGTCACCGCAAGTCTTACTCATTCTAGTCTCTCCACCATGCAAAACGTCAAATCCTACATTATATAGTGACATTTTCTCTGAATAAGGCGTAATGTGTCCTACAGCTACTTGTCACATTCGTTTGACGTTAACATGTTCCATAAAAAGTGACAGGTTTAATAGCTGATGGAGTTGTGTTCCTCGTTTATTAAGAAAAATGCTTTCGGGCTACGTAGAACCAAAGGATCTACTCACAACGAATGTTGGAGACATTTTACCCTTTCATGTATGGGCGTCAGCGCATTGCAATATGACTAATGTTCTTCAAGATCATACAAAAGACACAGTCTATCCACGCCATATATTTACCCCCTAGACAGACTGTGAAACATACTCCTCTTCGGAAACTATGTCGGAAGTCTTGACATTTGAAGAATTTGGTAGCAGCAATATGTATTCTTTAAAGATACAGTACAGGATTGTTAATATACCCAAACAGAAATTTTCACATATAGGTATAACTTTCAGGATATGAAGATGGTGCTTGTAGAAACACACTGTTAAAATATTTCTGCCTGAAATGCTGTATTTATCCAGAAATTAGTAGAACAAAGACCGAAAACAATTTTAATCTCGGGGTAAGATCAATATCATTCTTTATGATTTATAAGACAAATTTAGTCGTGTTTTTTTCGTGACTCAGATTGAGCTCATTAAAACATCGATCGATTGAGCTCAAATTTTCACAGGTTTAGTATTTGATGTACATGGTGGATCAGACAAAGTGCTGTTCTGTGACCCATGATTCCTTTAAATGGAATGTAAATGTCTCTTTCATTTCATTGGATTGAAAATTATGTTCGCTTTATAAAGCTATCACTTTCCTAAAGGAATAGGTCATTACTGTGTTTCAGTGTGTCGCACATTTTCCACCAAAGTGTAGATCGATTTCGCATTCGGTTTGCTGCATCTCATACCGTGAAATCATTCTGCAAAGCAAAGCTTCTGTAAGTGAGAATTTCATCAATCCACACATTGAATCAGTAGACTGAGGATATCCGGACCAAGGGGAGACTTCCAAACGGTCACTCATCGACACGATGTTCAAAACAATGGTTGAGACTTACAGTTACAGTCTGCTTCAATTCAATGGTTGAAACTGCGTCATATACAGTCAGAAAAGTTTTATAACGATTCAATGTAGTTACTAAATTTCCCTGTAGACTTGTTCAATATCTTAGCATAGGGGTGTGTCTGCGTGCGTCTTTTGTTCTCAACTTTCGGATATTGTGCCCCGATGAAATGTGATACCTCCCTCTGTGACGCCCCACCCATAATCAGTCCCTCAGCAGTAGCGATCAATAATTCAAATCAAATTCATATCCAATGATTTCCAGATGTAAGAGAGTGAAAGGTACAGCCCAAGTCTACTTCAAGGTTGCTAAGCATGAATGTGAACAGGAAGACAAGGTTTGGCGTCAACACGCCACACTTAATGCAATGTCTGGTTTCCGACCATCGAGACACGTTGCACTCGATTCGTCTGAACACATTTAGAGTCATTGTACTTTTAAAGGTTATATACTGTGAAGGCTTCATATCTTTCAAAGAAACAAAAAAGAAGGAAAGAAGATTTTTTTTCAATGTAGGCCTACAGTCTGTCCCCCCAAAAAGGATACCCATTTTCCAAAAATTACATGTTTTCAGCTATTAGAGTTTTAGTTGATTGCATTTAATATCTCCCAGGCCATGTTCTGACGAAATTTCAATGCAATCCATTCATGCATCACTGAGCAATTACTGATTGTCAGAGAAAAGTTAATTTTCCTGCCATAACAATAAATGAGTGACAATGGTGGTCATCTTAACATTCTTAGTTGTGATCTGTAAATCTCCCCTCGACGTGGCCGCCCATATTTCCTACACACAGATCACCACTAAAATGACCACAACTGTCACTCATTTGTAATGGTAGCAAAATTGACTTTTCAAGACAATCAGTAATTGCTCGGTGATGCATGAATGGATTGCATTAAAATTTGCTCAGAATTTACCTAGTGAGATAGTGAATGCAATAGACTAAAAATCAAATAAAACATACGATTTCTTTTCATATTTTTTTGTTAATGAGCATCGTGTTTTTGAGGACATACCGATCAAAGAAATTAAGACTATATGAGAAATTAACCAAACTGTACATCTTTTATGCACGTAGTCATATGCACGTTTAGTTAATCATTTAACGTTATTAATATAACACAGCCCGAAGGTAGTCTCGTCTAGTCATATGTAGTCGGAAACCAGGAATGCATCCTTTACATCAAAATGTTATGCAGACAATTTCCCATAACAGGAAAAACCACTCCCCCAAACAAAACGACTAGAAACGTCTGAACTCCGAGCCCAAGACAGAATTAAAGAAGGATCCTCCCTTTGTAACCTTTCCACAAACCCTGATTCAAAGGGCGTAGCAATAGGAAGTAACGGGAACCTGTAAAATACACCTTATTTCAAAATATGAACATGTTATCATCAGCGTGTAAGACAAAGAATATAACATTTATGACAGAGGTACACACCATCTAAGGACGAGATGGGCTAAACCAGATGACGTGTGGGTTTATCTCCACTCATCATTGCCTGAAATCAATCAGAAAATGCATTGAAATATAGCTATCATGGCATACAAAATTCTCCTTTTTTTCTCATGAAAGAGGAGACTGGAAACGTGTTCCAGATTGCCAAGAGTGAATCTTGATTTAGGCCAAAGCTAGCTGAGTTTCATTACGTGCTATTAGCCTAAACAGGAACGGGTGGAGGCCTAAGCAATTTCACTTATGTCTCAATCCTGTAAAGTACCTCAACTTTCCCACAAGAGTGAAGTGACTATATAAGATTGTACATTTTATCGTGCTGCGCCCAGACATCCGTCTAAGTTTCAATAGGTGGGGCAACTTGAAGCTCACTTATCTTTTTTTTTTTTGGCTACGTTAATTAAGGCTTTCTCGGAGTTAAGTAAAGATATTTGTTTTTATACATCCAATCCTGATTGCTGTGTTCATCCGTGAACGTGTCCTCTGAACTATACTAGACTATAATATTTATCATGCATGAGTTATACAAAGGGACCAATCTATTACAGGCCCCTGGCGTACAGTGCTAGAGACGCGTGACGAGGAAGGAAGGTTCAGTTTTTATGAACGAAAAGAAACCCCAAGAGAAGAATTGGACTCAAAGTAGCAGCCATTCGGTAGGAGCTGTAAATACACTGCAACAAGTAGCCCTCAGCAGGGAACGAATCCACAGTGATGGAGGTTGAGACAGGGTGGCAAACCTGTCTAGTGGGGTTTGGATGGAAGTAGAGTTATTAAGCACGGCCTGAGGTCTCTAAGCGTTATTTACTACCTCTCGACAAGAGGGGCTTAACATGTTAACATTGACCGTGTCTTCACTCCGAGTTTCCTCTTTTTCAAGCAAATCTAATTACTCACTTGGCCGATTAATCTTAACTCGTAGTACGTAAACTCACTATCTCCACACACCAAACCTGGCTGCCTCCCTGCAAATTGTATGATTATTAGCGGCTATTTTTATCCGTGCTTATGGGAGCAGCTGTCGAGGCATTATGCAAGCCCTTAAAGAAATATGACTCGCTGTGCAGTACACAATATTGGGTCAATACAGTCTATAATATACAGCAGAATACTGATCAATGCAGTTTGCTACTGCAGTATGTCCAGAAATTGGTTTTAATTTTTATGCGAAAACAAGTAAATGCTACTCGTAAAATTGTTCAGTGTTCAAACGAGTAAATGAAATGTAAACATTTAGCCTATTTTGAGTTTCAATTGGAATTTCACCATCCAAACAATCACTATCGAAGGATCTTGAAAATATCCATATACAGTGTCTAAGCATATAACTTCCTAAAATTACAAATTGTTCACACCTGAAACATCGGTTTTTAGTGTTTTACAGAACTCTGTATATTTGACAAGTGACCAATGATATCACTCTATAAATGGAAACCTCCTGCTCTACAGCAAGTAGGAGGAAAGGGGTTGGATTAATACTAACCCTTCATTTACCGTTTCTAATAGTCAGAGGCCTTCCCCATATCAGATTGTGTGGTAACAGACTCCCCTGTGATGTGTCTCAGGAAACGATGGAGACAGGTGTCATGGTGGATATCATATCGTGATATTAGCCTGAATCTAATGCCAAGTTTTATTCCACAATGAATATGTCTGAGGATGACCATGGCTTGGGGCATGTCAGATGTTGGCCCACTTCAAACGTGGAACATCTGCCGTGTCTAATTCAAATATTAGCCCAACATTTGAATTAGACACGTCAGAAATTCAACGTTTGAAGCAACTGTCGGCTTTCTGTCGAAAGATCGACATGGTATTGCTGCTTCAACGGCATTATACGCCGATTATATACGTAGCTTATATGCCGTGTCTAATTCAATTGAAAAGTCCTAAGTAATGTCCATTATCCTTGACTTACACCCCTTTCAAACTGCTTCCAACGGCAAATCACCCATGGATTTACCGCTGGATTGACCAGTGGTTCAACCGACTGCACCCCGTGAAAAAATATCGTCACGCTAGCGTCATAAGATGCGTAATTAGCATTCGTCATTCTTAAATTTAAAATATACAGACTCATTTTATACGATTTTGAAGATTAGCGGCAAATTAATGTGCATTAATTAAAGTTTACTGCCAATGGATGCGCACAAGTGCAGATGTAACCATCGTCATAAATCGTGCCCCAACACAAACGGTGGAATGGCACATATAATTATATATTTAACTGGGGCCTTTCTCAAAGCTCGGCTCCAGAACAGGCTCCGGCTCCGTCTCTGTCATCAATATGCTGAAAGTATAGGTTGTGATTTTTCATTGAAGCTGAAGCTCTGTTTTCTTTTTCAAACCAGAGAATCTGCTTCCGAACCGTAGCCAAAAGGCACTATTTTGATATCCGTTATTGGATTCACGTAATGGAGCTGAGCCGGAGCCGGAGCTCGGCTAGCTTTGAGAAAGGCCCCCGATTTAGTAAAGCCACAAAATTATGCCTAGTTATCGGTCACTTCTATGGTAACTGGTATCTGTGGATTTTCTCCAGACATTAGTAATGATAATGAAACTTCTTCACATAGCGCATGCCAAACCAAAGCAAATGCCATACATTCTACGATGTACCACCAGGCCAAAGTTATCCGTCCCCAATCGTTCTCATGTTAACCATCATCTACGACTGTTATTGAAGCGCATGGGAGTATTCAGACAAAATCATGGCTTTTAGAATCATGAAAGGTACCTATTTATTCCCCGATGGAGAGAAACAATTATTGTTAAAATATGCCTTGCTCAAGGACACAATCACCTCGAT
This sequence comes from Astropecten irregularis, assembly GCA_963971285.1. NCBI lineage: Eukaryota > Metazoa > Echinodermata > Asteroidea > Paxillosida > Astropectinidae > Astropecten > Astropecten irregularis. The sequence goes on along the minus strand of OZ020258.1, from coordinate 16,056,077 downwards.
CCTCCTATTATTGACGTGAACCGTGGCTGTAAAATCAACCACTATAGATACAGGGACCAGTTTCATAAAGCCTTTTAACCACAACATTTGCTGAAGCATGAAAACTCTTCCTTAATCAAACAGGATTACCACATTTTCATGGGATGTTTACTGCTTTTGACTTGTATTCTGCCGTTATTTGCTGAGTTTAACTCAAGGAGTTTTGGCTGGCATACTGATTTTATGATTGACCAATGTTTTGGTGCTTAAGCAGCTCTTGAGTTTCAAGCTTAACCTTGACACTTGGGTTATACTTATACAAATTTGTAACATTAGATTTTCTTAAACACAAGTATTTTGTCCAAGTTAGATTCGTCTGATAACAAACGAGGATATTATTTTGAGTCATAGTATAATTGGCAGGAAACGCCAGCTAATCATTAATCTAAAAGTTATGAAATCACCAGGGTACATTTTCCTGCAAGAAGAACATGAACTTTTCAACCTAGAAAATAATGTGTGTCCATGAATGTGGCCATGCACCAGTTGTAAAGTAAGCGTAACAATTGCCTGTTGTGCTTTTATTGCTAGGAATATAGGCTTGGTGACATTTTGTTATCGTGATGGAGCTTGTTTCCTGACAATCCAATGAACTAAATTGCCTTAAAGGTAGTATCACACTTTGGTAGCTTACCGAAACAGAAAACTTCACAGCTTTACCTATGGGGATAAAGATGGCGATGGTAGAAGCATATCCCCCGCTAAAATGTTTCTGCTTGAAATGCAGTATTTATCAAAAAAATAGTAAAACAAATGACCAAAACAATTTTAAACTTCGGAAAATAAAAACGTCCTGTGAAAAGATTTTCATATACCGTGGGCGTTTTTCACTGTTTTCGCAAAAGGTGGGCACTTGGAATTTCAAAGATGACTGTTACTGTATCTTCCTTGATATTTCTGCATTTCTTTGACAAAGCCAAACAATGATATAACCTTTAACTCAAGAAAGCCTGTGGCTTGGCTCTCTGCCTGGGATTATAAAGTTATTCTGATTTCTCAAGACTGCCCAGTATCTACCAGGGGCAATGGCAACTAATTAACCAATATAATCATCAAATAACCACAAAGGAAACGGACTGAATTTTAAGTCACTGAAATTAACGGAATTAACATGAAACCCCTGATAATAAGAAAGTTTATAATATGATCACTTGGTGTATATAGACCTATGCAAAATTACCAGTAGTGTGCCAGGGGTAGATTTCACGAAGCTCTGCGATGATCGTAACTGGAGTTACAAAGGAAGGATAACCCATCGTAAGGGGCCTATCCCACGTAGGACTTCAATGCATCAAAAGTCCTACGATTGATAGTAAGTTACGAAGAGTTTGGTGAAATCGACCCCAGTAAGACTAACAACGACATTTCACGTATGATTGATTCATCTTGTAATGGTCATGTGAGTTGTGTATTCCTCGTAGACGGCTGTCATAGGATCGAGACTGGCTTATATCATATTTTGAAGTCTTGTTTTGGACTGGTTTATCTCTAAAATCACGACAGTTCATAGCCACCCAACCTAAACCACTCAGTTTAACAATTATGTTCATTTCCGTTCTGTTTACAGTGCTTTACCATTGCACCTTTGAAGCCAACGAAGACTGCCGTCTGGAACAAGATCCTAGCGATGAATTTGACTGGTTGGTCCACCGTGGGGTGGCGCACTCCTCACAGAGACACAGTCGAATACGTAAACGGGGGAGCTATCGATCTGAGGGGTTTCCATTCCCTCTAACTCTGATCAGAGAAGTATCTTATGATGAGAGAGAACCTCAGAATAATGATATCTTCATTGAACTTCCTACTGATCCACTCCCAGGAAGGCGTTTTGTGGATCACACGTACGGCAATGATTCAGGTATCACCAGTATGTGTAATTATTCCCTACAAATAATGTGATTCCAATCGTGACATGAATGGTTTAAAGGTAGTACCATACTTTCGTAGGATACCGAAACAGATTTACCTACAACTTACAGGCAGTATAAAGTTGAATTGGTGATGGTAGAAACATACCGTTAAAATGTTTCTGCCTGAAATGCTGTATTTATCAAGCAAAGAGTAAAACCAATGACCAAAAACAATTTTGATCTTTTTAAGATAAAAAAAATAACAGTGAAAATATTTTACAAACACCGTTGGCACCGTATGGGACTGAATTTTTCACTGATTACTGTCACTAAATCTCAATTTCTTTGACAAAAAGCCAAGTATGATATTACCTTTAATCACAATCGAGAAAACATAGAGTAAGTTGAAGAAAGTGGGATGCAAACTTCAGTTCATAGAGAAATGAGATGAAAAGTTAACTATGACTCGTCCACACGTAAACTATCCACACTCCTGACCCTTCCTGCCTAGGAAATTGACCTTTGACCTATAAATGTGTCATACTCAATTAAAATACAAAAAAACGTAATAGGGTCTTCCTGTATTGGGAATACACTGTTTTGTTAGCTTTTTAATTCAATCTAAAATACTTGTTCAACATAAGTTTAAAACAAGGCGTGGGGAGGGGGCGGGGGCAGGTGCAGGGGGGAATTTGTATAGGAAAAAACAACAGCAAAACATCTCTTCGGGAAGAACAAGAGTACTCTACATTAGTTTGCCTGCTGTATTTTGTATACCCATCATATGAAGAATGGGGGAATACAAAATTATGCCGATTTATAATAACATTTAAGTCGACCCTTTTCTAGTGTATATTAATGGAGTATTATATGTTTATCTTTGCAGGTCATTTTGCGCACCTAGTAGCCACTGATAGCACAATAACAACAGGTCATGCTCGTATAATGTCCCCTCCAATCACTATTCCGGATTCATTGGAAGCTGATATTAACTTCTTCTATCATCTATGGAACTCCAAACATGTACCATCTGCTGGACAGTTGAAGATTTATGCTTGTGAAGAGCAAGATGTGGTCTTCACTGCCTCAGCTACTATAGGTAGTGTTTGGATAGAAGCAAAGATCAGGATCAAATGCAACGGAACATTTAGGGTGAGTATTTAGTACAGACACTCAGTGTTGACTGTTGAATGTGTTGAGCTGAGCTAAACTGAGGTAAACTGGGCTAAACTGAGCTAAGCTGACCTTAACTGAGCTAAGCTGAGCTGAGCCGAGCTGAGCTGAGCTTAACTGAGTTAAACTGAGCCAAACTGATCTGAGTTTAGCTAAACCGAGCTGAGCTGAGCTAAACCGAGCTGAACTCTTCTAAACTGAGCTGATCTGAGCCAAACTGAGGTAACCTAAACTAAACTGAGCTAAACTGAGCTATATCGAGCTGAACTCATCTAAACTGAGCTGAGCTGACCTAAATCGAGGTGAACTCATTTAAACTGAGCTAAACTGAGCTGAGCTGAACTAAACTGAGCTGAGCTCATCTAAACTGAGCTGAGCTGAACTAAACTGAGCTGAGATGAGCTAAACTGAGCTGAGCTTAGCTAAACTGAGCTGAGCTGAACTAAACTGAGCTGAGCTAAACTGTGCTGAGCTGAGCTAAACCGAGGTGAACTCATTTAAACTGAGCTAAACTGAGCTGAGCTAAGCTGCTGAGCTGAGCCGAGCTCAGGTCTGGTCACCTACAGGTTTAGATGAGGTCAGTTGGGTTCTCTTCACATAGTCCGAATTATTATTAACTTTATTATTATCTTAGTCTCAGGGGGGCCATGTATAATTCCAAACAAGCCCATGTCAAACATGTTCACTGGAATGGTTAGTTTATAGGAAGTAAAGGTCCATCAGACAGGTTTCACTTTTCTAAATGAGTTTTCTAATGTTCGAGTTGGGTTTAATAATATAATATGCAGACAAAATATTCAGTACAAATGGACACCCTTTATCTTGAAATGGTATAATTGATGTCCTTGTAATGTCACAAATTGAAGTCTCGAGTGTTTCTGGTTATCTAACCAATACCAGAGAGAGATTTTTCAGATACAAATCAAACTGAACCATTTGGAAATGAGAATTGGCACATCGAATTATTTATCAAGGGAAGTGAGTTATATTATGTGGAGATTAATCTATACTGGCTCTAGCTAACAATCATGAATCGTGAATGCAAATATGGTCACACATAACCCCTAACACGACAAACGACATTCAGTATTAAATCTCCCGGACTTTGATTAGGTGATTCCACAACATAGCAATTAAAGTGCAGCGACTTCAGGGCCTGAATTCGTCCAAATAGCTCAATAAAAGTCGAAACTCTTGGTGCCGAGTTTCTTCCCTTTTAAAATATTTGTTTTATTTTTACATAGCTAGGGTTTAGAAAAAAAAAAGCGATTTTGATCGTATAAGCTCCGCGGACTGATTATTACCCATTCACTGGTCTACAGCATTAGTGTGCAGCATGCACCCACAGACATAATCTATGCCATATGGGTGTACCACACTCAATGAACTCCCATTGACATTAGTGTAAAATCCCTCAACTTCACAGTTCAAAAAACCTCATCCAGGAGTCTCTCAGTTTTTGGTGGTAGTTTGAACCCTCATCTACCCAATTCTTTTCAATTTTTCGTCTGTTAGCCGATTAAATATTTTGATAATTGCCCCAAGAAAAAGAAGAAGGACTTAAGTCTATTTTAATAAAGCTATTCATTGTCCAAGCTGTCCATGGAATATACTTGACAAACAAAATTACGTAAAATTACGGGGGGGGGGGGGGGCTCAAAGAAAACATTTCGCCCACAAATCAACGAGGCCGGGGAAAAAAACGCCCAACAAACATTTTGTGACTCCACACCCCTCCTCCTCGTCTTCCTTTCCCTCTCCCCCATTTTTTTTCAGGGACCCTCTGGGGGGGGGGGGGGGGGGGGGGGTGCTCAAGCCCCCCGAGGCCCCCCCCCCTTTGGTGCGCCACTGGCAAATACTGCCTACTTGGCCGTTTAGTCGGGTTTTTGCTATTTTCTCGTGGCTCGACTCAGATGTCCGATTGAGCCCAAATTTGTATCATTTCATATACATGTTTCACAGTGGCGTCACCAGACTTTTGAGTCTGGGGGGCACAAGGGGGGCACTAGCAATTGTTTGGGGGGGGGGGGGCACTACAATAATATATATTATATTTTTTTTCACCAACCCAAATCTCAAATGGGGGGGGGGGGGGGGGCACGCGTGGGGCACGAGGCTTTCCGGGGGGGGGGGGGGGGCACGTGCCCCCCCTGCCCCCCCCCCCCCCCCCTTGGCGACACCACTGATGTTTGATCGGACAAAGTATGAGTGTTGTTCTGTGACCTTTACCAATCATGCATTATACCTATAAACTATTATACCTTTAAACTTAACACGAATAGCCCTATGTTGGAGTATAGTATTCAAACAAGTGATCGAATTCAAGAGGCACTTAAAAATGTTACCAAGCCCATCCGTTGCAAATAAATGGATCACATCATTACTTGTTACTCGGTTTTCTCAAAGTCTGTCCACACTATTGCAAAGTTAATGGAGCTTTAATTTGTGATAAGCTTTCGTCACACAACATGGATCACAACATTCTAGCATTATAATAATCATATCAAGTTTACTTCCATTTTGGCTTCAAATGGATAGTTGACCATAATTCTTTTCAGTATTTGCTTAACATTATTAACTTCATCACTAAAATGGAAGTAAGGGTCGGGTGAATTATGTAATGTGTAGGCCCCTAGATACAATTTAAAAAGTTACACTAACTTTATCAAGTGACCTCTGAACTAGATTCCAGATTTGAGCTGGGGCCGATTTAATAAAGCTCTGCGACGCGTCGCAACTCGATTTGCGACGCGTTCTAGCTACGACGCGTCGCATCTATGCGGTGAGTCCATAGAGAAAGGATGTGTCTCAACTCTGCGACGCGTCGTAAGTTTTATGAAATCGGCCCGGCTGTCATATTGGTACGATAACCTGGTTCTTCTGTTACATTAGTCAGTACTCCTCACATTACTTTCATTTATAGTCATTTATAACTCCTTGCAACCTAGTATATAGGAAGATGAATTGAAAGCATTACTGAACAGGATAAGATCTTTCCGTTCAGTTATACCTCCCAGCTTTATGTTCCGTTTCTGTACCATCTACCTTCTTCAATTTCTCCCCAATTAGATACATATAATTCACCACAGCCTCGGTAAATTGACACTCTTAAGTTCAATTGTTTAAATGAATTTAATTTCTATTTTCTCACGTCTAGATCATGTTTGAAGGGTTCATAGGAGCCAAGGATACAGATATTGCCATAGATGATGTTAATGTTACAGTTTGTGATGGTAAGCAATCAGTGATATTCACTTCAAGGTTTCAGGATTGTACAGCGAGTTCAGGATTGGTAACATAACCAAACAGAAATGTTTACAGATTTACTTATTACTTTCAGGGTATGAAGATGGTGATGGTAGAAACATACCCTTTACATATTTCTGCCTAAAGTGGTGTATTTATCCAGAAATTGGTCAAACAAAGACCAAAAACAGTTTTGATCTCGGGGTAAGATCAAAACCATATTTTATGTTTTATAAGAAAAACTGGAGTCGGGTTTTCGCTGTTTTCTTGTGACTCGGATGTCCGATAAAGAGATCAAAATGTTTACAGGTTTATCATTACATGTACATATTGAATCAGGCAAAGTGTGAGTGTTGTCTTATGACCTTTACCATGATCATGTACCAATCCCTTTATTGTCTGAACTTCGTTCATGTGTTATGTATATAGTAGCTGGAGTTTTAAATACAAAACCCATGTCTCAAGGCCCGCCATTGACCTAAATGTTTATATGTTATAATTAAAATGACCCTTTATTACCTTGTTATACTTTCTGGAATACTTCAGCCCAGCATCCGGGTTATGTCTAAGTCATTTACACGAGTCAGATTTGAACTGAACCGACTCTTTAATATTTGACCTTCGAGTCATCGTGATCTGATAAACGATGTCAGTATATTGTATCAACCCTAACCTATATCATATCACCGAATATACTTACATGAATTGTTGTATTTCCTTTAGTGCGTATGGGCCTACCAATAATATCCCTAGTGCTCTGAACAGATTCATCACAGTATAAATACGTTTATTTGTTAGAAAGTAATTGACGTTTTTAAATTTTGGTCTGCGGCATGGCGTGTGCAAAAAGGCCAGTGCATTTGAAATCGAGACTTATTATTCGAAACATCTTTATCTTCTGAAGTTCAGTTTTGGAGTTTTCTCTCCAAGATATTGTAAGGATATCTAACAAGTATCCAGCCATCAGAATGGTTACATCTGGTCAAACAATGATAACATTATCTGTATTTTGGTTTTTAATCACAAACCAAACAGGTTCACCGCCTACAGTCCTTCCTAACACGACATTGGACACAGAGAATGACACAGATGTGAACACGAATGGTTTCACGCCAACAACGCCCTCTTCGGTGACATTCACTAGTTCAAATGACCCGGAACTAGGCCCAGATGGCCCGGATACAGGCATTGACCCACATACCGCTGGTAATGCTTTAATACTCATACTCATTGAAATTTTTGCATTATATTTCATTTATTTTCATTACATTTCGTTGCTGAAGATGGTGACCTCATAGTTCATATGTTGCTGAAAATATGACCTTTGATATGTTTTGATAAAACAAGTAGGTGTAACTATTTTGAGTAGCGTGATTCATAATCCAGGTCACGGTATCTCTTACCGCGTATATCATTGAGGCATGGGAGGGTTGCTGCCTTAATTTGCTTACTTTGGTGATTTATCTTGTCAATATTTGTTGCATCATTTCAATCAATAACTATCCTACGAAAACCTGTCATTTTATTGACTTAGTTCCTTAAAGGAAGTATCATACTTTGATAGCAATCCAAAACAGAAATCTTTACAGATTTTCCTATAATTTACAGGGTATAAAGATGGTGATGGTATAAACATATCATTACAATTTTTGGCCAGAAATGCTGTATTTATCCAGAAAAGAGTAAAAACCGATGACCAAAAACAATGTTGATCTTTTTAAGATAAAAATTAATGCTGTAAAAATGTTAAAAATACTGTCAGTGGCTGTTTTCACGGTTTTCTCAAAAAGTGAAGGGACTGAAATTTTCACAGATAACTATTACTGTATCTGTCTTGATATTTTGCCTATGAATCTGTATTTCTTTGATAAAAACCAAAGTATGATATTACCTTTAAACAACAAAGGTGCACATACTCTTTAGAACTATGAATGAACTTTGTAAGACGATCATTTTACATGCTATAACTGGTGTGCTGTTGGTAAACCTCAGACGTTCGGTAAGGCATTGCCAAGTACACATATACACATGTCCCCGCACACACCCTAATTGTACCGACTCACCGTACCATCTATCCTTCCAGATTAGTCTAGCATCACACTTGATCACAGACACCCCGCCCCTTCACTGTAGTATGCTTAGTACTCATGTCTGACTGCACGAACGTTCTAAGCTGACCTTATAATATTGACTATACGTATGTTTCCGTGTGGCTTTTCTGCAAAGTCACCATGATAATAATGTACACTAAACCACCCTTCACCATGGAACTTTCTCTGATGTGGACTTTGGAATTAAGTTTCCTTCCTGCCCGTTCAATTATTGCCTCTGTTTCTACCAACTCAAAACTACAAAGTTTATATAATGAATCATCCTATTATGAAAACATCCACATATACATTATGTAGATCGACCGTTAGAGCTTTACATAATTCACACCTGTCTTTGTATAAAGGTTCTTTGTTTAGAATATATATATAAATGGCACACCCAATGATAGCGATGTTGACTATGGGGACATTGTATTGAAACTTGAAGGAGTGAAATGTTTGGGTGAAATGGAACCATGGAAACATGTATCGTGAAGGACAGGGTCAACATTTCAGAAAATGAACATGAAGTTTTCTATAACGACGGTAGGTCTAAGCCGAGCATTGCAAAGACAATACTGAATCATTGATTAGTATATACATCTTGATTTTCCGTCTTTATCATGTTGATAATTTAGAAGCACTAAACATTTCATATTATTGAAAAGTGAGAAACATTAACTGGAGTGGGATTCGAACCAATGACTCCGGAATATTGTACCGCGGTGCTCTACCATCTAAGCTGTCCAGCCCTATTCAAATTAATACAGTCCGTTTTCCTTATAGTTACCTAATGATAATGTCACATTTTGTTAAACTGTGATAAAGACTTGTTTTGCGGTTTACTTTAATGTTTATTTTGTTGTTTTGAATTGTATTTGCTACCGATTATGATTCAGTGTGTGTAATTGAGTGAGGTTAGCAATCCAGGGTTTAAAAACCTGAAGGAAAGAGAACATGCTTGGCTAGGAGGCTAAAACTCCTGCAGTATTTAAACCATCTAGAGCTAGTACAATATGACTCAGTGTATAGTTTGATTGTGTTAGATCCTTCCCTCTAATACTACACCCTAAACATTGTCAGTAAATGCCACAAGATAAAGAACACATTAATGATGATTGAATGGTTGTTCTTGTATTATAGTCAGCCTGGTAGTCATCGCGCTGGTTCTCTTCGCTGCGACGTGTTTCATGCTATTGGTGACTCTGATGATTCACGTCCGGTTTAAATCCAAAAGAAGGCAAGTTTCGTTTCTCAAAATCATATATTACACAGTTTATGACTTTTGCAATGGTGAAGACTTGTTTAGTTACATCCTCCATTGACATCATGATGCCTGCTGTCTGGTCTTTGTTAACCTCTGTTCATAAACCCCACTTTGCAGATATAACATTCCCATCATTTTGCCTACTATAGAATTCTGCTTGTAATTTGTAACTACGTGTATTATATCCTGTAATGCCACATATTTTACAGTGGTATACCTATGCTACAATTTATGCTATCGCGTTTTATTCAGTACATGAAATAGCGTCTTTCTAATGTCATCATGATCTACACACCCGTAACCCTCATTTTAAACATTCTTCTGATGAGGATAATTTGCATTAACTCAGAGAACGACATTATTCCAAATACGTTCATTTGAAAGCTAACTATGACATATGTTTAAGGTGAATTAATAGAAGAGCTAATCTTTAATTAAGCCACAAATCAATCACATTATTATAGATCGATATAGTAATTAGTATTCACTACCTGAATATGAAGGTCAGTTCCAACATAACGGATTCTATACAATTTGTTTTATCTGTTGATTTAGGAGACGCGGTCGTTCCCACGATCCCTTCACATTTGGTTCCGAGTTCTTCAACCGTCACTCCATAGATCCCGGTGAAGCAACAGCCTACATGACTCTCAACTTTCCTCCGAGCTCTACTTCTGGATCTGGAGTTGAGTTCCTGTCACTTTCTGAACGTAAATCCGCAGATGTCAGAGATTCCAGGCGCTCTAAACCATCCTCAGGATTTCAATCCAAGCGATCTTCATCTGCTCTCAATGCTTCAGTAGAGAGTATTCGTAGGAGTATGTATGCTAGACGGTCTACGGTTGGACAACGACGACAGAGTCGTACTTTCCCCGCTACTAAAGAGCTCAAGAACATACTAGAAAGTGTTCAGATGCGTAGATTCAGGACTTTGAGCCAGCATATATCTGCATCGGATGTAGAGAATCTACGTCGCACTCTCTGTAGTCAAGGCGACACCACAGCAAACACTGACCGAACATTGTCCACAGTTTTACTGGATACCACGTCATCTTCAATACGACCCATGAGCAACATGTCTGATCATTTTTATTACAGTTTATTTCCATCTGTAGGCGTGGTAAGCTGCAAGAACTCACTGGTTGAATGTGAGCAATCAGTAAAGGTCCAAGAAGTGACCAGTAGACCATGTTCAGGAGATTATGACTCTGATGACTTAGAGGTCCAAGCTGTTACTAGTGGTTCATTGCTCGACAGATCTCAGTGTCCAAGTGAAGCATCTAGTGATTCTGTAGCTCCAGAAACTACGACAATGATCGACAATGAGATATATGAGTGTTACGATAACTCAGATCGCTCGAGCGCAGACACAGTACAGTAACCGTGGACGTTTTATAATTTGATCCTACCATATGTTCGTAAAAAGAGTATCAACCATACGGCTGCATTCTGTGAAAAGCAAATACCTTTATAGGCGTACGCCAATGAAGACATAGCCTGTACTCAACAAGTCGAAAGATTACACTTTGACTTTGAAATCACGGTTTATCTTATGATATCGATTACTACGCGAGAAGTTGAGGGAATCGGTATGTAAAAACGGGAGTGAAAGGTTCATATTGTACAGAAGATTGCGTCATTTTGTAATATACATGTATATGTAAATGTAGAAGCTCCAAGATTGTTTTTAGTACTAGGCAGTAGGCAGTATCAAGCTGCAAGTATATCCACTGTCTTCAAATCACAAGCAGTTTACAAGCTCTTCTTGAATCATCAGGAACTGGATTATCTACTGCGTTGTGTAAGTCTCATATGTTCCGTCCAGTATAAGAACAAGATGAGCTACCGGTCAATGTACTCCATTATTGTCAGAGGTTACAATGTTTCTAAATCATCTTGGTTATGCCTATATATACTGCGTAAGCTGGCCAATTTTAAAGAAGATGTCATAATGTATAAAACTGCCTGTTTCCGCTCCAGGACACATTTGAAAGAAAACAGTTTTTAATTGAAAGCAACCGTTGTTTAATTGAAAGCAACCCGTTTTTAATTGAAAGCAAACATTTTATAAATAAAAGAAAGCGTTTTCTAATTGAAAGCAACCTTTCCAATTGAAAGCAACCGTTTTTAATTGAAAGAAGACGTTTTCTAATTGAAAGCAAACGTTTTATGATTGAAAGCAAACGTTTTCTAATTGAAAGCAAACGTTTCTGATTGCAAGCAAACGTTTTCTTATTGGAACCAAACGTTTTCTTATTGAAAGCAAACGTTTTCTAATTGAAAGCAAACGTCATTGAAAAGTGAACAAAGAAAAATTGACTGGAGCAGGATTCGAACCGGCGACCTCCTGAATACCGTACAGGCGCTCTACCAACTGAGCCATCCAGCCCTACGTTGGTGGTGACCCCAATAGTCAACTATCTTTGTTCGTTTGGCAGTCAGAAGCCATGAAACCACGCACACACCGCCACACCCCAGGGATCGTTTCAATGATACACGCTACAATGCAGCAACCTGGGAACGGCACATGGGGGATCACTCAAAGAGGATACGGCTTTTTAATTAATATATTCGTGAAATAACCACAAGGGAAACTGACTAAGTTTGTTTAAGTCATTGAAAAGTGAACAAAGAAAAATTGACTGGAGCGAACGTGTTCAATTCACATAAGCAAAATAAGCACAATAAAGTATTAAATTCAAGAAGTTAATTTTAAACAGAATAATATTGTGCGTAGATTGATAATGAAAACAGTTGGAACAAAACCGTTTCTAATTAAAAGAAAACGGTTTATAATTAAGACAAAACGGTTTATAATTAACAGAAAACGGTTTATAATTGAAAGTCAGATTTTATCATACAGAGAGAATCTCTTTTCTTCTTAAAAAAATGTATAATTATCATGAATGCTATCCGGCATTCTATCAGTAAGGTCAAGCGTAGGTCTATTATGTTTTATCGTTGAATTCAGAATTACAGGGACATAATAAGTCAAACTTGGAATACGACTAATTGCTTCTCGAATTGTGTTGGACTTATTAAAATTGTGACCCACTCTGCAGAAAATGGTATTAAGTCTCGTAGTGCCATTCCCAGTGTGCTGGGCTGTTTCATGTGAATGGGCGAAAAAAGTCCAAAAGTCAATTTTCTGTTTTACCTCAATTTGCCAGTCTTAGTTAAAAATCCATGCTTGCAAGAAATACTGCTGTAGGTAGAAAAGAAAATGTGGAAAATATATCTATAGATATCTTGGTTTTTTTTACTCCATGACACATAAACAGGTTCTGGGGCCAAAAAATGGTGATGGAAGAAACATACTGTTAAAATGTTTCCGTCTGAAATGCTGTATTTATCAAGAAATAAGTACAAGCAACGACCGAAAATATTTTTGATCTATAAAAGATCAAGAATAACGGTGAAAAGATAAAAAAAAAATTCCGTGGGCGTTTTTCACGATTTCTTAAAAAGTCGGCACCTTATGGGAATGGGAATTTCACAGATGACTGTTATATACCGTACCTTCCTTGATATTTTCCCCATGAATCTGCATTTGTTTGACAACAATCAAAATGTGATATTATCTATGAGCAAATGTTGGTGCTTACGCACCTTTATGAAATTTGTCCCAGATGGCATATCCACATTTAATTCTTTTTCATCATTTTAGCCTTTGAAAAAGATCCTGCTAGGATCGAAACGTCAGGCCCTCCTAAAACTCTAAGCATTTGATATAGATCACAATTTTGGTTGATGAGCAGTTTGCAGCAGCTTATTACTTGCATTAAATATTTTTAATATATCTTTAGTCAATATACGTTTGTCAATAAGTTCAAGCATATACAACTCAAATCATGGTACACGGCCTTCCATTTTGACAATTAGACACTTCGCCATGTTCACAGAGTCGATGTCAATTTCACTGCGAAATGATCATATTGAACTCAGCGACCTATGTACAGAAGACGTTACTTCAGTGTCAATTAACAAACTATATTCTTGAAAGTTGCTGATGGTCTGATAGTTGTCAAACCGTAGCACCGATGATCGATACTAGCTTTATGAAAGCAGCCTGACTGATAGAGTCAAATCTATTTTATTATCTATATACTTGGATATTAACTTTCAATGACGTCACGATGCTCAGCTATATAACAGCCTTTTTGTACATAATGTGTAATTAGATAATTATAATGTTTCGCCGTACAACCGGTTTGAAATTCAAGAATAATTCTTTCATGACACCTAGGCTGCGTTCGAGCGAGCTACTCGTGTTAACACGAGTATACTCCTGAGCGCTCGAACGGCCGGAGTACGACACTCGGGTCAGCGAGAGTATACTCTCCATCGTTGGGGAGTATACTCCTGCACCGTAGAGTATTGCGCGCGCATCGCACTCGTGTTACCGGGAGTAACCGCTCGAACGCAGCCCAGTATAAGTTTGTGAATAACCATTTTAGATCTGTTTCAGGGTAGGCGTATGTATTTTTAACACAGTTCAAATAAAAATATGTGGCGTGAGAACTACCACATGTAGAATCGAATTCTGTGATAAGTTGTTTGTGTTTGTATATAGTCACGTTCAGTGCCACCTGGTAATGAAGCAGATGTGTTATGGTTTTCCCGATTGTCAATACTCTCGATGTATACCCTTATAGGGCATTACAACATGTCAGGGTTGTTGATTTTGTTTTATTTTAAAACAAAAATGAAAACAAAATAGGATTTATTTTATTTAAATCAGATTTATTTCTTTAATTTAAATCGGATTTATTTGATTGTTTCATATAAAGAAAATGGTCATACTTAACAGGTTGTAAACTATATTTAGACTGCTTTTATATGATAGTAGTCAATTAAAACTTTGACAGAATAATCTACTAAAGAAAGGATTTCTTTTTAATTTGTGTAATCTAGTTGCTTTACAGTGATGGACAGTTTATGGAAGCCTATATGTATATGCATGCAGTATACTAAGAATTGTATGTGTCAGTCAGATCAAAATGTGAGGGGTTACTCCATGACATAAATGGATTACCCAAAGTAGTTCTTGGGAATTTCAGTTGGGAATTTCCAACAACTTTCAAACAAGGGATCATCCAATTAACAGCTGAGCTGGGTATTTTCAATAAGGGGTTTTGCAGTATTCGTGTTCTTGCATAACTTAAACATCATGTCTGGAAGAACACCAGACCCCATTTGGTACTTTTTGAGAAGTTGTCATCAAAATTAAATTACATTGCCATCAAAATTAAATTACATTTCTGTACAGTTGCATTTACCTAGCAACTTATCCATTTTTAAATTCTTACTTATTGCTGGCAAAATCCACTTGATACTACCTGGGTATCAAACTATAGTCCATGTATACTTTCTTAAGCAAGTATGTAAGTTCATACTGAAAGTACAGGTATTAATAACAAAAAAAAACACAAACAAATCAAGTTCAGCTTTTTGTAAAAGTATCTGACAGGTAGACATAGTTGCATCATATCCTATATATTCTCCTTCAAAAGATTTTATAAATTCAGCTTATAGAAAATGAAAATGAAAAACAATGCTGTTAAATCAGACTTCAATAGGGTGTAACATTGATTTAAATCACCAACCCTGCAAAATATGTTTAAGCATTACGAAAAAACAATTGTATGTTTTCAGCTATTTTATTTTTAGTCTATTGCATAAACTATCTCACCGGGTAAATTTTGAAAAAACAAATTACAATTTGACAATTACTGATTGTCTTGAAAAGTCAATTTTGCTATCATTACAAATGAGTGACAGTTGTGGTCATCTTTAGTAATTTGTGTGTAGTAAATGTGGGCGGCCACGTCGAGGGGAGATTTACACATGCTACCAGTGTGGTTGCCTCCAAGTTGCCTGAAAAAATTGTCTCATATAACATGGCCCTGAAACTACTAAAAAAGTACAGACTTGGTTCAGCTGCGAGTCAAATCTCATCTCCCACTAATACGGTTATGCATTATCGCATTGAGACAACTCAATCAATATAAAATTATAATCAGCAAGAACCTTAAATTAATAAATCACAAAACGATTCCACTTTGAAATGCAAATATATTGATTTACTGGGATCATTTGGGACTACACAGATGTTGTTTTGAACATTGCTATCAAGTTTACGAGATTTACAAAAACAAGCGCAAACATGATTGTGTGCAGATTATAATCTGACTGCATGCGAAGGGCAGATATCTCCTATGTCAGCCTCCATAACAGGTAAGATTGCTCTTTACGTTGATTCATGCTTGTGTCATGTGCGTGTTTTGGAGTATAACTGTGACAAGTTCCTTGTAGCAACTGTGAATTCCATCTGGCCAATCGTTGTTCTTCTTTTGTTGTCTTTGTTTCTAAGGGGGGTACCGTTGGCCTAAATCAAAGTATAACCTATCGTGGGATCCAAGCGTCGCCGGGCCCTCCAACTCCAAGCATGTTGTATATTTTAGGTCATTATTTTGGCTGATGAGCAGTTTGCAGCAGTTAATTACTTGAATTTATAATATATCAATCAAAATTCAAATTTGAATTAGACCGTTGTGTTATTGTACGTCCAACCTCTGTACTTATAGGCGGAACTTCATGAATCCCTTAGAAAGAAATGCTGGTTTTGGAAGGTTTCAAACTGACAAGAAAGTTTGAAGGATTAAATTTCAGTTAAAAGAACGGAGGAAATGTACTGTGATTTGTGCATTGTGCTTGGTTTATAAGACAAATGCGCTTCTAAAACAAGGTTAAGACAATATTTGCTCGAGTTGATTCATAATTAAGTTTACTGAGATCATTACCTCAGTTTGCTTAAGTTTGTTTGTTGCATTCGTTGAACTAAAGGAACAAAAGACGGGAATAAATCGAGCTGGGAGGTTCCGCGTCGACTTAACAAATAGTAAAGTACTCTCACTTAAAATACTGAATCTGATTGCAGCTTTTGAAGCCAAAGTAATAGACGGGGAGGGGCTCACTAATTTTAGAAATTGTCCACTGGAAGTATACAAATAATTAAATTGCACTATTTCTTTATTTTGGGGTCTCTGATATTTTGAGAGGACAACTGAAATTAATAAATGAAGTGGTCTGAGTTTGTACGTTGAATAGTTTTTTTTTTATTATTATATTGAGTATGTCTTAGACACTTTATGTATGTGGTTATTTGGTTTATACAGAAATGAACTGTTTAAAACACATAATTCATCAAATCACCACAATGTAACACAATCAACCTATATTATGAACTGAAATTTAACAAACAAATATGTGAAAACACAAAAAAGTGTTTGAAAAAAAAAACCAAAGCAACTGAATAGTTCGTTTAAATGAGCAGAAATGTGTCGAAAAATCGACATTAATTAAATTTTAATTTTTTTTTGTAAATTTGGAAAAAACATTGTTGCAGTTTGTGAATAAACAAAGCCTTAGGTCAATAACCAATATTTGCATATTTTGTCAGTATTTTGCCAAAAAAAAGTGGTCCAAAAATAATGATCATAACTTTTAATTGTTAAATTCATAGCAACAGGTCTGTAATATTACACTTTACAGGAAGTGTAAATGAAAATTACAGTAGTAGGGTTTAGCAACTCTACTACCAGCACCTTTTCTGTAAATTAACAAAGTCTTTTTACAGTGTAAATTTAACCTTTGTAGAAAAAAATCTCCAACTCTCAATTCTGATAAACTTAGGATGCTTCCTGGAGCCACAGGTAGTCTGACCAGCAGAGACAGGCATGCGCATTCAATTCTTATTTTTACTTCTGGTTGATTTTTCTCCTCTTTAGTTTTGAATAATTCACGACTTGAGGAAACATTCAGAAACATGTTGCGTGTATCGATTGCACGAATGATCAGACTAATCGCCATGGTTTGCGTGACAGCCTGCATTTTACACGTAATGGAACAACTTATGCTGAATTATTCACATCGATCAAAAATCCACATAGGTATGTATAGACCTTTCTTTTGTTTACAAACACTGACATGTTGGCTCTGGTTGGCAATACATGATATGGGCGGCCAAATGCTGCAAATCATTCTATCTTCTTGACAGACCAAATTCAACGTTTTTGCAAACTTTCCAAAACTATTGCAAAGTTGTGGTCATTTGTATGCCTGGCTTTGATGGCTCTCCATTGTTTCCGCCATGTTGGATGGCACAAACTTGGGCTGTGACGTTGCAAAAGAAAGGACTATAGTGTCATTACGCATTTTGTGGCCGCCATGACATTATGGGCGAATGACAACCACTAACTGCATCCTGTTATTGCGCATGTCGTGGCAGTTTTTATACCTTTTTGTATACAGTGCAATTATGTTCTTCGTACCGTAACTAACCAAACAGAGATTATTGCAAGGTGAACAAAGAAAAAATTACTGGAGCGAGATTCGAACCGGCAACCTCCGGAATGCCGTACAGGCGCTCTACCAACTGAGCTATCCAGCCCTCCGTTGATGTCCATGCAGTATAATGTGTGGTTTCAGTGGCTTCTGACTGCCAAACCGAACAGAGATAATTTACTATTAAGGGACACCACCAACGTAGGGCTGGATTGCTCAGTTGGAAGAGCGCCTGTACGGTATTCAGGAGATCGCCGGTTCGAAACCCTCTCCAGTCGATTTTTCTTTGTTCACCTTTCAATAACTTAAACATTCAGTCGATTTCCCTTGTGGTTATTTGATGATTACAGACAAAGATTACTCTACAACCAAACATAAAACCAAAGACTGTACACTAAATTACATATATCTTTACAAAATAATGTGTATTATTATAATACAACTATACCTGTAATTGGTTAGGGAGACATTCCCATAGGGTCATGGCACATTTTATCTATTTCTAAAGATCCTCCAAACCAATGCCAACTTCAAATAATTTATGTTCATATTGAGAGCATTACCTATCTTCTATTAAATATAGACGGCAAAAACATGTCTTCAAAATCCGATACCATGGAAATGTCTCCCTAATTCCCGATGTCTACCAAACTTTCAGACAGTAATCTGTCTCCCAAATTGTGGTTGTAAACTAAACAGCAAGTGTTCCTTTGCTCGATGAATCCTAAAACATGCAATTAAATGAGCACCGATAATTAAGTAAATCTTTTTGGATGCAAACAAAAAGTAGACAGAATCAGCTTGTTCCTGTTGAGAACACTTTTTAAAATATATATGTATTCTCCATTTTGTTCCCAATTAATTTCTTCACTCAAACAGGCTCCAAAAACGCCCAGTGGTGTCCTGATGAAGAGACTGGATTACAACGTGATTGCAGAACGTTCAATAAATCAACTCAGGTCAGTTTAATTATTGAATCACAGCATTTCGATGTGGGGAACCTATAGCATTGAAAAAATAGATGGAAAAACTAAACGATCTAAATGTAAAATACTTTCAACTAAAACCATTTTTCTCATCAGTTTGCAACGTCAGACTTCTTTATAGGCCTACGTTATTCATAATTATGAAATAAATACAACCTCGAAAGCAAGACTAAAATTACAATTCAATTGTTACCTTTTCAATGTTATTAGACATGAATGGATATTATTGTATGATTATAAGAAGTTCTCTAATAATTCTACTGAGTGGAAGAATTCAATCTGTGTAAGACCATCGCTATCTGTATGGGTATTGGGACTGACGCCAGACCATGTGTGACGTCATATGTGTTGTAAAGGTTCGTTGATGGGCTGGATATTGATTAGGAGTAAAATGTCTATTGCTTATAGTATGGATTCCATCATCTGTATACGACATGGTGATTGGGTTGTCATATGCCTGCATATGTGTATTCACTTGCAATGGACGGACGGATCTCTGTGGTCTAGTACCCAACCTACAACACTCACAACAAGGAAGACACGGAATATTACCACACGAGTTCTGAGGCCCAAACGTAATACAGAGAGATTGAAAAAAGAATGTAGCATGAGTCCAACTGATAGTCATAACTAACATCATGAATATACCGAATTGATAGTAACTTAATACGGTAGATGGTAGAACCATTGCACCAGCAACGAAAGATGATAATGCAGCCATAGTAATTGCTGGTGTCATAGTTTTCAATGAGTATAATGTACGTTGCTTTCTGTCATTACTTAGCGAGAGTCTGTATGCTACGCCATAATGAATTGTAAAATCAACTGACAAACCAACAGCTAGTGTAATGATAGCAGCTTCAACAACATTCAACTCCCAGCCCAGACGTACAAGAGATGCAACTGTGATAAATACAGCACTTGTAATGGTTAACATTGCCAATAATGTTAATATGATATTCTGTATAGTAAGAGCTAGGATACCAGTCGCAATGGCTAAAGTCACCAGCATGGCATTAATAGTTCCTGATGCTAGACTCTGTTGTAAATCATAGAATAATATTTCTGCTGTATTTGGTGCAAACCATCCTCGTTGTAACGAGGTGGGTGCCATTTTGAGTCTCTCCTCTGTCCAATCATTGATTGTCATCCAACTCTCATCATTTACTGCATATTTGTAACTTCTTGGAAAATTTGTCGCGAATATTATCTTGATAACCGCCAATGTTGAGTTATTCCGGTCAAAATAAACAGTTGGAAAGAGTCCAAGGCGGGCGAATTTGACCAAACAGACGTTGAAGACATCGGGATCGTATGGGAATTTAGGATGGTTGCAGCATGGAGTAAGATCTTCACGTGTAAACGGATCAATACATACCTGTTGCTGCATGAGAGTGACAAAATCTTCCATGAAGCACACTATTGGTGGATTGGATTTGTAAAAGGTTTGGTTTCTAAGTTCTTGGCAGAAGTTTAACAGCCATGTTTGTTCCTCGCCACTGGAAAATTTGAAACTTTCATCTAAATCAAGAGAGCCCAAGTCATCTGGATTCCATGTATCACCATTGTCTACAGCCTCAACGCCCCAAACTATACAACCAGTAGAATCTGCAAATTCGTCCTGTGAATACGAAAATGCCTGGCTGTATACAAAATCATATTGCTCAAAGTGATGCGAGTCCACGAACAGTTGAAACTCAGCTTTGGCTGGTGGTTGGAAACGTGGGAAATAGAACACAACAATAGCGCCCCCTATCATCAACAAAGTAAACAGTATAATCCATATATATCTCAATTTGAGTACAAGGAATGGAATCAAATCTTCATAAACCATCTGTAGAGGTCTGAGAAGAACCTTACATCTACTGCATTTAGGAGACTGATTTGATGAGCAACACCAAATAGTAAATTTATGCTGCATAACAATTACTGCTGGTAGTAAGGTGAGGGTAAGTATCAGGTTCATAATGATAGCAGTCCCTGCAAAGACAGCAAAACATTTGACTACGACTATGTCACTGATCACGGTAGAGTATAGAGCAGCTGCAGTGGTGAAACTAGTGACAAACATGGTGATAGCAGCATGCCGAAGTGTCTCGTGAACAAGCTTTGGTAAATCTTGGTCTCCGCATTCTTCTTTACATTTCTTCCACAAGTCCATGTACACGAACGTATCATCTGCTCCTACACCAATAACAAGGATGGCAGCTATGATGTTACCAAAGGGAAAGAAAGGGCGCACAAAAGCCACGGTATAGAAGAAATCAGCCAGAATTAAAGAGAATATGACATTCAGAAGAAATGTTACGGTTACTGAGAAGGATCCAGTATACAACCAGACAAGAAGAACTATTGCCAAACCTGCAATGCCTAGGAATAGGCTATCGGCAAACAAAAGTGTCGAAAACAGGTCAAATTTGATGAAAAACTTCACAGCTATGAGCTTTGTAATCCCATCAGTGTCCGACTGCTTCATTGTGTTTTCTTGGTAAATTGTTTTCATATTATCCCAATTAATGATCGGGAAATACACGACAGCAAACGATGACGTCAATTGTGTCTCATTTGCGAGGATTTTACGACTAAATTCAGTAGGAAGAAGATAATATAATATAGCGTGTGCTGCGAAGTCATGTTGAGCACACTCTGTGGGAAATGAGCTAGAAAGAGGCAAATTATCCACATCTAAACGTGAAATATTGTACACAAAGGGTGCACATAGCTTCAATAAATCCATCGTTCTAGACACGTCTTCATCTACAATATCTAAACATGATGATTTATTAGATAACAAAGCTATGTAGCTTCCCACTGACCACGTGCTAGGACAGGTTTCACTTCGACATTGGCAGTTGTCTTGATACAATTGATGTGATGTCACAAATCTCTCCCCAGCTCGGCAAACCGACTTGATAGCTTGAGTTGTAAGAATATTGCTTCCGTCTACTCCCTCCATGATCAAATGAGGAATATTTGCATCCCAGTACCCTGAAAGGTGACAACAAGAACACCATTCAAAATAATTGCGAACACTTTTGTATTTTATTGAACTCATTTGGGATTGCAGTCTTACTGAAGCAATTTAAGAACTCCTACCAGTATTATTCTGTTATTCTTTTCATACGATGCTAAAACAATTCGCAAGGTTTGCAAGTTTTTCTCACGCTTGAGAAATTTCTCAAGGATTCACCAGGGTCACTCTCATGCATTGATGTCCTTTCACACGATGACACTTTCGTTTAATAGATTTCTCAAACATGAGAAAAACTCTCAAGCCTTACGAGTTTGTTTAGCATCTAATTGTGAAAGGGCCTTAACTGGGCTTTGGAGCTTGATTTGATACCATTACAAACGGGTCGTAGAGAATCACAAGTTTGCTTCAACTGATTATGGGCATTTTGTGTTCTTGTACTATAATGATCTGCACTTTCATTCTCTTTCTAAGTAATTCGATCAAAGTACATGGAGGGTTTTAGTACATGGATCGTTGTAACAAAGGCATGGGTCGCAGTAGTGTAGACACGTCCTCAGACCTGGGGGTTGATCGTGTAGCTGGGTCGTACTTCCATATACGTTTGTGCACAAAATCGTTTTTTATATATATAAAAAGTGAAAACCTGGGGGGTTGCAACCCCCCTAGCCCCCCGGGATCTACGCCCATGATGGGTCGACTTTACAATGAAGGACCCAGTGCTGGATATCGAGTCTTTCAGGCTTGATAATGTCCCAAAATACAAGTCAGATTTACTTACGTAGTGTATTGCAAAACCAAACCCCTGAGCTATTAATAGCCGTGTTTGTCTGTCTTTTAGCTCTCTGATGCATTGTGGATATTTCATCTTCTGAGGTCAAAGGTCGATTCACCAGCAACATTTCCTTGTCTTCCAGGAGATTCTGAAGGCTCAGTATACGAGATGTTATCAATGTTCCCCTGGCAACGAATCCCTGACATAGATATAAATGATACTAGCATCAACTGAACAACATCTCAGAAAAATGGGAGAGAGAGGACGACCAGAGCACACTAGTCGAAACGTCGAGAATCCACTCTCATTTGTCCTTTTCAGGACCACATATCTTTCTAAAAGATATTTATACATGGTGTCACCGCAAGTCTTAATCTCTCTAGTGTCTCCAACATGCAAACTTCAAACCTATCTTAATAAAGCTCACATTAATTATCATTGAAAATTACAAGGGTTGTCACCAGGTACAGAAAGCTAATGCAAGGCACTGGAGCACAACATCATTTTATATTGCACAACTAAGACAACATGATATAAAATTGGTCATAAAGGGACATGGATTTCAAATTCAGCCCACGAACTGGATGAGTTACTCCAAAAAGCATGGTTTTCATGATCTTTGATTGTTTTTCTTGTTTGATTTATACCTTGGTGGGATCTGAGAACTCCGGCAGGTCGTACAAGGTGAAAGTAAGACTAGCAAATGCAGCAACAGTCATGATGACAAGGAGACATATCACATACCAGAAACGAGACAGAATCCTGGAATACCTGATCGTATAATAGAATAAGCAAGATGAAAATAACAAGTGTGACGTAAACAATCTCTAAACAATGGGCTACAGAAGTCAAAGATCATTTTCAAAGGGATGAAGCTAAATGTATCCTTCCACCTTTGCTGAAAGCTTGGAACTTTTAGCGTCGACATTTAACCTAACACTTGCAAATGTAAACATCGTATAAACTTTGCAGCCAAGAAAGTCTTGATCAACAAAAATTAGATTTTTCTAACCCTCATATAAAAAGTGACAATTTCTTTCTCGGCTTTTGGCAAAGGTTTTTTCACCTTATTGAAGGTGCATCGTGCCGTAAATAATCGCGCCATTCTGATTAAATGAAATTTCTGGAATGTTCACAATTTCGGCTTCAGTTTAAATAAACACGGCTTAAACCTCGATTTATTTCACGTGAAAACACCTAGCTGTACGGGCAAGTTACGTGGGATTAATTAGGTTGAAATCGTGCCCTATGAAGACCTACAACAGACTCGATACGTTCATATACCAACTGAAATGTTATGAGATTGTGTTGATTTATTACATCTACTATAATTATAAATCATTGAAACGGGGATGGTCGCAGGTTCGATTCTCGCTCCATTCAATTTATCTGTGTTAACTGACTCAAAATGTATCCAGTCAGTTTCACTTAATTGGTGTTATTTTATGATTACTACTATAAGTATAAGGGTTGGCTGTAAAATACTCTGATCAGAAAATATTGAGTGAAATGACTTTAAAGGTACTATCATACTTTAGCAGTACCGAAAACAAAATCTCCACAGATTTACCTATAACTTAACTTACAGGGTATAAAGATGGTAATAGTCAAAACATACCGTTAAAATTGTTTTGCCTGAAACGCTGTATTTAAAACTACTTATATATATCTTATAATGACACAAGTAGACATAGTACACAGGGTGTCCCATAAAAAACGAAACCGAGATTCGTCAGTGTTTAGTGATTAAAGTCCTATTTTGATTTCACTTTTGATGAAAAAATGACACATATCTGGAAAGCTTATTTCCTCAGCTTTCATTTGATACCATTCATATGATCCATACTTCACGCATGAGTGAGTAAAGACAATATGAAGCAAGGCTTTCAAAAAGTAATTTGCACAACGATATTTTTATTTTAAAGAATCAATCACATTTCTAGAAACTACATTTCCTGGCCTTCAGATGATGCCTCAGTCAAGAAAAATGAGCAAGGGATGACAGAGATATCTGCCTTTAAAATGGATTGAAAATTCATGTTTTTCAAATCCTTCGTTTATACCTGACCGATTGTTTGCATGAATGGATGTGGGTATGGCCATTACGTCCATTACGAACGTACGTGTTGAAACCCCTCCCTCCATTCCTTCTTTCTAGCCCGGATTTATTCACAAAGTCTTTCTTTTCTCACACATACGTGAGGTATGAATCTCATGAGAGGTATGTAATTGAAGAGAGGGGACTAAGCTTTCTAGATGTATCATTTAATCAAGATTGTGTGATTAATCATAACAAGTTTATTTAATCTCCGCATCCTTTCATGGGAAAAATCGGTCAGGTGTGAAAAAGGATTTGAAAAAAACAACAACACAAAAACAATGAAAATTCAATCCATATTTAAAGGCAGATATCTCTGTCATCTATGGTGTTCCATTTGTGCCGTTAACGCGTCGCATTTTTTTTCCGTCGCATTTTCTTTTTTCCGTCGCATTTTTTTTTTTGCGGCGCATTTTTTTTTTAGCGGCGCATTTTTTTTTTTAGCGGCGCATTTTTTTTTTGCGGCGCATTTTTTTTTTAGCGGCGCATTTTTTTTTTTAGCGGCGCATTTTTTTTTTGCGGCGCATTTTTTTTTTGCGGCGCATTTTTTTTTTAGCGGCGCATTTTTTTTTTTAGCGGCGCATTTTTTTTTTGCGGCGCATTTTTTTTTTAGCGGCGCATTTTTTTTTTTAGCGGCGCATTTTTTTTTTGCGGCGCATTTTTTTTTTGCGGCGCATTTTTTTTTTAGCGGCGCATTTTTTTTTTTAGCGGCGCATTTTTTTTTAGCGGCGCATTTTTTTTTTTAGCGGCGCATTTTTCCCCCGGTGATTATATGCTGAGCCCTTTGTTTGTATCCTTCTATGGGGTACTTAAAACATTATTTACAAAACGCGTTACATTAACATAATTATTTAAATCTGGTTGATTGATATTTCACGCTGACAAGGCATTGCTAAAAACAAGGCAGAGGAACACCCGGCCCTGTTCTTCTTAGTTGGAATGTTAATTAACTGATTTCCACACTTAATTATGGGTCATTCCGTGTCAAATCAACCAATATCCTGAAACTTGTTACGGGTCACCTCTCCGATTTGGCTGAAATTCATTTCTAACAATCATCTATATATATTTAATGAACATATGCAAAATTGAAAATTTCAACTCCAAGTCGTTTCGGAATTAGGGCCTGTCAAATTCAAAGTGGGCGTACGTGGTATCGCCCTTTAAAAGCGCGCAATTTGCGTCATTGAAGAAATTGCGTTTTGAAATGTCATTAAGAGCACCTTTAAAATAAGATACAAAGCTGAAAACTGGTACCCAGGGTAACTTGCACTCAAGAAACTTAAATCTGGCCTTAAAACAATTGTATCTCATCCACCTTTCTCTCTACAGGCAGCTCAAAAGGCAAATTTATTCTGCGGAAATAATTAATTTCCATTTTCAGGCCACCCTAATACTCAGATTGATGATCAAAAAAGCTTCATATTGCATATGTGTATTAAAGAGGTACATATGGTTACCCCCAAGCAAGCATATTGCCCTTAAACATTCAAACAAGAATTGGCAATGCTCCAAAGTTGGTTCCAGACAGAAAATATCGAAAAAACGCAGAAATTCCCGGTGACCTTTGACCTAGGCAACACTTACCCACCAACTTGAAACTTGCTCTATTTATTTATACATGTCTGATCTACCCCTGGACCAAATTTGGTCTTGGAGACTCTTCTCCTTCATGGTGAGACAGCATTTCAAAATTGGGGTATTTTGCCCATTTCCCGCAAATCACAATGCTTAAGCATAGGCCCTATTCACATGGAAGTATACAATAATATGGAAAATTGCATTGTCGTTATTGATCCCAAAGTGTTGTATTATGAAAAATACCTCACTCTTGTCAGAAAACAAGGATTAAATTTGATCTTACAGGTGTTTTAGGTATTATTTGAAGATACATACGTACTGTACATACAATGTAGGGTACACAAAATGTCAAAGTGGGCGTGGCAACCCTCCCCCCCCCCCAAATGTGTTTCGTGTGAACTGTCCTGTACCTACAGATACAAATCTGGCCTCAAAACAAGTGTATCCTACCCCAGAAAGAAAGTGATATAAAAGTAAAGAACTTGTAATTTTCTACAATTGTAATTGTAATTAATACAAAGCAGTGGTGTAAAAACACACCACGGCTTTCATTGGATACAATAGGCCTACAAAATGAGAATTAGGCCTAATACACAAAATATCAAGAGAGAAGGGAGGGATCCACCTTTTAGGCCAGATTTGACTTATTTGGGTACAAGTTACGTCAAGAGTGATGTAATTTTCATATTACAACACTATGGGATCAATAACGACAATGCAATTTTGCATATCTCATATTATATACCCAAAAAATGCGCCGCCAAAAAAAAATGCGACGGAAAAAAAAAATGCGCCGCAAAAAAAAAAATGCGCCGCAAAAAAAAAAAATGCGCCGCAAAAAAAAAAATGCGCCGCCAAAAAAAAATGCGCCGCAAAAAAAAAAATGCGCCGCCAAAAAAAAAATGCGCCGCCAAAAAAAAAATGCGCCGCCAAAAAAAAAATGCGCCGCAAAAAAAAAAATCCGACGGAAAAAAAAAAAATGCGCCGCAAAAAAAAAAATGCGCCGCAAAAAAAAAAATGCGCCGCAAAAAAAAAAATGCGCCGCAAAAAAAAAAATGCGCCGCAAAAAAAAAAATGCGACGGCAAAAAAAAATGCGACGCGTTAACGGCACAAATGGAACACCATAGTCATCCCTTGCTCATTTTTCTTGACTGAGGCATCATCTGAAAGGCCAGGAAATGTAGTTTCTAGAAATGTGATTAATTCATTAAAATAGAAATATCGTTGTGCAAGTTACTTTTTGAGAACCTTGCTTCATATTGTCTTTACTCACTCATGCGTGAAGTATGGATCATAATTATGAATGGTATCAAATAAAACCTAAGGAAATAAGCTGTCCAGAAATGTGTCATTTATTATTCAAAAGTGAAATTAAAATAGGATTAAACACTGACAAATCTCGGTTTCCTTTTTTCTGGGACACCCTGTATGCATGGATAAAAGCTCCATGGTATATGCATATACTCACATGTATCCGATCCCACCAGGTTTGGTGTCATGGTTCCTTTGATGATCATTACGATCATGACGGCTTAATGGTCTTTCTAAGCCAGATTGATGAGACTGAGTAGTGGTCCACGCTGGAGTCATCGAAGACATGATCGGCTTATGTGATACCACGTAATAGTTCCAATTATCCTGTACAAACTACATGGTCTTCGAACAGCACTTGAACACACGTTGAATTTAATTTACAGGTACAAAGTAGGCTTACATGTACATAATACACACGGGATTTTTCACTGAATTGCGTAACAGTAGAATTTCCACCGAAGCATATTGACTGAGTCAAACCTACTGAACCGTTAACTACTGACTCTGTTGGAGCTTGTTGTGTACAACAATCGTTTGTGTTGACGTCATAGGTTTATTTGTCTGTGGCCTCGACACAGCCCTGACTGCAATACAAAACAGAAAAGTGTAGGCCGGTCTACTCTAGTAAAGCTAAATAACTGATGAATGTCTCATACACACGCCCACTCGTTGCACTTGCAGCAAACATTCCAGTAGACCTATCATGAGTGAATCTTAAAACATTAAATCATGACTGAAGCCTGCCAAATGGCAAAGTAGCACGTACGCGCTAACCTATATGAGTATGAGTAAAATAACATGAGATTAGACATAAATCTTTAGAGCAACGCCGTCTCGAGCTTGAAATGACAGACACAATGAGATGTGTAAATCAAAAACCCCAGGGGATTTCCCGGTACTGTATCTGCTACCCCGTGAAGAAAGCTTCCCATGGGGTCTCTCTGTGGGGAATCGATTGTTGTTTCTCTCTCAATCCTCTAGACACATCAACATCCTGAAACTCATGTTTCACTGTTTCAATAAACATGAATGATTAACATCGCTATCAAATCCAGGTCAATTGTTCAGTGAAACCATGGAAACAGAGATTACATCATTGATCATATGGCCCCGCTGTGTGGGGTTGTATTCCGTTGTATGAAAATAGACCACTGTTTAAAGGTAATATCATACATTTACTTTGATTTTTGTCAAAGAAATATAGATTCATGTGCAAAAATATCAAGAC
The DNA here is from genome assembly GCA_963971285.1 of Astropecten irregularis. NCBI lineage: Eukaryota > Metazoa > Echinodermata > Asteroidea > Paxillosida > Astropectinidae > Astropecten > Astropecten irregularis. The sequence goes on along the minus strand of OZ020258.1, from coordinate 16,027,112 downwards.
AGATACAGTCATCTGTGAAAATTTCACTCCCACACGGTGCCCACTTTTGAGAAAACAGTGAAAAACAGCCACAGTATTTCTTAAGTCTTTTATATTAGATCTTTTAAAAGATCAAAAAGGTTAGTGGTCGTTGTTTTACTAATTTCTGGATAAATACAGCATTTCAGGCGTGAAAATGTTAACGGTATGTTTCTACCACAACCATCTTCATACCCTGTAAGTTATACGTAAATCTGTGAACATTTCTGTTTTGGTTTCTTACCAAAGTATGATACAACCTTTAAATTAATGTAATCGTACCACTCCAAGAAAATAAATTATGACAACTTTACTAATTATGTAATAATATGTCAACACTTTCCTCATCAGGTATTTGCAACGTTATCACGCCATCCTACACTTGACCATGTTTTGCTGGTTCCTTTCCTAATGTTCATGTCTTTATTATCATCAAATAGCTATAAGGGATCAAGACTGACTGAATTTTAAGTTATTGAAGACAAACAAAGACTTGAAGCGGGATTTGAACCGGCGACCTCCTGAATACCGTACAGGCGCTCTACCAACTGAGCTATCCAGCCCTACGTTGGTGGTATCCGGGGCCGATTTCATAAAACTTATGAGGCGTCGCGGAGTTAAGACGCATCCTTTCTCTATATATGGACTCACCGCATTAGATGCGACGCGTCGCAGCTAGGACGCGTCGCAAATCGAGTTGCGACGCGTCGCAGAGCTTTATGAAATCGGCCCTAGGTGTCCCTATATAATAGTCAATTATCTTTGTTTCATTTCTTTATGTTTGAATGCAGATAAGTCTCAAAGAATGGATGAGAGGACAAGATCAGCGCAGACGCCAGATACAAGACTCATGCATTGCTCTTCGTAATCAATATATTAAAGATCTGCACTATGAAATGTCACCCAAAGTTCATAAAAGTCTAAACCATCTTTTAGTCCTAGATTCCCATAAGACCATGTACTGCTACATCCCCAAAGTAGGATGCACAGGATGGAAGCGAATATTTCTTGTATTGCTTGGGAAGTTTCAAAATATACAACAGGTGTCATCCATGAAGGCCCATTACACACCTATACCTCGTCTGTCCCAGTATTCCTATGAAGAGGCAGCACACAGATTGAAAACCTACACTACTTTTATGTTCATAAGGCACCCGATTCAGCGAGTCATCTCGTGTTTCAAAAACAAATTTGAAAGGGACAATGCCAACAATCGAGCTATACTCAGGAATATCCTCCCGCGACTCAAACCATACCTTAATAACACGGTAAAGAAATATGAAGACGGCCAGTATTCTACGGTCGATTTTGCGTCTTTCGTACGATACGTGGGCGATCCAAAGAATATATTCCATGGTAACGACGTCACTGAACACTGGAATGAGATGTACAAGATGTGTCACCCTTGTCTTGTAAACTACAGCTATATCGGTGAATTCAACGACTTCGCTGAAGATACAAACATTATTTTGAGACAAATTGGAGCTAATAAGACGGTATATCTACCTGAGGCAGCCAGTCCGACCAATGCATCTCAAAAGAAAACGACGGAGACGTACTTATCCAAACTGAGCAAGACAGAAATAAAAGCACTTGGAAAGCGATACGAAATAGATGCTAAAATATATGGATATTCTCTGGGTAAACCTTCGGTCAAATAGACTCGGAATACTTGTCCATACGTCCATGCACCTGCTAGATATAGAACCAATCACGATTGCTTAAAGGTAAATACATGATTGGTAAAGGTCACAGGACAGCACTCATACTTTGTCTGATCAAACATATACATGAAATAACAAACCTGTGAAAATTTGACATAAATCGGACATCTGAGTCACGAGAAAATAGCAAAAACCCGACTCGAATTTTTTTATAAAACATGAAGAATAGTTTACTTTTTTGTACTGTTTTGATTTAGTGTCTTTTCCACAAATCGTTCGGACGAACGATCTTTGGAAAAGACACTAAATCTTGATTTCCTTGAAAAACCCAGCATCTGATGAACCAAGGTTTCCCATGGTGACTGTTTGCAATGTTTACGAACTGTTGAGTCCATTTTCTGTCTCAAACTCAATATTTTTTTGGGGGGAGGCCTTGCAAATCCTATATGCTCCCTTTAAGCCTGCAAACATGCACAAGACCAACTTTCACTACAGATGGGTTTCAGTCAGGATGGGTTTTCAGTATGGTTTGCTTAGAATATAAATAGCATAGTCTATTGTTAAATACCGTATAGAAATTGGACACCTCAATGAACAACAATAGCGAGGATTTTGAAGGTTTTTTTTTCTTCTTTGTAATTTGAGTCATTGAAAAGCGAACAAAGACAAATTTACTGAAGCGGGATTCGAACCAGCGACCATCAGAATAACATACCGGTGCTCTCCCAACTGAGCTATCCAGCCCTGTGTGGGCAATTTCCCAAGTTGTCAATTATATTAGTTCGTTTGGACTGAAATGTAATTAATTAAAGTGTAATTTGAATTAGTTCAATAAACTACTTTCATATCTATCTTAATTAAATGACTTGTTAAAGCACGGCATGTATAGGTATTGGAGTTATTTCTCATCATACATTATATTGGTGCCACTTTGAGTAATAAGAAAGTCTATCTTCAGCACGGTGTGACAAATGCTTAAAGAGAGTGTACAGTCAATAATTTCAGTAACATTTTCGGTACCATGTTGCCCAGTTAGGGTAACACACCTGGGCAACACGACTTTGGGCCCTGTGTATACACTAGCAACATTTTGCCAATATGTTACCGAGATGTTGCTGCGACATGTTTAATACCCAACTCATTTTGCTCTGTGTACACTGACAACATTTCCAGCAACAAGGTACCTGGGCAACATGTTACCGAGATGCTTACCGAAAATGTTGACAGTGTACACTATGCTTAAAGTATAAAGTGAAGTGAACGCACTACATAATACCAATAGCACACCATGGTACAGACTGACACACTATAGTGCAATTTATATACGTCTATCAGTTCAATTCCTTTGTCTAATTTTATTATCATTGCCAGAATTTCATTCACTATGAAAAAAATAAAGATATAGAAATATATATAAATAAAATTGTCTTTGGACTTCTTGAGTTTTCCTTACAAGTACAGCTTGTTTAATAATAATAATAATAATAATTTAGGCATTTATATAGCGTTTTTACACACAAGAAGGGTATCACAACGATTTACACTATAATTATCCCTGGTCATCGGGCCCATTTACATTCCTGAAACAATCTCAGCTCCCTGGGAAGTATACAGCCCGCAGCTGCCTGCAAAGCGCGCAGGGCTAATCAGGGGCACTTAAAGCCATCTCTACCCATTAATGTCTGGGTGAAGAGGAGCAATATGTGATAAAGCGTCTTGCCCAAGGACGCAAGCACCATTAGCCCATGGCTGGATTCAGTCAGTTATAAGGCATTCACCACAATGTATAAATAATTAGTCTTTTGAAAAGTTTCTGCAAGGATCGAAACGTCAGATCCTCTCAACTATGACTGATGAGCACAACAAACACTAAAATAAAATGTGTCGGACACTGTTAATTTCACATTTTCTTAATTCATAAAACACCTAAAACCTTGTCCCGTAATTGCACCATCAACACATTGTAGAAATACACGGGTTTACACTTCTAAAAAGCGCATGCGTGGTAGTGCCTCGTTTCGAAGTCGCGATCAAAACCGCCGAAGTGTAAACCCGTTTATTGTCTCCGACAATGGACGGGCTTACACTTCGAAAAGTGCGCATGCGTGGAAGTGCCTCGTTTTGAAGTTGCGATGAAAATCTAAGATGGCCGCCATGGTGTAAACCCGTGTATTCAAGCAAAATACCAAAGAACCACTTAAATGTCACTATTTGTACCTATCGATATGAAACAGCCGAGTAATAAGTTAAAAAAATTACAAAATGTTGATTTTTCTCTTTCAGATAAAAGTTACTGTTGAGTATATAACATGCTTGCAATTACATGTAATATCATACTTGAACCCTTACAATCTACAGCCCCAACAAGCTTTGTTATTACATGTATTCAAGGATATAAATCATGATACACTTCATAAGCCTTAGAAATATTTTGTACAAAAACGGACCAGGGGTCGATTTCACCATACTCATAGTTATTTACTGTCAATCGTAGGATTTATGATGCATTGCAGCCCTATGTAAAATACGATGGGTTATCATTCGTAACTCGACTTACGATCCATCGCAGGGCTTCGTGAAATCGACCCCAGACTTCATCAGGTTGACATATAAGTCAGTATATGGTCTCAGCTATGGCTGCCTCCATCTGTACCATAAAGGTATAATACATGATTGGTACAGGTCACAGACAGCGCTCATACTTTGTCTGATCAAACATGTACATGAAATAACAAACCTGTGAAAATCAAAAAATCAAAAAATCAATCAAAACCCAAGATCAAAACTGTTTTCGGTCTTTGTTTTACTCATTTCTGGATAAATATACCATTTCAGGCGGACATATTTCAACGGTATGTTTCTACCAGCATCATCTTCATACTAGACCATAGGATGATCGCTGAAAACGTTCACAAACATGATATCCACCTTAGCACCACATAATCTTAACATTATACATGTATTAGGGACAATAATATATTATCACTAAAACACGATGTTGCTATTGAAAATACCTGCACATTTCTTCATAAACAAATAAAATTTGACAATATTTTTGCGATCCTGAAATTCCACGCTATATTGGCATGACGTCATCGGTTTCACCCGTTTACACCAATGAAAACATTGGATGTTCATCCTCTTTCACATATTTGAAAAATAATTAAATTGGGGGATGTTGACTCCGCCCCCTTAAATCTCAATTACCGTACCATCTCCAGCATACAATCAAACTACATTTCAACCACATTTACATGAAAAGAATGTTTTTTGATGATTTATTTTAATGTAAACCAGCAAATGAGACTAATTAACGCAATATACCCTTCCATTTCATTCGTTTTCGTTAGCTAATAAGTGATACATAATTAATATGCATATATTATTGAAATGTGCAATTTTTCGAAATAGCAACAATCATATTTGGAATCAGCACATTTGAAACTCCCTATGGACCAAATTTTGTGTGGTGCCAAGGTGGGTATCACGAATTAAACAAAAATGACCCTATTCATACTTTCATCCTATGGTCTATACCCTGAAAGTTATATGTAAATCTGTGAACATTAATTTTCTGTATGGATATATTACTAATCCTGTACTGTATCTGGTGGGAAAGGTCTATTTATCACCTGAATCGATCCAATAATGCCATGAAGACACTTCCAGGTATTCGCTGATGTTGATGAATCAAATCCTGGATGGCAGCATGGGTCTACAATGAAAGAGAAATCAGTTTTAAACAACTGTAGGCTGGGGCACAATTTATGCAGCCTATGGTACTTCATCCTTTTATCATTCATTACGACTTCAATTAAAGGTAGTTTCATAGAAGCTCAATTTCTATCACAGAAATTCAGATTCATGGGCAGAAATATCAAGACAAGATACAGTTACGGTCATCTGCGAAATTTTCAGTCCTATACAGTGCCTCATGGCAATAGCGCCATCTCGTTCACATTGTGTACCAACTGCTGACTGGCCGTTATTTCAAATTTGTAATCCGATTTCTCATCGACAGGAATTTTTTTTTTATGAAATGCTTTCGCATGCTGATTATGATTGTTATCTTTTTATCAATTAGGCTTTTAAATATTGGACTTAAAAACATTCTAAATTTGTCACTGTTTAACTCTACAGGCATCTGACTATGGCTGTGTCCCATTTGTCTGGCTGTGGCTGCTGACTACAGCCATGTCCGCAGCCGCAACTGCGTCTTTGAACTTGATTCAGCCAGTAGAATTGGAGGAGCCTTTTGGCCGCATAGACACACCCTCAATAGATGATTTGAATATATGTCTACAAGAATAAGAACACGGAGGTTGGCGCAGCCACAAAGAAGTCACCTTCCTTTTTGGCTTGATATTTTTTGGTGACATCACGGCAGCAGCCGTGACAGATATTGGGACGCGGAAACAAGATGGCTGCACTGCCAAACTGGCCCAGCCACGGCTGCAGCTAGTCAATTGGGAACATATAATTAAACATTCAGGGGATGAATCCTTTTGAATGTGATTATAATCAAGAAAAAATTACAGTTACCTTTTCTGCAAGCTGAGATGGAGTTAAGGTCTCATCATATTCAATGGGCTTCCCAATATAAGTCCTTTAAGAAATAAAAAAAGAATCAAGTATAAAGCAGTGTAGTTCATAGAGTATTAGGTTTAAAGGTTCTATCATACATTGGTAGCAAACTGAAACAGAAATCTTCACAGATTTACCTATAACTTATACAGGGTATACAGATGGTGATGGTAGAAACATACCGTTAAACTTTTTTTGCCCGAAATGCTGCATTTATTCAGAAAAGAGTAAAACCAGTAAGTCACTGGTTTTACTCTTTTCTGGATAAATACAGCATTTCAGGCAAAAATAGTTTAACAGTATGTTTCTACCACCACCATCCAGTGACCACAATTATGTTTGATCTTTAAAGGCATTGCATACGTTTGGTAATGACTCTGAAAATTTATGTCAATAAAAACTTACTTGGTGAGAAGTACAGCTGCTTTGGATAGTATAATGCATATTGAGAAACGTTCAATTCGAAGTACCACGGTTATGGAAAAATATGTCACTTTTTATCTCCAAAATTATGAATCTGAGAAGCGTTATGGCCGTAACGCTTCTCAGCCATTGACTAACTGTTCTCTGGCGTGAAATAACCGCTCTAGTTTGTCGCCAAAATCTCAAAAACGCTACCACCTTTTGAATTGAAACTTTCACAGGTTAGTTTTATGGTATATATATACAATTATATTGGTTTGAAACAAACAGTAGGCTCAAATTACCAAACGTATGCAATCCCTTTAAGATCTTTAAAGATCAAAAATAAAAGAGAAAAGGCTTAGGAAATACTGTTGCCGTTTTTCACAGTTTTCTAAAAAGTGGGCACCGTATGAGACAATAATTTTACACTCCCCAGATGACTGTTACTGTATCTTTCTTGATATTTTTGCCCATAAATCAATTTTTTTCTTTGACGAAAACCAAAGTATGACATTACCTTTAATGTTCTAACTTGTGAATAACTGACTTACTAGAACATCCAACCAGTGTGCTCTGGCACATATAGCTATTCCCAGGGATTTCTTTGGTAGTGTGAAGGGTCCAACCAAAATACTCCAGCAATGCCCCACTGGCCCGGGGAATTGATATAGTGTGAAAGCCCCTTTGATTCATTATTCAGGACAATATCCATTTTGTGGCTAAGAGTCACCCACATCAAAAGACCCACATTAAAAGAGTGAACATGGAAGACAATTTGGGGGTTAAAATACGTCCACTAGTCAAGCAACTAACGACTCACCAGGGATGAGAATGACCAATGATAAAAATATCTGAAAAGTCTGAACTCTGAAAATCTCCTGTACTTTTGTACACAGCCTTTAAGGGAAACAATCTCATCCCTGACTCACCTCAATTTGACAGGGAATCCTCCATATATTGGCACCAGTGGAAGACGGGTTTTCTCATAAAGATTCTGGAGAAATCTACGCCCCCATGATGGCGTCCTGAAGGCTTCTCGACAATTCTTAGTAAAAACTGGAATAATGGGCTGAAAAAATACAAATTTGAATCAACTTGGATCAATTTGATATCTTAAGTAAGTGGGTACTGCCATAGAGCCATATTAAATTACAAGAGCGCTAGCTCCGTGTACAAAGTGATGCCTGCTGGGCACATCCATGTTTGTGTACAAACCTATGAAAAACACAACATTTTGTACATATTTTGTACGTCTATTTGCATATCTGCGTTTGTGTTCTATACATGTGCGTTATCAAAGCCCAGTACGCTCAAAATCCAACACACATGCGCGTTGCATTTAGAGTATATCTTTGAAAGGCATTCCAGCCAAAGTTATGACTGCGCCCAGGATGGATTCAAAGCGTCTATGCATGGAGAACGCAGAGCTAGCGCTACTTTTAATATAGCTCTTTGGTATGATCTTGTAAGTGATATGAATGTGAACAAATAAAAATTGACAGGAGTGGGATTCGAACAGGTCTGTAACCCCTGATCGGATAGACAACTCAGATGGTGAAGTGCTTGTATGGTATTCTGTGGGTTGCAGGTTCGAAACCCACACCACTCCAATCAATTTTTCTTTGTTAACCTTTCAATGATATGAAATGAGTAAGTTCCTAATACGTGTAGGGCATAATATACATCTGAAAATCTAGGTAATAAATCAAACATAATTAATGATAATAATTATAATGTGGATCAGTTTACGAAACACCATGTAAGAATCGTTCGTACTTTCACACTTCTATTTCGTTCTTGTAAGGTCTCAACCTTTCGACTAGCCTGCTCTAGTTATCATCAGGAGACTAGAGCAGGCTTGTTGAAATGTTGCGACCTTACGAGAAGTGCGAACGAAATAGAAGTGCGTAAGTACAAAAGATTCTTACATGGTGTTTCCGCAAACCGATCCACATACCAATTGTCACCATGCAAAGCCTCAAATCTCAATAATTATAATACTAACCACTTTTATATAAATGTAGTGTACATGTATATCACAACCAATGATGTGTCTGCGTGAAATACTATTGTCCCTGGTCATTGGGCCATAATTTACATTCCTGAAACCATCTCAACTCCCTGGGGTGCAGTACAGCCCCGGTTATCGTAGGGCGCACACATGGTAATCAAACCACAAAGCCACCTCTACCCTCGCAGGTACCCATTTACCCCTGGGTGAAGATGATCAATATGTGACAAAGCGTCTTGCCCAAGGACTCAAGCACCATTTACCCATGACAGGATTTGAACCCACAATTTGTAGATTGACCACAAGACCCAAGAGTATGACACGCCAGACCACTAGGCCACAGCACCTCACATTATACATTTCTTTGTTGATATTATACTTCCCAAGTCATTATTTCTCTTTGGACTTGTATCATTTTGATACAGAAAGCCTTACCACTTTAGCTTCAATAGCACACTTGGCGAATCCAGTTCGTTGTTTCCATATAAGCTGATAATGTTCATCACCAAATAGTGCCTCCCTGGCTCCACCAGGAGCTATAGCAATGATATGACCCTGCTGTAGAAGATTCACACACTCTGGTACTGATCCTGGACTAACTTGAAATACCTTCAGAAGAATCCTAAACCCTGAAAACAGAAACAAAAAATCAGCTGTAACATCCAAGCCTGTGATGAGAATTCAAATTGCCCATGTTATGATTTAACTCATCTTAAGACATTACATGGAACATTGTTGCCTATCTGCTAATCTCAGCTGTCAGACGCAGGGTATGTTCACACGAGCTGCTAACTTCGCTGCTAACTTAGCAGTGAAAATTTGTGCTCCAGTCAATTTATCTTTGTTAACTTAGCAGTGAAAATTTGTGCACATTGGAACAAATTTTAGTTAACATCACTGTCAACTTTGATGCTAACTTCGCTGTTAACTCCGAAAGTTAACAGGAGAAATTTGTGCTCTTAACTTCGCTTCCTCTGACTTAACAGTGAAATTTGATACTTAAGCAGCGCTGCTTAGTGCTTACTGTAAATTGCCGTATGAACACAATTACTAACCTATGACAGAAAACATGACTTCTGCTCGATGTTTATTTGACCTCTGCACACACTGATTGTGCAGTTAGCAGTCGTGTGAATGCTCGATGAATTTTCAGCAAAAGTTGCTTTCTCAACCGAACTGACGCTGTGATATTCTAGCAGCGAAGTTAGCAGCAAAGTTAGCAACTCGCATAAACATGGCCATAGTTTATACTGAAATACATGTTGGTCATACATGTACATACTATGTAGCATAATAGAATGACATGTACATGTACTTACCTGGAATTCCAAATAAGAATCTGTCACCAACTAGCTGCATGACACGATTCTTGTAGAGTACTACTTTGGCCATGATATAGTAGAAGTCCAATGGGATGGTTCCATGATAATAGATTAATAGTGCTGCACCTTGACTTGGTATATTCTCCAAACCAACAACATCATAGCCTCAATAGAAAGCAGAGGAAGACAAACAAAATATGAATGTCATCATCAAATAACCACAAGGGAAACTAAAGTCATTGAAAAGTGAACAAAGAAAAATTGACTGGAGAGAGATTCGACCCAGCGATCTCTGGAATACCGTACCGGCGCTCTTACCAACTGATAATTAAAATGAACAAATATAATCATCAAATAAACACAAGGGAAACTGACTGAATTTTAAGTCATTAAAAAATGAAAAACAAAAAATAGACTGGAGGGGGATTCGAACCGGCCACCACCTGAATACCGTACAGGCACTCTACCAACTGAGCCATCCAGCCCTACATTGGTGGTGACCCAAATAGTCAATTATCTTTGTTTGTTTGGCAGTCAGAAGCCATGAAACCAAGAACACACCGCCATATCACAAGGATCATTTCATTTATACGCGCAGCAATGCTACAACCTGAGAACGGTACATAGGGGATCACTCAATGAGGATACAGCCTTTTTTAATTAATATAATCATCAAATAACCACAAGGCCGGGAAACTGACTGAATTTAGAGTCATTGAAAAGTGAACAAAGAAAATTGACTGGATCGGGATTCGAACCGGCAGACCCCTGAATACCGTACAGGCGCTCTACCAACTGAGCCATCTAGCCCTACGTTGGTGGTGACCCAATTTCTCAGGTTGCAGCATTGCTGCATGTGTCGATGAAATGATCCTTGGGGTATGGCGGTGTGTGCGTAGTTTCATGGCTTCTGACTGCCAAACGAACAAAGATAATTGACAACGGTCACTGGTTGGAATCCTGCTCCAGTCAATTCATCTTTGTTCACTTTTCAATGACAATAAGAATGACATTAGTCATTGAGTCTGTGCTGTTATTTCTATAACTGCTGCTATGGATGAGCATATATAGACATTGTTGACACTACATACATGTACATGTATGTACATGAGGTTTAACAAGTTCTATCAAAGAGCAATGTCATTACTGGATATGATTCTACTTACCATGCCATATGTTACCATGTCCCTCCCAGAATGTAGCCAGCATCATGCGAGCCCAATCCCACACACCACTGCTGTAAAGTGCATCAGCTAAACGATGACGTGCCTTGTACATGTGTAGGAATAAAACCGATCCATACACCATAATCAATATAACTATGGGTAGCAGAAAGGCCATGACGATAGGCAAGAATAGCCATAGTAGCCATGATAAGAGGTAGTAGTCCAGGCTAGCTAGACTCTGTTCCAACCACTCAGGCAGCTGAAGTCCAAGGTTTTCAGCAAGCCATTGCACCAACTGTTCAACATAGCCATTGAACATTATACTTCAGCTACTTGAAAATTCTAAGCTTTCAGTTTTTGCAACTTGGAGCACGTACTGCTAGTCTGCCAGACTACACATGTAGGTCAGTCTTCATGACCTGAGGAAATAAAAAGTAAGAAGTAACCAAGATAGTACAGTACTTAGTAGTAATAGTATTAGTACATTCACCTGCAACAGATGTTAACAATATTATCATCAAAGGGGCATGTACAACATTGGTAACAAACCAAAACAAAAATGTTCACAGATTTACGCATAACTTTCAGGGTATGAAGAATGGTGCTGGTAGAAACATATTATATTTCCGCCTGAAATGGTGTATTAATCCAGAAAGGAAAACCAAACACCAAAAACATTTATGATCTTGGCAAGATAAAAAATCCTTCTTTATGTTTTATAAGAAAAATTTAGCCAGGTTATATCTAGGGCCTATAGTATAAGTTCACTATTTTCTTGTGACTCAGATGTCTGATTGAGCTCAAATGTCCACAGGCATATTATTTCATGTACATGCTGGATTAGACAAAGTGTAAGTGCTGTTCTGTCACCTTCACCAACTTTACACACTCCATTTAAGGGAAGAACTGAACTGGTACGTACGACAAAGAGCATTTTGAGATAAACAATGGCAGCCAAAATGTTGCAGCTTTGCAAACACATCCTGTAAAACTTACTTACAACCCCAGGTTTACACAGCTGTAATAAAAGTTTATAATTACCTGCATCTGGTGAGTCAATGAGAAAACAACTTTTTTTAGGGCCTAATTAATTATGTCTGTAAGTGGAATTCTTCCCCACATAAATAGTGGAAAGAATTCCACTGACGGCCATCACTTGTGCACAAACCTATGGGACCAACAGAGGGCGTTTAGATAAAAATTGCTACCGATGCATTTGAAGTGTATAATTGTAGGTAAAAAAACCCTGAAAATCTCACTTTTTAGATAAGCTACACCAGTTTTCACTCCTGAGATTGAAGTTCATTATGACTTGCATCAAATACTTAGTTAACTCTTGGAGGAAATAACCTTGTTTCCGTCATGGCCGTCAGTGGAATTCTTTCCTAAATAGTTTTATGTTTAAAACTGCATAAACCATATTTTCTGGCAACCTACTACTGTACTAGATCCAGTTACTGGGGTGTTGAACTCTCTTTTTTTAATTTTGGGGGTTGACGGGTACTGACTAACCCCCAAAATTAATAAAGGGAGTGCAGCGCCGCAGCGCCGCGCCCCAGGCCCAGTTACTGGGTCTAAGTTACTACAATTATTTGGCCAGGGTACTTCCAATCTAATTGCTACTACTAGTACTTGTTCTAGCAACTACCCGGTTAAATGCTTAGTGAATAGTGTAAACAATCTTTTATCTACTATACTTACTAACGCTGTAGCACTAGCAGGTATTAACCTAGACGTCATTATGCTGAGATTACGTACAATAAAAGCAGGGGTCTCAGTCCATTACATTAATCATAACTGTGTTTGTGTGTATGTAGTACCGTAGTGTGCGAGTAGTGTGTCAATGTCATCAGCGCGGGTCTAGTCAAACCCAAATTGATAAAAGGCAAAACAACTACTTACATAATATTGAGATAATCGATGAGCGTGTTACTGGGTTCGCAGTAATTTCTCTACTTGGTGGATGCGACAATTTAAAGCAGCTTTAGAGGAATGGCTACCCGTCCCCAGTGCAACACAACTCTCCATCTGTTGACACAATGGACACTTGTGAACATAGAGGGCGGTCTTCAGAAAGAAAGAAAATCACTTTCAAAAACCATACATGCTGCATGCACTAGCACTCAGGCTATTATCCTTTGATGTCACATAATTAATAATTATATAGCAATCATTGCCATATACATTAATCAGCTGTATCAAACATGAAACGATGACATTAATACTTACATAATGTGGAGTAGTCTCGTATTGACTCGATCGTAATGTCGACCTGCACCAGTGGCGTCACCAGACTTTTGAGTCTGGGGGGGGGGGCACAAGGGGGCACTAGCAATTGCTGGGGGGGGGGGCACTACAATATATATTATATTTTTTTCACCAACCCAAATCTCAAATGAGGGGGGGCACGCGGGGGGGCACGAGGTTTTCCAGGGGGGGCACGTGCCCCCCCCCCCCCACCCCCCGCTGTTTTTTTTTTCAAGCAAATCAATATTTAGTGTCTTTTCCAAAGATCGTTCGTCCGAACGATTTTTGTAACAAACATAAAGTAAACTATTCTTTATGTTTTATAAGAACAATCGAGACGGGTTTTCGCTATTTTCTCGTGACTCAGATGTCCGATTGAGCTCAGACAAAGTATGAGTGCAGTATTGTACCTTTAAAGGTAGTATCATACTTTGGTAAAAAGCCAAAACAGAAATGTTCACAGATTTACGTATAACTTACAGGGTATGAAGTTGGTGGTGGTAGAAACATATACCGTTAAAATGTTTCCGCCTGAAATGATGTATTTATCCAGAAATTAGTAAAACAACGACCGAAAATCTTATTTGTTGATCTTTTAAAAGATCAAAAATAAAAGAGAAAAGACTCAGTAAGAAATACTGTGGCCGTTTTTCACTTTTTTTTTCTCAAAAAGTGGGCACCGTATGGGACTGAAATTTTCACAGATGACTACTGTATCTGTCTTGATATTGTGCCCATGAATCTGAATTTCTTTGACAAAAACCAAAGTATGATACTACCTTTAAAGGCAGTATCATTCTTTGGTAGGCCTATATAGAATACGGATATAGAATCGTCACAGATTTACCTATAACTGACAAGGTATATATGGTGATGGTAGAAACATATTAACATTGTTATGCCTGAAATGCTGTATTTATCCAGAAAAAAGAGTAATGACAAAAAAAAAAAATAACGGTGAAAAGACTTAAGCAATACTGTGGGCGTTTTTTACTGTATTCTCAAAAAGTGGGCACCGTACTGATACTGGACTGGGTATACTATGACTGTTCAACTGTATATCTTTTTTGATATTTTTTACTCATGAATCTGCATTTCTTTGACAACAAGCAAAAACCAAAGTATCCAAAAAATAGCCTCTATGGCAGCTAAAATAAATCGTCTATCTTGATTATAATGCAGCTAAACCATCTTGGATAATGACTATTGAGTTGTAGTCCGCAATTCGAAGTCGTTATTTAAGAAATATTCGGTAATTTGTCGCATGGCATGTCGGCGGCATCGCAGCCCATACAAGCTAGGCTTATAATAAGCCCTGTGATTCGGTCATTGCTAAAGACGCATCAGACTCCTCAGTACTGTATTAAAATCGTCACGCTATTCCAAAATGACTTGTGCCACGCTGTAGGCGAGGCGCTAGTAAATACTTTTTGACGATCTTCATGGAGGGAGAATTTTCTTCATTTCTATCTCCATATGACCTTAGTAATTACAAATGTAAATCCGAAGCCAACCACAAGTAACTCACACGTTGGCACACCTGCCAAGTTTCATTCATTCATTCATTCATTCATTCATAAAACATTTATTTCCATATCACAGTATATACAATAAAAGTTATGCATTTAAAGAATAAATAAACATTATATAAGTTGAGAGACTATGCAAAAACAACACACAAAAACGTTGCCATATAGACATAGAAGATGTGAGGAAACTGTGATATGGGGGCAAATCCCGAAAAGCAGAGCTTGGGAAGGGATGCCTTAATTAATTAATTAATTAAACAAACAAACAAATAAACAAACAAACAAACAAACACCCCAACAAATAAACACCCCAACAAACAAACAAACAAAAACCCCAACACCCCAACAAACAAACACCCCTAACACCCCAAAGAAAGAAACAAACAAACATCCCAGACCAACAAGCGATTAACAAACAAACAATTAACTAACTAAGAAACAGACAATTACCCCAACAAACAAACAAGCGGACATAAGACGTAGATGAACAAAACTTAGATAAATGATTGTGTAAGGCAGGGGTGGTAAATTAAGCAGTTAAGAGTAATGAAAAAGGAAAAGAATAAATGTACTGGGAAACCTGGGATCTGGACTGAGTAGGCCTACTAGCAAAGAAAACTTGGAGAAGCAGGGGAATCATACCGGGAAATATTATAAAAAACCTAAAGTGCAATGTAGTAATTATGTTACATAATGAGAGACTAGGTCAAGCTTGAGCGCATGCTTAAAGCAGCCCAAAGAGGGTTTTGTCTTTAAAGCTGGATTGACAGAATTCCATACGCGTGGTCCATAGTGACGAATAGTGTTACATGAGTAGGATGTGCGAGTGAATGGTACGTGGAGATTGTGATGGGATCTGGTGAAATGATCATGTGTGTCACATACTGAGGAGAAATAGCCAGAAAAAGAGCGAGGAAGAAGGTTATGCGTATATTTATACATAAATATAGCCGTTTGAAAAGTGTTGATGTCAGAAAGAGTAAGGGTATTTAACTTGCAAAATAAGGGTGCAGTGTGTTCTCGAGGAGGGGCCAGGGTGCAAATCCTGATTGCTCGTTTCTGAGTGACAGTAAGTGAATGGAGTTTATTGTTAGCCCAGACAATATTGCAATAAGAAAGATATGGGAGAATGAGGGCGTTGTAAAGAGTGAATAAAGTAGCTGAAGGGAGGAATTCACGTAGTTTGGAGAGGACTCCTGTATTACGGGAGACAGTTGTATTGATAGAGGAGATGTGCTCTCCCCAGGTAAGCCGGTCATCAATAGTTACTCCAAGAAATTTAGTGGAGTGTGTCCTGGTGATTGGGTTGCCATCAATGAGAACAGGAGAGCCAGTGATATTGAGAGAATGAGTGGATCTAGTAAAGAGCATGTATTTGGTTTTATTAGAATTCAACGACAGTTTATTGGCCTTGAACCAAGACGACACTTTGGTAAGCTCACTATTTAAGATGTCAATTAGTGTAGAGTGGTCATGAGCGGAGGCAACTATATCGTTGTATCATCAGCAAAGAGTGTGAAAGAAAGTAAAGAAGAAGAATTATGCAGGTCATTAACATATAGGAGAAAAAGAAGAGGACCCAGGATGGAACCTTGAGGCACCCCACAATGAATATCTTTCATGTCAGACTCACAGTTATGTACATAAGTAAATTGAGACCGATTACGTAGGTAGTCTGATATCCAGTGGAGGGCAACACCTCTGACGCCATAAAGTTTCTAACCGCATATAAAACCACGCACGAGAGGCCGCGGCGCGTGCGCGTGCGCGTGCGCGTGCACAAGTTTCAAGGGGCCGGTTAGGGGCCGGGTGGTGCCAGCTTGATTGATTTTTTGATTGGGTATGGATACCGAGGCAGGCCATGGGCCTGTTGATAATTAAACTAGGCCTAGGCCCCATTACGAGGGGCAAGGTACCAGATATTTGGCCCAGTCTAAGCGATTACATGTACGTGCACTTTCACTTTTACTTTCAAACATCCTCCCACCATGGAGGAAGCCTTCCTCCATGATCCCACTAATTCCCCGCCCCTCCAATTGTAAAGATACATTATTACAATACACCTCCACTGCAATGATTCATTTTGACACTGTGAGGGTATCCACGTATTATAATACACGTAATACAATACGTCCACAAGTGGTTGACTGACATTACGTATATTCACTGTGCAGGGCACCAGTCAAGTATCGGGGCATCGAACTTTCCATGTTTTGATTGTAATGTTTTGCTAACGGGGTTTTGCAGACGACGCACGATGCATAGTCTAGAGAAGTAATCGGACATAGATGACCAAATAAATTATGAATTATATTCAGAAAGGGGCAAAATTCAACTCCTTATTAATTTGAAGATTTATGTCATGGGCATGGAAGAAGAAATTACTCCAAAAGCTTCATCGAAAAAGGTAAGAATCCAGTTGATTATTCTATTGTTTGTGGTAGATTTTCAACCGTACCTTGTCATTGAAAACAAAATGGACGACAACATCGAGTTTTGAGGTGTCGTCAGATTTTCAAATTTTATCGTCGATTCTTATGACTGAAAGTATTGATAATGAGTGCTTTATGTAGGAGTATAATACATCTTTTCAAAATAACCTGGTTTCTATTATTAGAAGCATGTAGAGTCTCAAACTAAGTGACCACACCCAGTGTATTTCACGTACATTGCTTATACGTGAACCATCATTGGTGCTGTTGCACTCATTTCGTGAAAAACATTATATCCGTCTAAATGGAAAGGCACGGCAGATATATCAAGGGGGTAACGGTTTATAAGTAGGTCCGATACCTATAAAGGGAATAAAAAAAAACTTTTATAAAGAAACTAACCTTAATCATGTTAATATACGTTCGTGGTGTCCTCTTCAATAATATTAACAAGGTTAAATTTGTGGAAAGAGGGCAGGGCTTTGATTTTTGAGGGAAATTATGGGGTAAAAATGGTAATGAACGCATGTAACGGCGGCAGACGCGCAAAATATGGTGTAGTGTCTGCTCTCATTGTGTGGACTTTCAATACGTTGGTTGTACAGGTACCAGACTAAACTTGACTAGCCAGACCAGACAAAATGGCCGACGGGCTGTTTTGAAGTTTGCAACAAACAGGTAGGCCTAAAAAAATTATATTTTTACTCTGAAATGTTGCACAAAATTCTTCTATCTGGGGATTTAAGGACTCAGGAACATGCTGAAAGTAAAAAGTATCATTTTGGAACAGTAGAAGTATTAAGTTGTTTTTATTCCCTTTATAGGTATCGGACCTGCTTGTAAACCGTTACCATCAAGGGAAACAATCTGATCAGTTTTCAGTTTTCTTTTTCCGCATTTGTCTCAAAACTCAATTTCATCCACAATATTAAATGCTTTTTTATGAAGTATGAATTGAATGTCTGCGTTCACAATTCACACTGGGACTTATTATGATAAGAATATGGCCTTATGGTTCAAACTAAATCAAAATCAGGTGCATTAAGTCTAACAATTCACAGGAATTTGCATTACAAAATGCAGGTCAAAAAGCCTTGTCCATTTGGTGTCATGTCCGTTACGATCACAAGAAGTGCATTTTCTCTATAACCGTTCAATGAAATCACATGACTTTTTCTACATGTACAGTATGTCACTGATAGTTAAATTTGTCTGATAAGCCTAATTAAAATTGTTTGCAAACTGTCAATCCTACTTTGTGATCCTCTGAATAAGGCAAAAACTGTGGGATTGTCATGTCCGTTACGCTGGAATTGCCCAAATGTAAATCATGCAAACCATTGCACCTGGTCAAGTGCATACAGCACATAAGAACAGTATTAAGTCATTTATAATATCAGGCATTACAAATTTATTATTATCCCTGGTCATCAGGCCATAATTAACATACATTTCTGAAACCATCTTAACTCCCTGGGGAGTACAGTATACAGCCCCAGCTACCATAGGGCGCACATAGCCGAGGCTAATCAAACGACAAAGCCATCTCTACCCTCACAGGTACCCATTTACATCTGGGTGAAGAGAAGCAATATATATATAACAAAGCGTCTTGCAAAAGGACCACAAGCCCATGGCTGGATTTGAACCCACAATCTGTAGATTGATTGGTCACAAGTTTTGACACACTAGGCCACATCACAGCACACCACAACTTAGGCTATCATAAAGTATTATGAGACCTACATGTACATGTAGTTCATTTAATGTAAAGTTGATTACTCTTACCATTACAGCAAGGAGGTCTATTGGGTTTGTTCAACAAGGACAAGGATAAAGACAAGAATCGTGTTGGAATCAATCGGCACTCCAGGGAATCTCGAGAATCTCGAGAATCTCATGAAATCCCTGCCCAGATGCCTCATCACAGTCATACCATGCCAGAGAGTAGACGAGCATTGAAGACTGTGGAGCTTACCCCACCAGATTACAAAGTTGATCCCCAGATTCTCATTGATAGCTTTTTAGAAATTGCAATAACGGTAAGACTAACAGTGGGCTAGGATTGAACGCTCCTAGCAATGACTATAAGTCATCATATCGAATGTATTATTTGATTTGTATTTAAGCATTCTTCCTGCAAATGCTATTTTGCCATTTCCTTACTCTGATTGGCCAATTTTCATTAAATGTCAGGCCAGCAGTAATGTACCTTGGGCAAAATAATATTAAGAGTTAATAGGAAGGCCAGGTAGTATCATACGTTGGTTTTTATCAAAGAAAAATTGATTCATGTGTAAAAATATAAAGGAAGATACACTAACAGTCATCTGTGAAACTTTCAATCCCATACGGTGCCCATTTTTTGAGTCTTTTCTCTTTTATTTTTGATCTTTAAAAGATCAAAAATAATTTTGGTCACAGTTGGTTTTTCTCTTTTCTGGATACATACAGCATTTCAGGCAGAAATATTTTAACGGTATGTTTCTACCATCACCATTCTTTATACCTTTCTGTTATACCTGATTTCTGTTCTGCCTTTAAAAGTAGTTATCTTGAGTCAGTGGAGTGGGTTGCCCAAGGTTTCAGTCCTAATAGTCTAGCCATAGCATATGTGGTTATATTAACATTGTGATATATCTTTTGTGTTTGATGACAGTACTTGGGTACAATTCCGAGTGTATCATATGGACTAGATCCAACAAAACGCACAGAACTTCTGAGAATCACAGACAAAGGAAAGGTAAGTACACTGTATGTGCATTGTACTATGCAGTCTAGTAGCTGGCAGAAAAATACAGATAGAACAACCAAAAAAAGCCACACAGTACAATATTTGGTATAAATATCAACGTCATTGAAAAGTGAACAAAGACAAATTGACTGGAGCGGGATTCGAACCGGCGACCTCCTGAATACCGTACAGGTGCCCTACCACCTGAGCTATCCATCCCTATGTTGGTGGTGTCCCCAATAGTCAATTGTCTTTGTTCGTTTGGCAGTCAAAAGCAATGAAACCACACACACACACTGCTATATCCAAAGGATCATTTCATCAACAATGTTGCAACCTCACTTGATAACGGCACATGGCGGAATAACTAGTAAAAAATAATGTAGAGTGCAATGTTTGAAGAAGATTTTGCTCCAAGTTCAATTTTTACAAAAATATCAACATAAATCTGTCAAAAATTCAAGCGTTGTGGAGTTGAATATGATATGTTCTGATTCTGCAAAAACAAAATTGTAAGCCTAACCAAGGAAACAGCACAGCACCATTTATATTACAAGATATAATTAGTTTGAAAAGAACAAACCCTGCAAAGATAGGAAATAGTGCAATTTTATATGTGCCATAGTCAACACATGAATATTTACTGTTTTAAGCTTGTATTATGTTCACATTGACAGGCGTGTTTGTCCTTGGCACACAATGGAATGTTTGTATCATGATTCATGATTATAACCTGTGTGACTGTGACGCTAATCAAATACATGTGCAGAGCAGGCAGAACCAAAAAACAAACACATTTACAGTCGGCGAGTTTACCTACATCATGTACATTGTAAACAATAAACATCACTGGACTTTTCTTGTCTATTATTTGATAACTAAAAGAATTTTAGCCTTCGATAAAGATCCTGCTAGGATCGAAATGCACCAGGCCCTCCTAACTCCTAGCATTTTATAAATTTCAGGTCATTATTTTGGCTGTTGAGCAGTTTGCAGCAGTTTATTACTTGTAAAAGAATTTGTGTTTTTGATGCTTTTGATCTGTTAAGAAACAAGGCCTGCTTCCATGGAACACAAGAGACAGTAAGCATGACGCCATCTTGTCAGTTTCAGCCAAACAAATCAAAGTTGTGAGGAGGGATGGGGAGGTAAGCTAGAAACTACAATGACATCATGAGAGTTTCAGGTTGACCCATAAACCCATAATAAACATAGTGATACTAATATACCAGTGTATGATATCCTAGACTTAGTACAAAAACTGTAGAAACTAGTAGGTCCTGCTATTAAATGAAAAATTAACATTGTTTTTTTACAATGATTTAAGCTGGGAACCTTTACCAATGGTATACATACATACTTTGGGTGCACGCACACCGGAATTTGTATCCTTGTGGAGACATGGCTTTGTTCTTGTGTACTAATGATTAGGCCTGGGCGATTAGTGCTTTTCACTAATCGATTAATCGCGGAGGAAATAATCGCGATTAATCGATTAATCGCGATTACCCGGAAGTGACTATACAAGCAACACGTATCTTGTTTTTATCATAGCGGCACTGCAGTAAACTGCACTAGCGTAATGCATTGATTCTTACAAGTTTCAACAGCGATCAGTTCAGATTTCCGAGGCATTGAGCACTGCCATTTTTGTTCTGACAAGGTATAATGCAAAATTCGTGAAGCTAATATCGTCCATAATTATTGGTATTCCTTCAGTAAAGTAGGGTAATTTCGTGAGGAGTGTTGGCCGACAAGGCATGCAGTTACTGCCTCACGTAGGTACACACAGACGTGGTCCCACCCATGCATGTACAGGTCAACGATAGTACACGATGACACAATGTACACCCCATGTAGGCTGAACAGTGAACACGATTATTATACAGTTCAAGATTACTGAACAGTGAACACGATTATTACTCAGTTCACGATTACTAAACACATCGCGATTATTTTTCAGTTCACGATTACTCCACATGTTCACTTCACGATTATCATACGATACGATACAGTACAGTAATCGTCTAATAGAATAGCGTCTGCACTCGAGTAGTTGAGTGTCATATCATCACGCCATGCGCCAAGCCTTGGTCAGCCATGGTAGCCGAATCCATTGTAAACACGTGGGCCTAGGTTGAGAAAAACTTCGTTGTCAGCTGTCAGGGTTGAATAAAAATTCACCCCGGCGACACGTTTAAACTGTATGTACTCAATAACTTATGTTTGTGTGCGACAACCTTTTGTTTCATTACTAAGTGAGATAAATAGTATTCATTGAAAATGCAACATAACTAAATGTACCTCAATAAACAGCGAAATGGTAATATGGTATAGCCCTCATTCATGCCTCATCCACGTTGGCCATATAAGGCAGTATTATTAGAAGGGCTACTGGCCAATAACAGTGTAATCTCAAAATGTTGTCATGGTGCTGTCACAATTGGGCGGGCATCCGGTGCACGTGCAGCAGGCAGACTTGATATCAAGTCGGTAATTGTATCGCTACACCAGGGGTACGGTGTGCGTGTTCACATTACACTGTTTACGTCCTGCATTATTTCCAACATGCGGGGACGCGACCGCGGTACATGTACACCCTCGACCCCTATTGAATCAAGATCGCGATGCCTCACTATACGAACGATGCATGATGCACAATGATTGTACCTAATTTTGACAGACGGACGGACAAAACACGAATGTCTAACGACTTGTCATCAAGTCTATGCAGCTGCTCCGTGCAACACACACGGCATGGCTATTGATCGACTGAGAATAGTAGTAACTCATGGAATGAATCGCAACTCGACGGCACTAATCGCACTGGCACGATTAATCGAGTAGTTCATAATTTACTAATCGAGTAATCGACACAGAAATGTAATCGCGATTAATCGATTAATCGAGTTAATCGCCCAGGCCTGCTAATGATCACTCTCCGAAGAGCAGAACATCCCTTCGAACATCTAGCGAACATCCCTTATATAAAATACTTCTCGTTGGGACAGATAAGTTTACCTTGGAAATTCATCCTTTTTGAGTTATATGTTATTACCAAATATCTGTTACGTGAAAACCTTGTGGAGACATATTAAACCTATTATGCTCGGTCTGGCACCAGATATGCGTTCCATCTTCTGCAGTGTGTTAAATAAAGCTAAGGTTACCAAGATATTTTGTATTTTGTCAAAAGTGTTGCTTTCCAATCGTTTTGGGTGAGAATTTCATTCATTGATATGCTGAATTATTTGTTCCTTTTCAGGAGACATTGGTTCGATTGCCAATCCATGATATAGCAGCAGTGAGTTATATCAGGGATGATGGTCAACATCTTCTTATGTTTAAAATCGGTAAGTCCTATCATATGTCTCACTTTAACACATCGTAACCAAATTAAACTATATGAAACAGATTTACATTTTATTTATAAAGGATTATAGGTCTGTATCGAGATAGTGGCAATACAAAATGTATATGTTTTAAAATGTTCTCAAACTTGAAATAAAACCAGCATTTTATACATACTGATATTGTGTCACATGTGGTATTTTAACCATTTGGTACTAAACTTGAAGGAAGCATACCGTTTATTGATAATTTGTTTTCCTAATTTTGTGCAGCTATTGACAATCAACAGGAACAGTGCAACCTGGTTGTCATTGAGTGCAAATCAAAGGTAACTTGGTCTCTTTCTCAAAGATGTTAATTGTCTAGATCCTGTAGTGCCTAGATCTTAGCCTGGCCTTTGATGCCTTTTACAATTATTATTATCATTACATTTATAATTTACCAAGGGTATGCCAATTAACAGTTAACAATTAAAAATACAACATGTTTTGGGAGATTCATTATTTCAAATCCAGTGTAAAGGTGGAACATGTCACTCACTATTTAGTGACGTTTCACTGATAAGCTATCAGTTTCATCAGACTGGCGACTCATACCACTGCTCACTGTCCTTTTATTGACGTTGGAGACTGCCGTAGAGGGCGTGGTAATGAGACCGTCAAATATGTTATGTAACTTGTAGGCCCCCTCGTCCCTGTTGAGCACATGGTCACCTCTCCTCCTGATCCAAATGGATTCTTTAAGCCATCTGGTGGTTTTGTCCGATTCCCGGTCTATGATTTTAGCATTGTCCCAGTCAATGTTGTGGTTGGTGTCTAGCTACGACATGGTCTATGATGGCTGATTTGTACTGCTCCGTAGAAGACTCCTTGCGAGTTGCTCTGGGTATGGTCTATGTTCGAACTTGTTGACCTCCTTCTGGTGTTCTTCCAATCTAATGCCAAAAGCGCGACCTGTTTCGCCAATATAAGATTTTGAACAATTGGCGCAAGGGATCTCATATACAGCGTCCGCTTACTGGCAAGGATCTAGTTTGTCCTTAGGATGAACCAAGTAGCTCCGCAAAGTTCTATGAGGCTATGACGAGGGGGCCTACAAGTTACATAACATCTTTGACGGTCTCATTACCACGCCCTCTACGGCAGTCTCCTACGTCAATAAAAGGACAGTGAGCAGTGGTATGAGTCGCCAGTCTGATGAAAATGATAGCTTATCAGTGAAACGTCACTAAATAGTGAGTACAATTTTTCCACATTTATACTGGATTTGACATAATGAATCTCCCAAAATATCTGTCAATCTACAATCCAAATGAATCTATTCAAAGATAAAAATACAACAGTTTATTAGGGCCCTGCATGTGAAATATCAAACAAGTAATTAACACAGTACAGATCATTATTTACAGTAATTAATTGGTAGTAAATGTAAACAGTAATAAACAGGTTACAATTGCATAAATAAATCATTTTGTTTACATGCAATGTCAGACACTCAAATAGAAAATACAGAGTAATGTTGAGTACGGGATACATACCAAGTTCAAACGATGTGTGAAGTTTGCCCCTTTTAAGGTGTTGTCACATGATACACTCACGATGAAGTCATGATGACGTTATTGTATTTTTTTGATATACACTTAGATACATACCAACTTTCAACTCAATCGGACCTAGGGTTCCTTCATAATTGATATAGATACGCTATAGGGACTTTGTTATGACCAAGTTTGGTTAAGATCGTCTGTTTAAAAGTTGCCAAAGTGGCGCCGACAATGCACATGTGCAAAGTCCATGGAAATTTCGGCGACAAGAAGAAGAGGAAGAAGAAAAAAAATAATAGAACAAAAACAAAGGCTTTTCGTTTACGCAAAAAAGCCAAAAATGGTGAGCATACAATATGGGGGTAGTAGGAGGATGGAAGTGATGTTTGTCCTTCAAACTAGAAAGTTCACATAACCAGCTGAATTATCTTGTAAAAAGACTTTGTTTTCCAAAGTCTTTGTTAACCAAAAAATAAATCGTTAAAGAAGGACTTATATTATTACAAACATGACAATGCTCATGATCAACATTAGAAGGAATCAGTAGACTTTGCTTGTTCTACCAGTACTTGTCTTGACCAGATCTGACTGATCTTTTTGATGTCATTTTGTTTAATAACAGGAAATTGCAGATGAAATATGTGCATTAGCTCAGCAGATTTTCTACGTAGTTTACACTGAGCTGACAATGAAATACTTTGATCAGAGCATCATACGAGCTGCTAGGAATACATCTCTTGGAAGTGGTAAGAACAACTTCATCAATCACAACTTGAAATATGCAGTTAAAACAATCAATCAATTTTAGTCTTCGATAAAGATCCTGCTAGGATCGAAATGTGCCATGCCCTCCTAACTCCTAGTCTGAGTATCACCTGTTCTACTCCGTGCCACAACGTACAAACATCTGATGTATGCGTGCATGCAAATTTTATGCAATGCGGCACATCAGCCAATCAGATCTGTTTTGAGAACATTTTTTCAGGATCGTGACAGGATGTTGATTGGTCAATTTCGCGCGTCCGCGTGGCAGCATTTAATTAAGGTGATAGACACACTCGCTAAACGGTACGATAGTACATGTAGAACCCCCTTGATTGGTCAAAACCTAGAGGTCAGTGCTGGGTTGGCTTGCATAATTAATCAGGAAATCTGAATGCATGTGATAGACGCTCGCTGGCTGTACGGCGAGTGCGTCTATCACATAGACTACCTAACTCCAAGCATGTTAAAAAAAACCAATGTGGCACATTCTATAGCAATGAGTTTCAATATGACCTTTGTGTTGTGTTAACAAATTATTGGTGGTTTAATCTGGGAGAACTCATTAGTGCTGTACATTTTCAGAGCTTTTGAAAACTGGAAAACGCTTTGAAAAAATTAGCGGTTACCCGAGCTCCAATTTATAAAAATGAATGATAGCGCACGTGTTGATAATGTGCATGATCAATGGATGCATATAGCGCCGTATGTAGGAGTGTGTAAACGTGCTACATGTACATGTACAACGATCGTTGCGCCGACGTATACATTCAGTTTCTGGTCTCGATCTACGTGCGTGTTTGAGAATCTTGCCATGATTTGGTGCCGGCAACCTTACAGAATGTTCAGTCAGAATCGTTCATAACTTGCTCAGCGTGACATGTCACATTTCTTACCGAAAAATCTGCATTGAAGCCGGCCAAAATCCACAGTACCGAGCGTGCCTTGACTGCATGCACCAAATACACACGTTGTACATTACGTACGACATGTAGGCTTGCACTTTCGGCCCGATTGCGAATTGGTGACTGTGTATTGCATTTGGTGCACAACGTATGCTTTGAATGGTGGGGCATGGATAGACATCGTGGAATTTTCTGGATGCAATGCTGCTGCTGCATGGGCCGCACGTGGTGGGCATGCAATGTGCATTATGCATTGGACGCGATATGTTTGATATCGTCGCTTTCAGAAGGCTGTTCACAATATTTTTTTAATCAAGTTTGCGAAAAGTTTGTTTCTGCTTGACAAAATGGACCAAAAAACCCGACTAAAATTCAAGTATGTATTATACAGTCTACACTTTTGAGGTTGTTTATTCATTGGGCAAACGTCAGCAAACTTTTTAAAAAGTTGGTTTCATTATATCGTTTTTGAAATTTTGAAACCAGATGGCTAAATTTTAAGCGGGAGCTTGGAAATCTGTTTTTAATGCACAGCACTAGAACTCATAGAACAATATAAGCATATTCAATTTAAAGACTGGTATTTCTCAACCATTCAGAGTGCCAACTGCAGCTCTGGTATACATGTACTCCATAATCTTTTACGGTGTTATCTCTCAGATTACATGGATAATTACATTTGACAAGTTTGTAGGATCAGAATTATGTTGACAGAGCATGTCAGAGTATGTCTTTAGATATTGAACAATGGTAGGAAAGTCACTAGATGTTGTATCCCTGTCCAGATACTCAAAGCCAATACTAGGCCTATTGTTTCAATAAACTCTTCAATACCAGCAGTCTATTAAAAAAAGTGCCACAAAACCTTGATTTTAGAGATTCTAGCAAACATGAATAATAACATTTTCATATTTTTTTGTGTTTTGTTTTTTAGTATCACGAAGCGTTGCGAGTCGAACGCCCCTGGATCCAGATGTCTTCCAGCCACCTTCGTAAGTTAAATCAACTTTCCATTTTATGTTTGCCCATCCAAAGCACATAATGCAAGCACATCTACATGTAGGTCTACAGACCCCTGATTCTACTGTAAGGGATTTGAAGTTACAACTGTGTTAACCAAGAGATATAATCTTACGTGGGGTTTATTTTATCACGTCAAAAATGGTAAGAAGCTGTTTAAAAAAGATTTGAGGCTTTGCATGGTGACAGAAACACCATGTAAGAATCGTTCGTACTTTCGCACTTCTTTTTTGTTCGCACTTCTCGTAAGGTCTCAACCTTTCAACTAGCCTGCTCTAGTCATTATCAGGATGATGGATGATGACTCCTGATCATGACTAGAGCAGGCTAGTCGAAATGTTGAGACCTTACAAGAAATGTAAACGAAATAGAAGTGTAAAAGTACAAATAATACTTACATGGTGTTTCTGCAAACTGATCCACATAAGCTAACTGTTCGATGGCTAACGATGTTGGCTGAAATGTAGTGACATTTCGGCTGCAGACTACAAGCAGTTATCAGGCTGATGAAGACACTTATGCGGTCTCAATTTGTATCTGTGCTTGGTTTTGGCTGTGCCGCTATAAGCTATATTCTTAAGTTGATATTGAAACTTTCATAATCATGTGGGTAATTTCACACATTGTAAGATCAAGTGAGATCCAACCCATTAACTAATACAAAATGTGTAGCATGTGTTACAGTGAACTTTATAATTTGTGAATGACTTATTACAGGCCCAGTATAGGATCATCTGACTATCCCAGCTCTCCAGCATTGAGGCAAAGCAATAGCATGGATGATCTCAGTGTCACAGCTAAAGAATTACTGCAGGACTACATTGAAGTGGTAAGATACACTAAATACACAGGATTTCGGTTGTGTAAAAGACCTAAACCATAGCTTTATACTTTATACCCAAATTGACCATTTTTTGTCTGAGGGGGTGTATGTTTTCAACAGGGCACAGACAAAGACAAATGAAGGTGTTTCACTCAAGAAAGTTTGAGTTGTACAACCTGCTTACTTGCTGCCAAGTAATACATATCTCAAGTACATATGGAGAATGAAACAAATAAAATTATCTGCTTTATTGGGGTGACCCTAGTTAATATAGGTCCTAATTCATATGATTATTCCTTCTCCTAAATTGTTGTGCTTGATTTACAGCTCCGAAGTAAACTGTCCTCCGAAGAGCTGCAGCAATTTGCTGCCATCTTAAGAGACTACAGACAAACAGGGTCAATTAAGGAGTTCTGCTCAAGACTTCAAACTCTTTACGGCCCGGAACGTAAACTACTCTTTCCAGGTAAGGTTCATCCTGGCATCCACATTCAACATTTGAAAATACGAAGAATTTGTATACAATGTTGTATTTGTACAGTTATTCTTGACAAAGTTCAAGGTATTTATAGGTATTCAATACAAAGAACCATCAAAGCAAAGCCTGTGCTTTTGTAAAGTTGCTGGGATTTTCATTGTAAAATCTCAATGAGTTTTGTACAATATCTGGCTTGGAATAGTTATTATGATGTTGCAAATTGCACTTTTACCCAGATCCCAGCTACATAAAGCAACTTGAGGCTCAACTCTCACAACTTGATCCAGTCACCCAGACCGTCCTTGTCACTCATTCTGCAACAAAATGACTTGCAAAATAGGGTTGATATAGGCACATTTATCATCGTTGCTGGAAGTTGACAGGCTCTGTTTTATTGAATCATTTCTTGCAGGTATGAGACCTTACATTCCAGAGAAGGATATTGACTACTTTGAGAATACTCTAGAGAGAATGAACATTCAGGAGACTCCAGCCAATGGGTATTATTACATGAGTCCACATCGTTCACGACGTACACAGAGTGAAGCATCATCCTCAGTAGGGGGCTTTGATATGGGTCTCTACAGCCAGTCTATAATGTCTGAAAGAGATGAACTTGATCGAGCTCTGCAAGATATTTGTAACGAGGTGGAGCATCTTGAGACAAGTGTTGATTCTTGAATGTTGACTCATGCACATTGACTCGTGTGGACTGAGTATTGACTCCTTGTTGCCCACTCATCATGAAGTGTTGCTGTGGAAGTTGCTGGATTGGACTTGATTACACATCTGTGTAACAAGCTGGACACAGCTTACATCAATAGTGAGGAGTTTACACTGAGCTCAAAGCCACTAAGCCAAGTAGCACTGTGCACCTGTACTTCTTCATAGCCCACTTCTACACTGCTGGTTGTTAAGAAGAATAAAATGCCTGAAGGTTTCTGCATCTAATAGGATTTGTTACAATTAAAACAATTCTTTAGCCTTAAAACCTTTTAGGTATACAAAGGATATGATGTTTGTCACTGTCTGTAAACAGGCACATTGCATATTGCACATTGCACTGTCATTTCTAATAAACTACAACTGCATCAGCTGGGACCATCACATACCAACCTATAGACCTTTTTTTCCTTATTCAACATGAACAAAAATAGTAAAATCCATCTGTAAATGTATGAAAACCTGTTAAACTTTAGTCATTCATTTCAGAATTTGAAAGTGAGGTCCCAATAACGGTACCGGCCCGGATTACGGTGACATTTTAATGATGCTAAAGCAAGGGACCACGAGAAGTTCATAATGAAAAGTTTCAGGCCCAAACGTGCAAAAGATCAATGTGTGTGAGGCAGCTCCACTGTACGCTCCAGTGACCACATGATTTGCATAACACATGCAACACAATGGCAATAGCCAGTATACCCCCCACGGAGAGACACTGAAATCTAGTCATTGAACGAAAACTTTGACGAAAAAATGATCACTGGGTTTTTACCCAATAAAATTGACTCTTATATGAGTGGAAAGGGAATTTCTTCATCTTTCCAAAACCGCTACCCCCAGCGTGATCCGACTCTGGGTTCTCAAGATACGTTGAGATAAACAACCAAAGGTCCGTTAAAAACAGCCATTTTTCGTCCCGCTCCATAGGGAATTGCCTCATACCCATGAACTTTGAGAGAAAAATGATCACTGGTTTTTCTGTTTTCCTTAGTGAGACATGTATGAACTTAAAGCCAAAAGAATGAATTTTCATAATCTGCAACCCCCCGATTTATACGACTTTCCGTTCTGAAGATACAAGTGATTTAGTGTAAAGATTTGCTGTTTTGGGGGTCATTTCCCCACGTTAAAGCTTCTGTGGAATTTCCGGTGGAGCAGATGCGCGCTAGTTTTCATTATGAAAACCTAATGTGGAATGCGTATGCGTACAGGGGGGTTGGGACCATTGCGTACGCCATGCGTACAGAGGGGGAGGGGGGGTCAAAAAAGTCGGCATTTCGTGCGTACGTACTTTATGGAAGGCCCCTTAATAGTCCAGATGGAGGCAGCCATAGCTGTGAACTATGGGCCTTTAGCTGTGAACTATGGGCCTGTTTGTTTAATGCACAGGATCACGAATCCTGCGAATCCAGATTCCATTTTAGCGTACCCTGCATAGGACGTGGATCCCTAAATCTCGGACCCTTTGCGTTAAACAAACAGGCCCCAAATCTCTCTATTCAAACATTGAGGCCAACCTCTATAGACCTTACTAACCAGGCCTGTAATGATCCAGACTAAGGCCTACGATGGATCGTAACTCGAGTTACAAAGGAAAATCCATCGTATCTTACATAGGGTTGCAATGCATCATACATGTAAGTCCTACGATTGATAGTAAGACATATTGTCTTAGCATATTGTCAAATAGAGCGAAGACCTAGATCTAGCTCTAGACAATAAATTGAGATGCAGCCTATTTTTAAAGCTACGATGAGATTGGTGAAATTGACCCCAGGGCTGTTAAATTTGAGCTGCTTGCGCATAAATACCGATAAATATCGGATGTTGTTATCAATATTACTCAGTTTGTTAAATACGTGTAAATGTATATGCCATGCAAATCCAGGATTGCTCCGTTGAACACAACCACAAACATTCACTTTCAGAGGTTATTTCAACATTTTGCAATAGTGGTCTAATCCTGGTACCATGCACTTATTCTACAGGTGATATAAGATAATCAAGAAAGCTTGGTAGCACAGTGTAGCTATCCAGTGCTTTGCAAATACAAATTACAAGGTAATAGTTACATAATTGGAGCATGTCAATTCTGTACACAGGTGTTATGTATATTTTTTTCGTGGAAAGATAAAATCAGACGGTTGTACATGTATTTTAGAGGAGTAGATGTATATTTGTTTGATTTTATGGTTTGTAACTATTGTTGTGTAGTATATCTGTTACAAACATGACACAGAATCATTGGTCAATAGACTGCAGGGAGCAATACTATGACTACATTTTAAAAGTAGCATTTAAGTGTTGGGTACACAGTGGTGTGTCAGCAATGGTCAAATCAAGAGAAGTTACTTTTTGTTATAAATTGTGCAAAGAAATAAACACAAGTTTAGAAATACAGAAAAATACCAAACTTAGCAGAATTTTTTTGCACAAGTACTTTATGTCATTTAAGAAATCTGGGGCCGATTTCACTAACGTTTAACAATCATCGCTAAAGCTCAAATCTATTGCAAAATGAAAAAATTGCTATGCAAAGTAGTAATCGAATTTCCATTTAGCGATGGATTTGGGCTTTAGCGATGACCACAAAGCGTTAGTGAAATCGGCCCCTGGTTTCAATGTGAATTTTAAGACTCAATGTAAACCTCAAAATTATAATGTTTGGCTATGTCACTAGGGTACACGTACATGCAGCTTATTGTCAACTCACACACGACTCAACTTAATTATGAACAAAGTACTTTTATTCTCTACAGGTAAAAAATGGAAACAAAAGATAAGGCATTATAGTGTATAAAATATATAAAATTTACAGAAAGATACATGTATCTATTTGTACTCGGAATAAAATCTACAACCTTGTTTTAAAAGGAGATACTGTAATTGTCTGTGAAATTTATTAACCTCATTAAGCACGTTCTCACACACCAAAAAGTGCGACTATTTGGGTCGCGCTCCAAATCGCGAGCCAAGTAGTCACACTTTTTGTTGTGTCCACACAGGCAAAAAAGCGCGACCCAAATTGCACCGGTGCGACTTCTATCAAACAGCGCGTACGCAGTGAAGCGTGAAGTTGGCATGCATCCTGTGCTAAACTCGCGGGCCCGCAATGCATGATGGGATATAAAAAACGGGTATTTTTTGGTGCACCGTTCACACAGCAAAAAATTACTACTACACTGTATTTGCAAAAAGACGCCCTACTAGTGCAATTTGGAGCACGCTCCAAATCGTGTTTATTTGTGTCCCCACTCAATTAAGCG
This sequence comes from Astropecten irregularis, assembly GCA_963971285.1. Classification (NCBI taxonomy): domain Eukaryota; kingdom Metazoa; phylum Echinodermata; class Asteroidea; order Paxillosida; family Astropectinidae; genus Astropecten; species Astropecten irregularis. The sequence goes on along the minus strand of OZ020258.1, from coordinate 15,994,129 downwards.
TGACTACATGTATTTGGCTCGCGCTGCAAATCGCGACCCAAATAGTTACATTTTTTTTGAGTGTGTGAGAAGGTGCCATTGTAACATTCATTCGCCAGTTCGAATCCCGTTTCAGTAAATTTTTCTTTGTTTACTTTTCAATTCATTTGTTTAGTCAAAGGTGTAATACATAATTTGGTAAAGGTCACTTACACTTTGGCTAATCCAGCATGTACATGAAATAATAAGCCTGTGAAAATTTGTGCTCAATCGGACTTCTGAGTCACAAAAAAATAGCGAAAACCCGACTCAATTTTTCTTATAAAACATAAAGAATGGTTTTGATCATACCACAAGATCAAAACTGTTTTCGGTCGTTGTTTTACTAATTTCTGGATAAATACAGCATTTTAGCATGTTAAGCCAGAAATGTTTTAACGGTATGTTTCTACCAACACCATCTTCATACCCTGAAAGTTATACGTAAATCTGTGAACATTTCTGTTTGGGTATGTTGCCAATCCTGTAATGTACCTTTAACTCTTCATTGGCATTACTATGCAGCTTGAAACATTCTGTGTGATTAACCTTAGTACTTTACACATATACCAGCCACAATTTATACTGATTTGAATTTTGTGACAACTCAAGTCATTTGTTTGCACCTGCAGTGGCTCTAGTCGAGTTGATTCATTTGCCATCGAGACTTGAGTCAAGTCATTGACTTTACAACACTGCAGACATGATAAAGAAGAAGTATACAATGGAGAATACTATCACATTTTGACATTGTAGTGCATTCTTACCATTACACTTAAAGGCACTCAACATTTGCATTTAAACATTACATACTTCATTACATTATAAGCATTTGCCCACTTTTTCTCAAATCATGTACAGTGCAAAGTTTACGTACAGTAATTAGTTAACAATGTTAAAGGTACAGTACAGGATTGGCAACATACCCAAACAGAAATGTTCACAGATTTACGTATAACTTTCAGGGTATGAAGATGGTGCTGGTAGAAACATAAAAATTTGTCCAAAAATTAGTAAAACAAAGACTGAAAACAGTTTTGATCTCAGGGTAAGATCAAAACCAACCTTTATGTTTTAAAAAGAAAATTGAGTCGGGTTTTTGTTTTGTTTTCTCGTGACTTAGATGTCAGATTTTTCAAATTTTCACAGGTTTTTATTTCATTTGGATCAGACAAAGTGTGCTGTTCTATGACCTTTACCAATCAATCATGTATTATACCTTTAAAGGTAGTATCATATTTTGGTAAGAAGCCAAAACAGAAATGTTCACAGATTTACCTATAACTTACAGGGTATGAAGATGGTGGTAGTAAAAACATACTGTTAAAATCCCCCCCCCTGAAATGCTGTATTTATCCAAAAAAAAGTAAAACAACGACCACAATTTTTTTTGATCTTTTTAAAAGACCAATATAAAAGAGAAAAGGCTTAAGAAATACTGTGGCCGTTTTTCACAGTTTTCTCAAAAGGTACGCACTGTACATGTATGGGACTGAAATTTTCACAGATGACTGTTACTGTATCTGTCTTGATATTTTTGCCCATGAATCTGCATTTCTTTGACAAAAAACAAAGTATGATACTACCTTTAAGTGTACATGCAGTATATATAATATACAATAAGTTAGCAGCTATTTCAAATATTTTGGCACTTGCATTTAATACCAGTCATAAAAAATCACTGTTTACATTTCAAAAGTAGTTTGTAACATAATTGGTGTTGTGTTAATACATGTATCAGTGAAGTTTGCATTTTGTTGTGACTGACAAGCCACATAATTTCAGCCTATAGCCTTTTCTGAAGATGAGCAACATGCATCATCTTCCTGTCAAACCCAACTTCATGTGTATTTTTCATGATTGGACAAACACTGTAGCCAATTTCACAAAACACTAAGATTAATCTTTGAGATTTCACTGTTGCCAAATAGTCATTTATATACTGAAGTGATGTCACGCTTTGCAATTAAGATTGATTCATGATTTAAGATCAACAATCTCAGTGCTTCATGAAATCGGCCCCAGGTCACATAAACATGCAAAGCTGGTAAAATTACTCCCAAAAATGACAATCTTCAAGCTTGATTTACTATCACCAAACTACAGATTGAAGAAATTAAGTATAAAAAGCAACTTGTAAGTTCCACAATTATAATCATAAATCCTTGTATCATAATTATTTCACATGTAAAAATAGATTAGAAAAATCTCACAAAATAATTATATAAAAAATACATTCAGTACAAATATGCATAGAGATCTCTTTTCCACAAGTATACAAGAATTATTTTTGCAGAATGATCCAAACTTGGTATATCTGACGTAAAAGAAAAAAAAAGGCTTTTTACAACAGTTTGAAAGTATATGTATTTTGCAAAAAAGTTCAATTCAGAAACCTAACATTAGCATGCAAGAAATATATAAATGTTATACCCAATTTGAATGTCATACATGTATGTGAACAATTGCTTTCATACATGTAAGTACGGCAAACTGGATAATAATACAATATTAGACCTTTTCTCTTAATGAAAAAAAATCCTACAAAACATAACAAAAACCCCTGCCCCTAAAAAGCCACAAAAAACAAGCAAAAACAAACAAAACAAAAACCACAAAAAATATATAATTCCTGAAGTAAATTCCAACGTAATCTATATTTCTTATCTTGAATTCTTACAGAAAGTATGCCCAAGGAAGTAAAGACAAATAAATAGAAATATAAATTTGGTCAAAGCTTTCTATTTAAATGATAAAGCTAAAGGCAGAAATTTAAGTACTGTTTTTCAAAGCGATATTAAGTACATGTACAAGATTTTGTTGTGAAAACTTAGAAATTGTGTACTGTTAATAATTGACTTATCAACAGCATAACATTAAAGCCCTGTCCCCACTGGGCTTTATTTCACCGAGCTGATGGGTGAATGAAAAATGGCCAAATATTACTGATGTCCGCACTTGGACTTTTGACTCGGGTAATTTAACCGTGCACTCGCGGAAGAATTACCGAGCTGACAATACTAGGCTCATGCGGGTTCTTGACTAGCACTGTCCACACTGGACTTTTCGTCTCACGAAAAGTGTCTCGGGAATGCTTCCTGGGCAGAAGTTGGCCGGTAGAAATACCCGCGTTGGTCGGGAAAATTAACTGCGAGGAAGACTTCCCAAGATGTCCGCACTGGACTTAAAAAGGGTGAAGTAGCCAGCGTCTCGGTCACTTTGCCAAAAAAAAGTCCAGTGCAGATATGGCTTACGGTAAACCTACAATCACAACATACATGTAAGGAAAACAGGTGTCATATGCCTGTCCAGCTATTCAAAGGCAACACATCTCAAGAATTGTCTCAGGTGTCAACAGACAGAGGAAGAAGGCCACTCAAAGTATCATGAACATTGGAAGACTTTTATCCAGCACTTTTACATATACACTTGTATATATCGGTAAAGCTTCTGTAAGTATGAGGTCAGTGGAGCCAAAAGTGCTATGCAATAGAAAGATTTGAGGTTTTGCATGCTGACAATTGGTATGGGGATTGGTTTGCGGAAACAACATGTAAGAATCATTTGTACTTTCCCACTTCTATTTTATGTGGGGTGCTGTTGCCTAGTGGTCTGGCGTGTTGAACTCAAAAGTCTTGTGGTCAATCTACAGATTGTGGGTTCGAATCCAGCCATGGGTTAGTGGTGCTTGCATCCTTGGGCAAGACGCTTTGTCACATATTGCTCCTCTTCACCCAGGTGTAAATGGGTACCTGCGAGGGTAGAGATGGCTTTGTGGTTTGATTAGCCCATGTGCGCTGAATACGGCAGCCGGGGCTGTATACTCCCCAGGGAGTTGAGATGGTTTCAGGAATGTAAATTATGGCCCAATGACCAGGGATAATAATTGATTTGCGCCATGAGCGTCATGCTTGGCGGATACCGGCGCATTATAAGTGTCCATTATTATTATTTTGAAAAGTGCAAACAAAATAGAAGTGTGAAAGTACGTACGATTCTTACAAGGTGTTTCTGCAAACCGATTCACATATTTATGACTTGACACATGTTACTACCGGGTAATGGCAATTGCACTTGGACTTCTTTGAGTCAGGAAATTTAACCAAGTCTGTGATTAAAGTAACTAAAGCTGGCAATATACAGTGTACATGTAACAGTTCATGAGGACACAGACTGTTTGCCACAGTTCAGGTTACATAATGACCCCAATATCCCATGAAATATACAACTTCATGAAGCAGAAAAGCATTTGTCACGGATCAAAGTTTTGTACGTGGCCACACATCATGATAGCAGACAAATATTCTCATGTGGGCACTAAAAAAACCAAAAAACAATATACAATTTACATCAACAAAATCTGCAATATTTGTTCACAAAATGCAACATGAAATCAACAAAAAAGATTTCAGCCAGCAGCATGGGCTGAAAATGCACAGCATGTATGCAGAAATCATGCCCAGCATTTGTGTGTTGTGTGGCACTTAAAAGGCCAACATTTGACTGGATGTTGGGTTTTACTAAATGGCGTTTTCCAAAGTGGCACGTTTGCACTGGACTAACTGTCTTGGTTAAAGTGGCCAGGGGTCGATTTCACGAAGCCCTACGAACTATCGTCGCTTGAGTTACGAAGCATAACCCATCGTATCCAAAGTGGGGCTGCAATGCATCATAAGTCCTATGATTGATAGTAAGTTACAATGAGTTTGGTGAAATCGACCCCTGGTCACTTTTACCGGGCAGATGTTGGCTGGTTAAAGTATCCACGGGACAAAGTTAAAGTAACCGAGAGGAAAGTTTACTGGGTCGTTGGGACTGGAATTACAATGGGCAAAAAATATTGTCTAGGTGAGTTTTACCAAGAAAAGTCCAGTCCTAATGGGCCTTAACAGGGTCCTACATGCTTGACACTAGACGTTGAAGACTACTTGTGAAGAGAATAACTCCTAGTGGTTCATAAGGGTTGAAGACTTGGATCTTGACAAACTGCATCAAAGAGAATTCCTAACACTTGACAGATCTGCTTTGCCTGGCCCTGTAACAAAAATAAAACAATTCAATAATAATAATAATGATAATAATAATAATAATTCTGAATTAATTCTGTGAACACATCTGTCCAAAGACATTCGTGGTGCACATATTATTATCCCTGGTCATTGGGCCATAATTTACATTTCTGAAACCATCTTTACTCCCTGGAGTGTATACAACCCGGCTAATCAAACCACAAAGCCATCTCTACTCTCACAGGTACATGTACCCATTTACACCAGAGAGAAGAGGAGCAATGTATGAGACAAAGCGTCTTGCCCAACGAAGCAAGCACCACTAGCCCATGGCTGGACTCCAACCCACAATCTGTAGATTGACCACAAGATCTTGAGTTCCACCCACTAGACCACACAATAATCAATCAATAAAATGTCTAAGTTCATAAAAGATGAATTTTTTGCCAACATGAAAGGTTCAATGTGGAAAGTCCTAGAACAAATGGCATGTATAAGACATTGACAAATTTATACTGGTAATGGTTTCATTACAGCTAATCACACTGTAGGGGCTTCATACTAGAGACACATTCCCCGGGGAATTGGTGGGGCATTGCCAGGGTATTTAGGTCGGGCCTTTCACACTACCAAAGAAATCCCCAGGGAAATAGCTATTGCCCAGGGAATGTTTAACCCTGCTCGGGAGTTAGTCTGAGTATCACCCATTCTACTCCGTGTCACTACGTACGTACGAACGTCTGATACATGCGTGCATGCAAATTTTATGCAACGCGGCACATCAGCCAGGATCGTGAAGGAGGATGTTGATTGGTCAATTTTGCGCATCCATGCGGCAGCAGTTATCTTCGTGATAGACTCGCTCGCCAAACAGTACGATAGAAGATGCCCCTTGATTGGTAAAAACTTAGAGAGGTCAGTGCTGGGTTGGCTTGCATAATTAATCAGGAAATCTGCACGCATGCGATAGACGCTCGCCTGCCGTATGGCGAGTGCATATCTATCACATAGACTACTCGGGAGTAGGGTTAAAGCCGAAATTCCTGAGGTTTTACGTTTTTCCAGGGGAAAAGCAATTTGTAAAAATAGTGTCCCCGGGAGTTACCATGGGTCTAGTGTGAGTAGTTGCTGGGGTAAATAATTCCCGGGGATTGGCTCTGCAGTGTGAAAGGGCCGTATGGAGGACTAACTCTTACCTGAGGGTCACACTGGAAGAGCAAACAGTCATATGTATCTTCACCTTCTTTACCTATCTTCATGGCTAATAGTTGACTTCCTGTAGAGTCTTCAAAATGAACCAGACGGATCACCTCTAGTAAGCCATATCTCCAGCGCACAATCTGTTCAAATATCAGTAGATAACTTATAACCACAAAGGGAACCTGACTGAACGTTAAGTCATTGAAAAGTGAACAAAGAAACATTTACTGGAGCGGGATTCAAACCAGCGATCTCTGGAATACCATACCCATGCTCTACCACCTGAGCTCAGTTGGTAGAGGTATTCTGTAATGCCTGTACGGTATTCCAGAGATCGCTGGTTTGAACATGTCGAATCCCGCTCTGGTCAATTTTCCTTTGTTCACTTTTCAATAGGTTGATATTAGTTTGAATGTTTACAGTCTATTGCAATTGTTCAATGATAGGAATATCAGCCACTATCAGCCAATATCAGATCTTTCAAAGATAAAAATGAAAAGAGACTTAAGAAATATTGTGACCGTTTTTCACTGTTTTCTCAAAAAGTGGGCACTGTATGGGACTGAAATTGTCATAGATGACTGTTACTGTATCTTTCTTGATATTTTTGACAATGAATCTGTATTTCTTTGACAAAAACCAAAGTAAGATACTATCTTTTATTAAGAAAAAAAAAACATAGCTTCTGACATTGTATAATGATGGTAGCATAATCCACAAGGATTTTATAAAACTGATATTTGGAATTTCCAAGGTATAAGAAGAATTTTCAAGAAAGTGATTCTGGTTAAAATGGGTGCGATTTCAATTCTCTTTGGAGAGTGTTCATTAGTACACAAGAACAAAGCCATGTCTCCACAAGGATACAGATTTGAGTACCTACGTACATGTAGGTGTAGCCGCATAGCAAATAATTATGTGCAACTCAAGGTATGGGTTCTTATCACATGAAATATCAGTAAAAATTAATCATTTTATTCAAATTGCATACAGTGGAACACCCATATAAACGAACACCGCGGGATACACAAAATGATTGATTGGTATAGCGATTTTCAGCTGCCAGCAGTGTTCAGCATCCATTTTTATAAAGCACCCCCTGGTCCAATGAAGTGCGCCCTCTTTATGTACACATTAGCCTTGGTCAAGGCTTTGACTGTATTCGTACCATGTGCATTATTATTTTGTTCACAGTGCTCCCGATCCACTCCGCATGATCGTTTGCGTACAATAGTAATAATGCACATTAGGCAAACAGCGACCTCTCGCGGTCTCGGTGTGAAATATGCAAATTAGGTCTACTGGTTTCAAAGCCTTGTACCACTCGTCGACGAAAGCTTATGTGTTTCTTTATTTTTCGCCGGATTTCCAGTGAAGCCCTCGTATGCGAATATGAAATGTGGGGGCGGGCCATTGTGTGTGCAGTGTCCAATCACAGCACAGTATACAAGCATACACAATGTAAGAATGGCATTTCTGTCCAGACGACTAGCTGTTGATGTCGCACAACCGTCCGTACTAGGCCTACGCTGTACGTCATATAATACATGTATGTTGTTTGAATTACTGTTGGGAAATTTTCGTGGCGAGCAGCAGCAGCAAGCCTTCAACACTTTCTGCAGGGTCATGACGCCTTTCGTGAATTTATCGATAGGCATGCAACACGAGGAAATCTGTAAACGCAATTAGACAATAGCACAAGTTGAAAACTCCATGTCAGGCAGCAAAATGGCAGTTGTCCTATATGATTTGAATACTTGTGAAAATATCAATCTGAATAAGTATATATAATCACTTTTAACGTGATCACCGATTACTACTCGATCGATCAACTGGCAGAACATAGTTACGTTCCGTCCGTTACAACCCCGCGCGCCACATTATGACCTAGGCCTATTTGAATAATGCAGTCTGTTCAACGAGCCAATCCAAGAGCGAACTGAAAAGGCTGTCTATCGCTATTAGCATAATTAGCTCCGCCCACTACACCTCCCGTTGACGAGTGATCCAGCTTTGATACCAGTAGACCTAATTTGCATATTTCACACAACTGCGAGAGGTCGCTGTTTGCCTAATGTGCATGCAAACGATCGTGCGGGGCGATCGGGAGGGCTGTGAACAAAAATAATAATGCACATGGAACGAATACGATCAAAGCCTTGACCAAGGCTATGTACCTTGACCAAGGCTATGTACACATATGTACTTAAGATTTTGGCCAAGCAGCAATTTGATGCAAGGCACCTTTCCATATCCACGTTTTTTCATCCACTTCATATTTAATGCTTGTTGCGTATACGTTGCGTGTACGTTGCGTGTGCGTTAAAATTACCCATTAGAAAGACGCATGCGACCCTTTCCAACACGCACATTTGGAAAGGGTTGCTTGTTTTTGTATAATTATCAATTTTTTTGCGACGCGACGCATATGCAACGTATAAGCACATGGAAAGGCCCCTTTACTCTGTAAATATTTCTGTTTCTGTCACGGTAAATCTTTTTATATATTTTTTTTTAAATAGGAATGTTCAGTAAGTTTTGTACACAAAAAATTGGGAGCCAAGGATGATGTTTGGTATAGCCGAATGCTCGGTATAGCTATGTTCGTTATAGTGGCCTTCCACTGTAACACAAATGTACATGTATGAAGACACTTTGAGCGATGGGTTAGAAAACAAGACAAAGCAGAAGAAACATGAGCTATGAAGTCTACATACCTGATGATCTGGTGAGAAAGCTTGAATGACTTTGACGCCATGTTTAGACAGGTTGAGGTAGATCATGTCATGCTGATTATCTGCATGTTTAAACTGAGCTTCTCTCTGTAATGAATAACACAATACACCAAAGAAAACACTTAATCATAAGTAAACATAGTAAACATACTGCTTGTGCTTGAGTTGATTCTTGCTAAGCAGCAGTTTGTAGCTAAGTATTTATGCTTAGCAAGTCTGATGATATAATTTTGTCAATACCAAAATGGCCTTTGGTCTCTGGCTTCCACTGTGCCATCATTTTGCACATTCAGTTCACAGTAGCAGAGTTTAAACAAAGGATATTCTCATATGGTATAAAAGCAGATATTCTGTATTGTACAATCATGAAAACACGTTCAGCTGTTAGATGGTGAGGGAAATTCTGAGCCGAAACCCAAGGCATGGTTTGACAAAGACTTGTACATGTGCATTTATATCCACGTCAATGAAAGAAGACAAACGGCAACACTGTATGAATACATTGTACATTCTCAGCGGGAAAGTATGTGGTTATGAAACATGGATTTAAATGTAATACAAGAGGGTGTACATGTATGTGGTTCTGAGAAGAACAGCACTTTCAGAACCAAACGCTTTCTCAAACGAATGTCCATTCATTTCTTCCCAATGTAAACTCAGGAATATTATTTATCATAATTATTATTACAATTGGTGTTTTGCAGCCACCACAACCAACTGAAATGACCATGATTTATCCCCTTTTGACAGTTTCTTTTCTTACTGGCCATGAATACTAGGAATCAGACCACACAGAGTGCATCTGGCCAGGCCATGTGTGCAAGGAGCTTGGTGTAAATGAGCCAAACAATGGTTAAATACTGACAATAACCCAAATCAGTTTCTAGTGGACATACTGTAATCGGTGTTGATCACCACATCTGTGTTTAGGGCGCACAAATTGCAATCTGCTCAAAAAAGAATATCTATTCAATTGCAAATTAAGGGGTAGTTTCCCCTCAATGAGCCCATTTGCAGGACAATAAAGGTTCATTAAACGTCTCCTTCCAGATAATACCCCCATTCAATGCAATTCAATGGAAATAAGAAAGCAATCATCAAATTGATGCAGCATACTGGGGACCTGCATGTTCACAGGCCCAAGGAGTTATCAACCAAGGTAACAAAATGTACTAGACCTGTGTTTGTTGGTAACAAACACTGAGCTGTTTCGCGTATGTTTTATAAAATATAGAAAACAAATGTATACAAAAATTGGCAGTATGGAGAAATAGCTAAGTCTTGATTGTCGTCAACAACTTATCAGGAGCGTTGTCACTCGTCAATCAACACACGTAAACGTATGCAGATAGTAACACACGGCCATGAGAAACGGCACAGATATGGCTGAGCGTACTAATAGGCCAGCGTGCATGGTTGTACATGGACGGGAAAACAGCAAAATGATTGATTTTCTAGCTTGTAGTGCTCCGTTCACATGTACACAAGTGGTCTACTACTATTGATAGCTATATCAGCAGTCCAAAAAATTCAAAAGCTCGTGTTATGTGTTATGTTTGACTCTAAATAGCAAAATTAATGATTAAAAAAAATAAGTCGATGACGTCATCGTGACGTCACTTCACATTTGGGATACTAGTACGATTCCCCATCTAACCACCAGGTTTCATCACGATCGGATATTCACTTCTATTTGTTTCTGGGAAAAAATGGCAAAATTAATTATTCAAAAATCAATAAAAAAATCAGTCGATGACGTCATCGTGACATCACTTCATATTTGGGATACTAGTACCATTCCCTACCTACCCACCAAGTTTCATCACCATCGGATATTCCCTTATATGTAAATCTGAAAATCGGCTTTTTGATGACGTCATCATGACGTCACAACTTTTTGGTATTTTGTGGCATGTGCCTATAGCCTAACAAACATTTTGCTGAAAGAATTTCGAAAATACGATTTGTCGTTCATGAGATATAAAGAAAAGGTCCAAAAATTGAATAATTTGTAAAAAATCACAAGATGACGTCATCAACACGTGACTGCAATTTTTGTCTATAACACATCCCCATATACTTAAGTTTGAGCTGCATCGGACTTGCCGTTCCGGAGATAAAGAGCCCTAAAATTTGCACTTTTATGATGACGTAACTGTGCACGTGATGACGTCATGATGACGTACATACGCGGGACACTATTCGGGGTGGTGGTCTAACTATGTGCCAAGTATGAAGTTGATCGGAATTGGCATAATGGTAGAAGTGACTTGTAGGAAATCCCTGTGTTATGTCTATGGGAAAAAAGTGGAATAAAAAAAATAAAAAAAATAACAAAAATAATAGCTGTTCCGCTGCATGCGAAACAGCTAAAAATACAAAAGATGAATACAAATATTAAAGCCCTGGTCTAACGAGGATGGGAAATCCAAAATTGAGGCTTATCTCTAAAGATATTATGTCAATAAAGACAGGGAAGATAGAAAATGCTGTACTGTTTCCTCTGTATGTGAAAAAACGCCGCAAAAAAGTAAAGCCTACCGACGAGAGCTCATCAAAAAACCTGGTTCGCCATGCCTCTCATTTGCATACTATGAAATACGACCAGTGACGTCATGACAGGTACTTGTTCAGGCAGAAATATTTTGACGACGGCATCACACAATGCATAGTTGTACAATGTACATGTATGTGGGCCTACATAATACCTTTTCTATCTCCACAAATAACCATACACGGCGATGGATAGTGACACTTTTTCTTTGATGTTCGTGTGCAGCAAGCTACATGTACAACTCAATTACGAGGCACTTTCTTTAATGACATGGCTGCTACATACATTGTACAATTGTACATACAGTGCAAAGTTGTACGAACTGTAGCTAACTAGCAGGATGAGTACCTGTCATGATGTCACATCCCCAGGAAGGAACGACAGCGCCCACCACGGCAGTATATGGTCAATGGTTGAATAAGCGCAACTTTTGAATATTTAATTATCTTTTTTCGTTTATAATTTCCCTAATATTAGTGGCTGAAATTTGACAAGATTTGGCACCAATTTAGTCTAATACACTGGCAAATAAACTAAAATTTGTCTTTTTTTAGAGAATTATGACCCCGCTGGACTTAGGGCTTTAACATGATGAGCTTGGTCTAGGAAACTTTACAATTCCCAGACCAATGAAGGGAGGCAAGATAGAGGAATTAATGGATGTACATGTACATACCTGAGCTTGGTCCAATGCATTAATCAGATCAACTTCATCTTCCTCAGAATGCTGTAAACCCTGTGCATTGTGAATCATTCCTACATAACGCACTGTAAAATCCACACTCAGCTCCACGGACATATAATGACCTAATGAATTAAAAACAAACAAACAAACATGTATTTCTCTAAACCAACAAATGGACCTTAACATAAACATATGTACAGAACTAGTATGACAGCATTTATGTAAACATCTACATGTGTGTACAGTATGATCTGTACACATTATTTTCAATCCCAAAACCCAAAATTGCATACAATGTCATGCAAATAAAAGATTACCCTACACTGATGAAAATGAGCACTTCACTATTTGACTGCACATGAAAAATATAATTTGCTGGCTCAGGTGGGATTCGAACCCACGACCTCCTGCTTTACAGATGCTAAGCTAGCTGGGTGGAGTCAGTGGCATAAAGTCATACCCTGTACATACCGTATCTAATCTGTTATTACACATACATGTACAGTATAGATTTTTTCGTTGGGACTTGGGAAGATTATTATTATTATTATTATTATTATTTATTCGACCTCAACAACAAATACAATACAGAACAAGAACAAGAACAATGATGTTGAAACAAAGCCCAAGCACAAAAAAAAACAAGCAAAGGAACGTAAACAATGATAATTTATAATAGTAATTATAATCGTAATGGAGAGCGGCTAGACAAGCAGAACAGCAAAGTAAAGGCGAATGAAAAAACCGTAAGACCAAGGAGAGTAGCATGCAAGAATGGGAATTCAAATTCGCGTTAAGACTAAACAATGGGAAGAACCAATACAACTAACAACAATGACAATAACAATATTATGCAGGTCAGGGACAACAAAAGTAAACTAAATTACTGTTGCTCGGAAGCATGCGGTCCCAACATAATATGTACTACGACAAAAGACACGTAAAAAGCACACACAACAGGTTGAGAGGAAAAACAATCAAGTCCACACTCTTGCATGTTCTCAACTAAGCTAGGAGGTAAAATTGAATGTAACTGGAATGAAAAGGAAAGGCAATTAATGTGAGTTTAAGCAGAAGTCGTGAAGTAGGCGGAGAAGTGTCGGCAAAGGACTGACTACAGCGGCTTCTCGAATGTGTGAAGGAGTAGTGTTCCAAAACCTAGGGAATCGACGGGAAGGAGAGTGTAGTAACAGGTCAGTGCGAGCTGGAAGATGGCGGAATGTGAGTGAGTCAAGATGACGGAGATTGATAATAATGTTGTTATGTAGGGAGTCGCAGATTGATAAGCCGTGCAGAACCTTGAACGCAAAGGAACAAAGAAGATAATTACGCCTATGGATTAGGGAGTGCCAGTTAAGCCGCTGCAATCTGTCCTCATACGACATTTCCCCCCGTCTTTGGCCAAGAGCAAGTCGGGTAGCAGTACGTTGGACTCTTTTGAGTTTATGCTGTTGACTTGTGGTGTGTGGGTGCCAAGCTGGCAAGCCGTATTCAAGTATAGGGAGAATGAGCGACTTGTATAATGTGAAAATTGCATTCGGGGAGGAGCCCCTAGCAATCGTTCTGATGAACCCTAAGATGCGATTGGCTCTAGCTATGATAGAGTCGACATGTGATGTCCAGTTGAGGTTGCTGTCTATAGTGAGGCCCAAATATTGATGTGAGTTAGTGCTATTCAGTGGAATGTTACCTAAATTATAAACTGGAGGGTTTATTTGGCGTCTCCTAGTGATATGCATGACTTTGGTTTTGCCAGTATTGAAGGTCATGTCATTAACATCACACCAGTTTTTAAGTGTATCTAAATCCAGTTGAAGCTCAGTTACATCGTCATGACACTGTATGGCACGGTATAAAAGACAATCATCTGCGAATAGTAAACAGCTGGAGGAAATTGACAAGGATATGTCATTAACAAAAAGATTGAAAAATAAGGGCCCAAGTACGCTACCCTGGGGTACACCTGAAGTGACATCCACCCATGGAGAGACGCCACCCCCAAAGATTACCCGCTGCCTGCGACCAGTCAAAAACGATCGAATCCAATGCCACAACTCACCCCGCAAGTTGAATGTAGTAGCCAGTTTCTCGAGTAGGATGTGATGTGACATTGTATCGAAAGCCTTGGACATGTCCAGGAAGACTGCATCTATTCTAGGGGGACAACGTCTGTCCAAGGTGGAAGACCATGAATGAATAATGTTGGTAAGCTGGGTGACACAGCTCTTGTGTTTAACAAAACCGTGTTGATTGGTATTGAGGAGGCCAAAAGTGGCTAAATGGTCATTAATGGCTACACAGATAATCCGCTCAAGAATTTTGCACAAAACGGAAGTCAGAGCAACAGGTCTATAGTTGGATAACAATGACTTGTCACCCTTTTTGTGAACGGGTGTAATGTTGGCGCAGCGCCAGATATCCGGCAATACACCCGCCCTCAGAGATGCACCAAACAACAAACTAAGAGGATGGGAAATTTCGGGAGCAATTTTGTTCAGAACACTGGGTAGGATACCATCCGGTCCAGGGGATTTATCGGAGGGAAGCTTGCGAAGCATAGCAGCAATTTGGCCAGGAGATGCAGCAATGTGAGACAAACAAGGTATATGATGCGAGCAAGGAGCGGGGTTGGTAGGAACTGGACCGGATAGTTTACAAACAGAGGAAAAATAATCACTAAAACCAGCAGTAATAGACTCAGGGTGAGTAAATTTACAGTTACCATGAGTAAATGAAGGAGGAGGGGGCGATTGTTTTTCGGCTTCTAACAAATGACCAGAATTTGCATCTATTATCATGAGATTCAAACAACATGTTAACATAATGCCAGTAAGCTATGCGAACTGAAGCTTTTACCTCATTACGAACAGACTTATACAAATTCCAGTCATTGGTAAGGCCCGATCTACGTGCTAAGTTGAAAAGCTTATGTTTCTTATTTGTCAGTTTCTTTAGTTCCGGAGTTATCCAGGGTGAGCATCGGGATCTGCGTTTGGTGACGCAGGGAATGGAATCCCGGATCGCAGCATCAAATAAGTCCAGAAATGTTTCAGTAGACTGATTGATGTCACTGGACTCAATGAAGGCGGACCAGGGAATGAGATGAATCAGCTGTCGCAGATGATCAAAGTCACCACGACGAGTAGATCGTAGCACAGCTGGGCGTGGTGGTGGTCGGGATGAGCGGAAGATAACCTTCACTGCAAAATGGTCAGAGTGAACGGGATTTGGGACGGTAGAAACCGACAAGACATGGTCAGGTCGATTGGTGAAAGCTAAGTCAATGATGGAGCCTTGATCTGGTATGTTGAAGTTGGGTCTCGTGACTGACGTCACGAGCTGTTCGAGATTGAGGTCAGTGGCGATATCGAGAAGTTGATTTCGATGGTGGGAGGCTGCTGTTGAGGGGCGGAGGTCAACGTTAAAGTCTCCTATGATGAGACAGCCGTCATATGTATCAATGTGAAGTGATGTTACGGCGTCCCTGAACTTGGGCCAGAAGGCTACGGTAGAAGATGGTGGACGGTACAGGAGACCAAGAAGCCATGATTCAGTGCCGAGCTTCAGTGCAAAGCCATAGAAGCTCGAGGCCGTCATTATCAGGATAGCATAATCTTGTTGGCAGCAATGACATCTTCACAGCCGCTAAAACACCTCAGCCACGGTTCCCATGACAACGATCTTTTCGAATGATGACATAGTTGTCTGGCAAACTAAGTAGGCCATCGGAATCAGACGGCACTAACCAAGTTTCCGTGAAACACAGGATGTCGGGTGAACTGGAACTCAGGAAAGCTTCAAGTTCAGGGCCTTTGTTACGAATACTACGGGTGTTGCATAGCAGGCAGGATATGTTTTTCTGAGGTTGATCTTGAGTTGAGCTGGGGCCAGGATCTTGAGTCGACCTGGGGCCAGGGTTAGGGTTTATGTCACCACATGAGAGTAGGGGAACGCAGAAGGACGAGGTCGAATTCTTGTAATATAAAATTTGTGCCGTCGAAAACCCTTTGATGCCAAACCTTTGCTTCAATGAAATAGCAGGGTTTGGGAACTTAATAGCAGTGGGGGTCCCAGAACATGGCGAAGATGCAATGACGATGGCGATGATCAGCCATAACAAAGAAGTCAGCTGCATTCTTGGGATTGTTTCTTTTGTGTGGTCCATTGTTCAGGGCAGTTCCAATGATGTAATGACCTGAACAGGTACTGATGCCATGGTCCATCCAAACACACTGGCGCGGGAATAGAACCCCAATTTTAAGAAGTAAATTTCTCTAAAATCACAGCACTTACAGTTCCAGTTCCAGCAATCGTGCCGACTATAACCTCAGCAAAACACTCGGAGCGAAGATCGGGTTTAAAAGAAGAGCCAAAATTGTAAAAAAATGGCAATAAATCTTGAGATGAATTCCAGTCATTGATTCTGACTGTAGTTTACATTCCTCCGGATGCCGAGGCAAAGGCAGCCGTAGCGCAACTCTCAACTATTGTTACGTCACACGAGAACGCTAATCCCGGTGCTAATGTGATTATAGCAGGAGATTTCAACCACACAAATCTAAAGAAAGGTCTCCCTAAATTATATCAACACGTCAAGTGCCCAACAAGGAAGGAGAAGACTCTGGACCACTGCTACACAGCAATCAAGGACGCGTATACAGCCCTCAGACGCGCTCCTTTAGGAGAATCGGACCATAACATGATCCATCTCGTTCCATCATACAAACAGAACTTGAAGCGAAGCAAACCGACCATTAAAACTGTTCCTAATTGGAGTGAGTCTGCTATTGCAGAATTACAAGGTTGTTTTGCTTGTACTGATTGGGACGTGTTACGGGACCCTGATGATATTCATGGTAGTACTGAGGTTATCATTGATTATATAACTTTCTGCGAAAGATGCTGTATTCCCAGGAAGTCAATCAAAATCTATGGTAATGACAAACCATGGTTCGGTGGCAAAATAAAAGCAAAGCTGAGAGCTAAGCAAGTTGCATGGCAGCAGCAGAATGAAAGTGCCTACAAAAACGCTAAATACGAACTTCGCAGAGCTGTCACAGCTGCCAAAAGAGAATATAAGGATAGACTGGAGTCAGAGCTGCAAAACAGTAATACAAAGCAGGTGTGGAACTTAGTTCGGAAAATTGCTCCCTACAAAAGCAAACCCAAACCTATAGCTGTAGCTGATCCGACACTTCCAGATCAACTAAACGAGTTCTATGCTCGTTTTGACTGCCATCTTGCAGAGCCTCCTCCAGAGTTACCAAGTACGGACAAGCAGTCTTTGGTCATTGATGAGACGGACACCAGACGTGCATTCAAATCTCTGAATGTGAGAAAGGCAACAGGTCCCGATGGCATCTCTAACAAGCTTCTAAGACTGTGCGCGGATGAACTATGCGGTATTGCAACTTTTCTTTACAATTGGTCACTGCGGATCTGTGTCCTTCCACACAGCTTAAAGAAGTCGGAAATCTTACCGATCCCGAAGCGGATTCCAGTCACATGTATGAATGACAATAGACCTGTGGCTATGACATCTAACTTGATGAAACCGCTTGAACGCCTGGTTCTCCATTATTTAAAAACAGTTATTCCTAGGTGTTTTGACCCTTATCAATTTGCCTATCGAACCAATCGTTCTGTTGAGGATGCAGTGAGTCTGACTTTCCATCGTGTACTTCAACATCTGGACATAAGGGCTCCAAATTATGTCAGAATACTGTTTGCAGATTTTAGTTCCGCTTTTAATACCATTTTACCATCCAAACTTATTGTTAAGTTAAAACAGTTAGGTGTAAATGTTGATGTTTGTAAATGGATTTTTAGCTTTCTTTCAGACAGACCACAGGTTGTCCGAATCGGTAAGAACCTGTCCAAGTCACTTGTTCTAAACACTGGTGCACCGCAAGGTTGCGTTCTGTCACCGCAGCTTTATTCTCTGTTTACGCATGACTGCATTTCATCCTTCGA
This sequence comes from Astropecten irregularis, assembly GCA_963971285.1. Lineage (NCBI taxonomy): Eukaryota > Metazoa > Echinodermata > Asteroidea > Paxillosida > Astropectinidae > Astropecten > Astropecten irregularis. The sequence continues at coordinate 15,975,955 of OZ020258.1, read as the reverse complement.
CGATTGTGTTGTCACAAAATTTGCGGATGATACAACAGTTGCGGGGCTTATCTCGCATGGTGATGAGGGCCATTACCGTGAGCAAGTGAACATTCTAGTGAAATGGTGCTCTGACAATAACTTAGAACTGAATGTTGCCAAAACAAAAGAGATGATCATTGATTTTCGCTCTGGCAATCATGAAGTTTTGCCGCTCTTTATTAATGGGACTGAGGTCGAGAGGACATCTTCATTTAAATTCTTGGGAATCTGTATCTCAAATTCTTTGGGGTGGACTGAACACGTTGATTACTGTGTGAAAAAGGCTCAGCAGCGAATGTATTTCCTTCGTCGTTTGAGAAAATTTCGGGTTAGTATTGATGTTCTCATTATGTTTTATCGTGCAGTCATTGAGAGTATTTTGACACTCTATCACTGTTTGGTATGGGAGCACAACTGTGGACGATAGAAGGAAAATAGCTCGCGTCATTAACACAGCATCACATATCATTGGCGTTGAAATGAATTCGGCCGAGGAGATTTATAAACAGCGAACCCTGACACGTTCTCAGTCTATAACTATAGACGAGTCTCATCCGGCCAATGAGCTCTTTCAAATGATGCGGCACAGATATAGATCAATTCAAGGGCGCACTAAACGATCAAATCGTTCTTTTTACAACACTGCTGTCAGGTATCTGAACGGAAATTTTAATTAAATTACATAGTTTTATTTGTTAATGGGATTTTTAAATAATTGTGATGTTTCTTTTGTAAATTTTTAATAGTATACTTACAACACTTTAACTGCTGTCTTTTTACAATATTGCTGTTATGTATCTAATTGGGAATTTTAAATGGTGGTTTTGTCTTGTATTGTGTAAATAATTTTTAAACACACGCAAATTCTACTATTTGTATTTTTATGAATATGTAGCAATAAACCATTCAATTCAATTCAATAAGAGGGAGGAAAATGATACAGATGTCAGCTCGGTCTAGCGCCCTCTAATTATGGAAATAAATTATTACCCTCCACCGATGTAGACGAGAACTTCACTAAGTGCTTTTTGAGTGCACATAAAAAAAAATCATGCCATGGCTCAGGTGGGATTCAAACCCTCGACCATGTATGTATCTAGCCCTATATGTGGTTTGAATTTTAAAAATAACCAACATTTGGTTTTTAATAGAAAGCAAATGGCGTGACAATCATCTGCACATTCTGTTGCAAGTAGAATGTTCCCCTAGGTGTCTTCTTCATTTCAGCTATGCAAGCACGATTTGAGTTTGATGGCACATTCAGCAGGTCTGTTAGGAGACAACGGTTGTTGCTCATCACCATGATCACTGCTAGGGTGATGTAGGACTTCTTGTGGAGCATCTCCTTGGCCAGGGCCACAGATGTGTAAAGGCAGTCAATGAAGTGGAGATGGTAGTGCCTAGTGTGATGTTTCATGCAGCTTATGACAATGTCTATCATCGTTGGGTTTTTTGTGCAGATGGATGATGAAGTTGCTGAGATACCTTGACTGAGCTTCAGCCAATGCATAGACCTTGAAGTCGGCATGGATGGGTTTCATCCACATGAAAACCTCCTTCACATTGGCTTTTAAGACACGATATTTAATCATGGCTTCATCGATGGCTAGCTCTTTGGCCAGTCACCGCTTTCTGACCTCATCCTAAATGGCCTCAAGTGGGTAGACTGGGTGTGCCTTCATGAAGAAGAACCAATGCCCTCTCTCCTTGATGTTGTCTCCTTTTTCATGCCCGAGGGAGATTTTTCTGATTGACGGGCCCGAATTAACCTGGTTGTTTTTCTTCGGAGGGATGCTTGGGTTCAGTTTTTGTCTACTTGGATGTTGTACTTGTAGTGTGGGTGATTGTCATCAGCAGCATGCTGCTCCATGATATTTGAAGAAACACTTCCCTTGATGCAACACACCAGGCAGCCCCGTCTTGTTGATTTGGGCAATCCAGACTTGGTCACAATGCTGTTTTTCCTGCACCAGCGAGCATTCGTACTTGGGATCTTGGCACAGTAATGGCATACCTATCCATCAGTCCAGGTGCAATCTCAAAGATTAAGTGGGAATGAGTAGTCATGGTAGTGGTCTGTTGTGAATGGCCTGTTGCTGCACCCTCAGATCATCTTGCTCATTGGGGCTGGTATCATTCAGTTGCTCTATGGAGTGGTGTTGATTATCCAACCCTTAATCTGGGCCAGGTCAATCAGAAAGTAGAGGATTGCTCGAGACCAAATCTGGGTCTTGCGGGCACATGTATAGTAGGACTGCAACTGGTGGCCTTAGTCCACACCCATGCCATGTGCTTCATGTAGTCAACGACATGGGGTGGAGCTGGAACAGTCATCTTCTTCAGCCGTCCTGCTGCTTCATCTGCCTACTTCCTTGTAAGAACAATAGTCTCAGGATCTCGCCATCCCTGGTGGGCTGATGATAGCAGACACATCACCCTGGTGTCCTTCCAGAGGATGGCGGTCAGCTGGACTGCTGTAGAAGGTTCCCCTTCTGGTATAGTTGAGTTGTTTAACCTGCATTTTGTAGGGATTGGTGCAAAAAAGTAGGTCTTCCTAGAGAACAATTAGCAAGAAAGGGCCTGTGATAGAGGCCCCACCCCACCTCCTTATCTATGTCCTTTTCCAAGGTGATGTATACCATGTTGTCAGTCTCCAGCCGAGAGGGGTGCTTCATGAAGTTGGCGATGTATCCAGTAGAGATTCTGCGAGGGCATACATGTATATCTAAAAGTTTGCTCGAATGGGCTTCAGAGGCATAAACAAACTTATGTACATTGGCGTTGACTCCTGTGTACTGGATCATTGCCTCATCAATGGCCAGCTCCTGACCAGGGTTTCAGCACCTAAGACATCGTCTGAGGACATTGTCCCAAAGGGGCTTCAGGGGGTAGAGAGGGTTCTTCTGCTTTGTTAAGTATCGCCTCACTTTGTCTGTGATGAGGTCTGGGTCATTGGCCGGGTCATTGCAGGACAGGTGTTGGTTTATTACATCAAACTGGTTGCAGCTTATGGTTGAGGATATGAGGTGGTTTCTGAGGCTGAGATGTGCTGACCAATAGTTCTTATATCTGGACACCTTTACCAGCCCCATCAGGATGTGGATTCCAAACCAGACTTGTATCTCCTCAATGGTGGTCTGATTCAGGTGGCGAACACCAGGTTGTCGGTTTGTCCACTTCACCATACTGACAAGGAGAGCCAAGAGGAAGAACTTGAGAAAAGACTTTATCGGCTGGTCTTTCTTCCTGAAGTTTGTCCCTTGAAACTGTGGACACATGGTGGACAGGGACGTTTTCCAAAGTGCGTGTCCACCCTTCATCATCCCGGAGGTGGGGGGGGGGTTATTTTCCTCCCTGGGCAAGATGGGTTGTTTTCTTTGACTTTGTCTCATCACTTCTTCATAGAAGGTCCCTCTCCTGGCAAGTCAAACTCTGCAAAAGTGTTTTAATTTTCTAGAAGTCATGTGTTCTTAGGCGCCCTTGCAAAAAGGTTGCTGCAGCCAACAAAATCAAAATCCTATTTGAAACCAACTTCTCTGCCAGCTTTAGACATTTCTTCATGTTGCCATTGATGCTATCCCTTAGATGACCTGTGCTACCTGGGAACTCCCAGTCTTGTTGAATGACAGCCTTGAATCTCTTCACCCTGGCAAGTGCTTGTTTGTGCACAGGATGTGAGTTGTGCAGAGTGATCCCCCTGTATATATATCCAGTGTGGATAATTCCTCATCAGTGTAGATATTAAAGTGGAAGGAGTTTCAGAAGAAGCCCAGATCCGGTTGAACTTTTGAAAAATGCATCTTTGCACATGCCCTTTTCTATTGAGAGAGTTGCCACGGGGCGTGGGAAGTTCCAAGGATCGGAACAGTGGTGTCCAAAGACTGCTTCTTCCTCATTCATTCATCCTCAATGAGGATGGTCAGTGTTAAAATGATGCTCAAATTAGTGAGCTGCGTGATTAGTGATTTTGTCAAAGTACTTGATTTTGTCTCGCAGGAACTAATTGCTATTTATTGATTAATCACAATTCCCGGAAGTGACTACTGACTAGACAAAAGACATGTATATACCTTGTTTTCATCATCTATAGCAGTTATTGCAATTAACCACAACTAGCATATGTTATAGTCCGGTATCCTAATCCTCCGCGGTCCACCTGAAGTTAGAAATACTTTACTAAGCAGGGCACGAAGTGTGGCCTTTCAATTTTCTAACCGCAATCAGCTGTAAAGAATGTGCAGTGTATTGTACTTAGGGTTGGGCTAGCATATAAATTTGGGCGTCAGTTCGCTCACGCGTCACACACGCTACACAACTACCACGGGGTCAGCCGGAGGCTTTGTCCACTTCCCTTCGCCGCTGAGATGTGTGTCCGCCCCAAGATGATGCCAGCTCGGGCTCGCCTTTAGCCCACGACTTTACCACCCGGTATGGGTCCGCCACTTCGATGACTGTGAGCCGTCCCCAGGCTCTGACCGAGAACTCGGGCTCGCCTATATAGCCCAAACTCCACCGTGACGTCGGGCTCGCTTTTAGCCCATGCTCCCCCGAGAACTCGGGCTCGCCTTATAGCCCTGCATGCTGTAGTCAAGAACTCGGTGCTCTTCCTAGACGGCTTGGGTCAGACCGACTCAGTGCTCTTCCTAGATGGCTTTGGTCTGGCCGACTCAGTGCTCTTCCTAGATGGCTTGGGTCAGACCGACTCAGTGCTCTTCCTAGACGGCTTGGGTCAGACCGACTCAGTGCTCTTCCTAGATGGCTTGGGTCTGGCCGACTCAGTGCTCTTCCTAGATGGCTTGGGTCAGACCGACTCGGTGCTCTTCCTAGACGGCTTGGGTCAGACCGACTCAGTGCTCTTCCTAGATGGCTTGGGTCTGGCCGACTCAGTGCTCTTCCTAGACGGCTTGGGTCAGACCGACTCAGTGCTCTTCCTAGATGGCTTGGGTCTGGCCGACTCAGTGCTCTTCCTAGATGGCTTGGGCCAGACCGGCTCAGTGCTCTTTCTTCCTAGATGGCTTTGGTCTGGCCGACTCAGTGCTCTTCCTAGATGGCTTTGGTCTGGCCGACTCAGTGCTCTTCCTAGATGGCTTGGGTCAGACCGACTCAGTGCTCTTCCTAGATGGCTTGGGCCAGACCGGCTCATTGCTCACCGCAGGCGACCGATCGTAACCCGCGCAGCCCGCTTGATGCGCAACCGTTCCGAGGAACACGCCCAAACCTCACGCTAGTCCACCTCTACTTATCCCCGGTATAGTTAACTTTACTTACTGTACTTAACTTACTGTAGTTAACTTATTGTATGTTTGCCTCGCCATTTGACATTGTAGTATTTTGTTGATTTGCTCCAATTATTTGATCTTTCTTTGAAAGTATTAAAATAATCAAGGGGTCAAGTGATTCCTAATTAACTAAAGTTCTGGTCTCCCTTTTGTTTTATTTCTGCCGTGCCAATCGAGTGCCGACAGGCGAACTTGGTGCGTAACACATAATACATTGATCCTTACTTTGGCAAGTTCTGCCTTTCGAGGCACCATGCATACTCTAGTGCTGTGCATTTTCGGAGCTTTTGAAAACCGGATAACGCTTTAAAAAAATGATCGGTTGCTCGAGTTCCGATTTATAAAAATGAATGACAGTGCTATATTGCGCATGTGTCGTTGCAGCAAAGTATTATAGTACATGAGATTCTGGTCTTGGTCTATGTGCGTGTTTGGGAATCTTGCGATGATTTGGTGCCGGCAACCTTACAGAATATTCAGTCAGATGGTCAGAATCGTTCATAACTTGCTCAGCGTGACATGTCACATTTCGGCTGAAACCCACGGTACCGAGCGCGACCTGACTGCACCAAATACACACGTTGTACGTATATATACGACATAATAGGCTTGTACTTCCTGCCCGATTGACGGAGAATTCACGAATGTGTACTTCGCTTGTGCACTTCGTATGCTTTGAATGGTGTGGCACGTATACCAATCGTGGAATTTTCTGGATGCAATGCTGCTGCATGGGCCGGGCCATGCGGCCATGTGATGTGCATGCGGTGTGCATTATGCATCGTACGCGATGTTAACGTGTTCTTCCGTGCAATCGTCGCTTTTCACAATATTTTTTAATCAAGTATGCGAGAAGTTCCCTTTACACTTCACTACACTAGCAATGTATCTTAGCATCATGGCCAAAGTTTAAAGGTACAATACATGATTGGTCAAGGTCACAGCACTGGCACTTTGTCTGATCCAGCATGTACATGAAATGATAAACATGTGGAAATTTGAGCTCAATCGGACATCCGAGTCACGAGGAAATAGTGAAAACCCGACTCAATTTTTCTTATAAAACATAAAGAATGGTTTTGATCTGACATGTACCCCGAGATCAAAACTGTTTTCACTTTTTGTTTAACTAATTTCTGGATAAATACACCATTTCAGGCGGAAATATTTCCATGGTATGTTTCTACCTTCATACCCTGAAAGTTTTACGTAAATCTGTGAACATTTCTGTTTGGGTATGTTACCAATCCTGTACTGTACCTTTAATCAACCATTATCCAAATCGTTTATTAAAAGTAACAATATGATACATAATGTACAAGAAAGCTGTTCATTTTGACTAGCAGCTGGGCTAGTCTAAATCTATAAAAAATATTTACCTGGTAAACCTGAGACTGGATTTGTATGCAGTCTGTTGTTCATAGGCATACTGTGGTTCTCTCGTTGACTGCTGTGCACCATGCTTGTATTTCCCTGCATATCAAATATTACATACACACATGATAGTTTTTAAATGTTATAATGACCAGGCACTGGCTAACAGCTCAGCAAAACACTGGAAAAATATACCATCATAAAAAGCACAAGAGAAGAACACACCAAAGAACAAAGCATTATAAACTGCAAGTTTACACAGTATCACGGCTTAATTTTCGTGAAAAAAAAGCACCGGACAGCAGGTCTAGTAACTGAAGCACTTCACTAGACCTCAACTTGTTTTCACTAGACGTGTGGCATTCATGTGCAAGTCAAACAAAATCACTAGACAGCTAGAGTAGTGCAGTACACACTTTACTAGACTGACAATGAAATCACAAGACTCGATCCACGGTCTAGTGAACATTTCGAGGCCTGAGTATTAAGAAAAGATCATATTTTTACGCACGACATTACAGTATCAGCGAAACCAGCACACGCACCATGAATAAGTCAGATTCCATGCGATAGTCCTCGAACTTGCGCCCTCTACTTACCGTTGATGTTATTCTTACAGGATTTCCAATTTGTATTTCTGGGCTGTCTTCTTGTGTTTTCCGGCATTTTCAAACATTTTAACTCCTCAACAATAGTTCTGCAATTGTAGTTTGAGGGATGATATCTTTTTTGTTACTGATCTATATGAACGGTGAAACTGGTACCCAGAAACCTGGTATCATTGGAAAGCTTCATTATTCCTCTTGACAATGGTGTTCCATCTGTTGTGATTATGTAATCGTGGAATGTGCATTTCTCCTGAATAAAGGGCAAAGTCAGAAGTGAAATGCTGCAAAATGTGAATGAGAATACACCATGTTTGGACCGTGCTTTCATGCATCAGTGCATCAACACCATTCATCAAACTCACTCCATCCTCAAACAATTGGGAATTAACTACTGAAAACAACACATTTTGCAACATTTCATTTTTGACATTGCTGAATATTTATCAGGACTACATATTCCATGATAGTAGCATAACAAATGACATATCATTGCAAAGAAGAATAATCAAGCTTTCCAATGATACCAGTTTCACCGTTCATAGATCAGTAACAAAAAAGATATCATCCCTCAAACTTGAGTTGCAAAACATTTTTTCGGTACACACAAATATGAAAAGTACAAACCTGAGTATTACTGGATGATAATTGTATACCACGATGAGTAGTCTGGACTGCGGACTCACAACTTCCTTGTCTTCTAGGTGGATGTTCAGTCTTGGCTACTGCCTCTAATGCTGCTGCAATAGCAACCTCTTTAGGGTCTGAGCGCTCCTTTCTCTTCTTGCGGAACATATAGTGATGTGGCTACAGCCTTATGCACACATTGGTGCAATGGATGTGATGGTGGTCACAAGATGTCTACATGGGTACGTCATTGAGATCAGCATCACACCTAATTAAGGATTCATTATAAAGTATCATCACAATATGATTCAACATGTGAAAACTCACATGCAAATAACTGAAGTGGCATGGTCAAACAACTCAGAAGCAATGGAATAATATTTGAGATGCAACACATGTAACATCTTACATACCAGTTTTAAGCCTATATTGTGTACAAATACGGCCTGAGGCTCAGTATAGACCAAGTCAGTAAGTGCATTGATCTCTGATTTTATGCAATTTTTTAGCAAATAGCAGTGCTGTATTCCTGGTAGTGGTACTTAATGTTAAAGGCCACTAGAAAATAAATTAGAACGACTTCCTCTCCAAAACTGAAAATGCAACCACAATAAAACCATGGAAGAATAGGTCAGCGCAGAGTGCCATCATGAATTCTAATTAGCAACCAACTCGCCGACCTTAGAGCGATGAAAATGAAGCGACAAGTTGTATGGTTTTTAAGACAATAAGCGACGATACTTGAAAGAAGGATTATTTCTTGTCCGATGACAAACTATGGCTCAACAATGGCAGTCAACAGAACACTGTCTCTGCTTCTTGACAAAATTACTCAGGAAAAAAATTCTGAATCACAACTTAACGACAGACGGTGTGCTATTTTTTGAACGTGGGAAAGAATTCCACTGACGGACATTACAGAAAAAGGGTTATTTCCTTCAAGAGTTAACTTATTGGATGCAAGTCATGATGAACTTCAATCTCAGGTGTGTACACTGGGGTAGCATATCTGAAAAGTGAGATTTTCAGTGTTTTTTTACCTACAATGATACACTTCGAATGCAGCGGTAGACATTTTTCTCATAACGCCCTTTGCTAGTCCCATATCATAGGTTAGTGCACAAGTGATGGCCATCAGTGGAATTCTTCCCGGTACACATGTATGTGATTTGTCCATACATGTACATGTAGCTTGTACCATGTGCCATCTACATGTTGGTTTTCATCGGTTGTCAAGTTGATGAGAATGAAAGTACCCGGATGTCCACACTGATAGAGCCTTAGGGGCCGTCCATAAAGTACGTACGCACGAAATACCAACTTTTGTTACCCCCTCCCCTCTGTACGCATGGCGTACGCAGTGGTCCCCCCCCCCCCCCCCCACCCCCTGTATGCATCTCATGGTCCCTTAATTTAGCATAATTAAAATGTCACCGTAATCCGGGCCGGTACCGTTATTGGGACGTCACTTTCAAATTCTGAAATGAATGACTAAAGTTTAACAGGTTTTATACATTTACAAATGTTTTTAACTATTTTTCATTATGTTGAATAAGAAAAAAAAAGGAAAAAACAAAACAATCCCGGTGCTTTTTTCACGTTTTTTACCTCTCTTTTCGCGCGATAATGCTATGCAAATGTTTCGTTTGCGTACGGTACGCATTGGCCTGAACCCCCCCTTACCCCCTGTACGCATGGCGTACACATCAGTAACAACCCCCCCTCCCCCCCTTCGTGCGTACGTACTTTATGGACAGTCCCTTATGACTGTATGTGATGTCCTTTTCCATGTCCCCCATGACGATAAAACAAAAAAGCACACCACACAGCGAAAAATTCCCCATACATGTATACAATTGTAACACGGATGGGAACAGTGCCGTGTGTGACAAGCACCGCGCTGATTGGTCAAAGTGCAAAGTGCATGTCGATTAGGGGGTGAGTCTGCTAGGGGGAGGGGTAGACCCAGTAACTGGGGCGCTGAACTCCCTTTTTTTACTTTTGGGGTTGACAGTCGGTCTAGCGCCCCAGTGAATTATATTGCTCAAAATGTGTCGTACACAGGAAAAACTCACTCCATTGCTTCTACGAAAGTTAGAGGTGAAATGCAGCATATTCATTTGTACTCACGATTATTCCTTTTGTTGAAAATCGACCTTTTCTGACGAATATCCAGACGAGAACGTCAAAAACGGAATTTAATTTGTGTGGCTCTGCTCCACACAAAATGGCACACAAATATTAATTTTGGTAATTTCCATACTATGCGGACATGTCGATACGTAGATCACTTTCCCTCCGCGCACAGCGAAAAATCCCTTAAACGAATTGGCACGAAACGGCCAAAAGAGGGCGTCGCGATCATCTCATTATGTGACGTCATCGCACTGACCAAAAATGGAAGTTTTCATGAATGAAACTGACGCGCATGGGCACATACTCAGCAACTCGAATCATTGACAGACCTCGCCACGATCTTTTGAATTGAACCAAAAACGACCTTTTGACCGTTTTTTTGTGGTGTCACCCGCCGATGTTCGAGAACTCTCGGACTCCGCAGTCGTACTTTGGTCAGCTTTTGTTGCCATTTTACCGCGAAACTGCGCCACCATCTGAGCGTGATTGTAGGTCGTTGAATATTTATAGCAAAATGTGTTGGGTCTGTTGGTTGTGCATGGTCGCCCGAGTTGTCGTATGGCCGACCGTTGGTCGTTTCGTAGTCGTACACCGTGTGTGCTTGAATAGGCACATCGCGTAATGCATGCTCCGTACGTGTCTGCAACGGCCCTACGTGCGTGCGTAACGAGTTGGGCCAGCACATGGTTTCTGTGACGTCACGAGCACTGCCTTGCGCATTGACCAATCAGCGCGGCGCTTGTCACAAACGGCACTGTTGTTATGGGGCCGGGAATTTTGCCGAGGCAAAGTGATCTATGTATCGACACGTCCGCATAGTATGGAAATAACCAAAATTAATATTCATGCGATGACGTAGGACCGCCATTTTGTGTGGAGCAGAGCCACACAAATTAAATTCCGTTTTTGACGTTCTCGTCTGGACATTCGTCAGAAAAGGTCGATTTTCATCAAAAGGAATAATCGTGAGTACAAATGAATATGCTGCATTTCATCTCTAACTTTCGTAGAAGCAATGGAGTGAGTTTCAATTCTGTTTGTGATGTTTTTGATTTGGGGACATTTTCGGCAAAAGTGCCGTGAAATTTTTCCTGTGTACGACACATTTTGAGCAATATAATTCACTGGGGCGCTAGACCGACCGTCAACCCCAAAAGTGAAAAAAGGGAGTTCAGCGCCCCAGTTACTGGGTCTAGGGGACGGGGCGAGTCGGCCAGGGGGCAAATCGGCCAGGAGGCGAGTTGTTAAGGGGCCAGTCGGTCAGGAGGCGAGTTGGCAAGGGGGCGAGTTGGTAAGGGGCGAGTTGGCTAGGAGGCGAGTTGACCTAGTATTACCGTGGTAACATATGTTGGTGCGACGCTCGGCCGAGTATTGAATATGCATCACGTACTACGTCACTCTACAACGACCGTATGCGTACTACCCGACTCCGAATCCGCATCACTGACATTGCGCGCGCCTTTCGATGTACTCGATCAGTATCTTCTGTGTCGCACCTTGTAGCTTGGCTGGGACGAGCGCCTATACTCTTCACAGGGTTGCTCCACAACTTAACTTAAACTCGTATACAATTTGTAGCCAGTTATTCTCGGCTGAGACTCGTTTATACTCGTTTACAATTATTTTGTAGTCAATTATGGAGCAACCCTGTGAAGAGTCGGCGCTCATCCCAGACAAGAATAATGTACTACAATGTACACTAGTATAAGTTAAGATGTGGAGCAACCCTGTGAATAGTAAGCGCTCGTCTCAGCCGAGTGTACACTAGTATAATAAATTTAAGTTGTGGAGCAACCCTGTGAAGAGCAAGCGCTCGTCCCAGCCGAGTGTACACTATAGTATAATAAGGTTAAGATGTGGAGCAACCCTGTGAAGAGTCGGCGCTCGTCCCAGCCGAGAATAATGTACTACAATGTACACTAGTATAAGTTAAGATGTGGAGCAACCCTGTTAATAGTAAGCGCTCGTCTCAGCCGAGTGTACACAAGTATAATAAATTTAAGTTGTGGAGCAACCCTGCGAACAGTAAGCGTTCGTCCCAGCCGAGTGTACACTATAGTATAAAAGGTTAAGATGTAGAGCAACCCTGTGAAGAGTAGGCGCTCGTCCAAGCCGAGAATAATGTACCACAATGTACACTAGTATAAGTTAAGATGTGGAGCAACCCTGTGAAGAGTAGGCGCTCGTCCCAGCCGAGTGTACACTAGTATAATAAGGTTAAGATGTGGAGCAACCCTGTAAAGAGTAGGAGCTCGTCCAAGCCGAGAATAATGTACTACAATGTACACTAGTATAAGTTAAGATGTGGAGCAACCCTGTTAATAGTAAGCGCTCGTCTCAGCCGAGTGTACACAAGTATAATAAATTTAAGTTGTGGAGCAACCCTGTGAAGAGTAGGCGCTCGTCCAAGCCGAGAATATGTACTACAATGTACACTAGTATAAGTTAAGATGTGGAGCAACCCTGTGAAGAGTAGGCGCTTGTCTCAGTCGAGTGTACACTAGTATAATAAAGTTAAGTTGTGGAGCAACCCTGTGAAGAGTAGGCGCTCGTCCCAGCCGAGAATAATATACTACAATGTACACTAGTATAAGTTAAGATGTAGAGCAACCCTGTGAAGAGTAAGCGCTCGTCTCAGCCGAGTGTACACTAGTATAATAAAGTACTTTGTGGAGCAACCCTGTGAAGAGTAGGAGCTCGTCCCAGCCGAGAATAATGTACTACAATGTACACTAGTATAAGTTAAGATGTAGAGCAACCCTGTGAAGAGTAAGCGCTCGTCTCAGCCGAGTGTACACTAGTATAATAAAGTACTTTGTGGAGCAACCCTGTGAAGAGTAGGAGCTCGTCCCAGCCGAGAATAATAAACATTGTACAAAAGTATACAGGCGCGCGCAATGTCAGTGGTGCGGATTCGGAGTCGAGTGGTACGGATCCGGATACGGATACGGACGTAGTACGTGATGCATATTCAATACTCGGCCGAGCGTCGAACCAACATATGGGTAACGGTGTACAAGCCGGTCCGATACCTATTTAAGGGAATTTTAATAGTTTCTACTGTTCCAAAATGATACTTTTTACTTTCAGCAAATGTTCCTGAGTCCTTCAATCCCCAGATAGAAGAATTTTGTGCAACCTGTTTGTTGCAAACTTCAAAACAGCCCGTCGGCCATTTTGTCTGGTCTGGCTAGTCAAGTTTAGTCTGGTACCTACAACCAACGTATTGAGAGTCCACATGATGAGAGCAGACACTAGACCATATTTTCGTCTGCGCGTCTGCGGCCGTTACGTGCGTTCATTACCGTTTTTACCCCATAATTTCCCTCAAAAATCAAAGCCCTGCCCTCTTTCCACAAATTTAACCTTGTTAATATTATTGAAGAGGACACCAAGAACGTATATTTAGGTAAGTTTCTTTATAAAAAGTTGTTTTATTCCCTTTATAGGTATCGGACCGGCTTGTACACCGTTACCAACATAATTATGTTGGGG